>CM028243.1:21249602-21587766 GCA_016432835.1 Brassica nigra
ACGAAATTCTTTTTTTAGTTACCGTCTTGGATTTGAATGGCGGTTATACCAAATAAAAAATTTTAATTTCGGTTGTTTTAGTAATTTGATATTAAGTTTTTTTTTTGCTAAAGTAACTTTGTCGTTATTGTTTTATCTATAACCCAAACGCTCATTAATTACTTTTATTGTTTATTTAATTTTTGTCCTATTCACCATCCTAATTTCAAAAAAGGTAATATATTTAAACATTGTGATAATAGATCTAAACCCATGCGAGATATATTTCTACCAAGTAAGTAAAACTATGCAAAAAAAAAAAAAACTATGCACCAAATGTTAGCAAAAAAAAAAACTAAGTAAAACTAAACTTTAGCCTACTGAGATAAGGCATTGCTTTAAAAGGAAAACCTACCACGTTACCCGAATTTACAACCTCAATAATATTAGCTACATACCACCAATCTGATATTTCCATCTTTTCCGATACTATTAACAAATTTTATCATTCATGTCCAAAAATGCATTTATTGATTCCGTTGAATATCATTTGTAAACCAGTAGAAAGCTTACACCTATCCTAACAAACTTAACCACAAAGAAAACTCAACCAAACATTTCAAGTAATGTTTCCCAAAGGAAAAAAATCTGCAATTAAGGAATTAAAACCCAACTTTAACAACAAAATATCATCTAAGATGAGAAGATGCTGACGTCATAAATAAACCACTGCATCCAATAGCAAGTATCGCAATTAATTGCAGGGGTAATAAAGTCATTACTCACGCGATCGGGTGGTGAAAAAAGAAAATGTCTTGTTGCGCAAGCTGAACGTAACGGCACCGCTTTAAAAACCGTTTATAGAGAGTACGCTGCTCTCTTCTACGTTCTCTGTTTGTTCCCCTTTCCCAAGAAAACTTCTCTCTCTCTCTCTCGAACTTTCTTCCCCACTCGTGATGGCGGCGCAGGTCGAGATCGAGGACCAAGCGTCCGTCACCGAACTCGATAATGGCGAAATTTTCGATCCTCCCCTCTCCGACGATGCAGATTCCTCCTCCTCCTCGTCCTCCGGATCGACGATCCTTCTCCGCCAAGGAAACCAAGAGCACGACGTCATCAAAGCGTGTTTCCTCTCCGGATTAGGCCCCCCTCTCGCCAGAGACGCGACGGTGGTGAGCGTGCGTAAGAACTCCACGGAAGGGATCGCGACGAGAGCCAAGTACGTAGCGTTTCGGATCTTCACGGAAGCCATGGCGAGGAAGAACGGCGGAGATCCCAACGTGAAGTACGGTTGGTACGCCGGTTCGAGAGAAGAGATCGAGCGTATCGTATCGTACGGGTTTAGCAGCCGAGAGATCGATGGTTCTCGTGGAGTCGGAGTCCATCTCGTTCCTTCTAAGTACTCTCTCTTCGCGTAAGTCTTTTTTTTCTTCTCTCGATTTATCTAATTGGAATGTGTGTGAATTGTGATGTAAAACGGTGACGTGTTGTTCGCAGAGCTGCAGGTGCAGAGCCAGACGGGGAAGGTTTGAGGCATCTTCTCTTATGCCGTGTACTCCTCGGTAAGTCTGAGCAGATCGTCTCCGGTTCTAAACAGTCGCATCCGAGCGCGGTTGAATTCGATTCCGGTGTGGATGATCTTCAGAATCCGAGGAAGTATGTTGTGTGGAGCTCTGCCATGAACTCGTACATCCTACCGGGTTACATCGTCAGTTTCAGGTCTCCTCGTCTCAGAGGTATATATGTTTACTCTCAATGTTTGATGAGTTTGTGTTTGTTGTTAGTGGTTAATCTGTAATATGTGTGTATTTGCAGAGATAATTAGAGGTGGTTCTCCTGTAAGACCAAGCTCGCCATGGGTTAGTTTGGCTGCGCTTATGTCAATGCTGTCCAAGTCTATGGATGCTTCGAGGATGAACTTGATCATGAGTACTTACAATGATTTTAGGGTAATGTTTGTTAATTTAATTAATTGCACGACTGTGTGGTTCATTACTCTGGATCTAATGTGGGTTTATTTTGCAGAAAAGGAAGATTCAGAGAGATCAATTGGTCCGGAAGATGAGACAAGTGGCTGGAGACAACCTTTTGGCTCAGATAATCAAGAATCACAGAGACAAATACAAGAACAGGGTTTAAGAGATAGATACAGGGGTAAGCGAGTCTTGTTTAGCTTTAAAGTTTTTGATTTTATATCGAATAATGAATGTGCTTTTGATCGGCCTTTTTTCATCTAATCAAATTCATAGAAAGTGAAAAGTTGAAAAAGTTTTGTTCTTGTTCTTTCTTATCGAGCAAGGATTGAGAATCATAAATATTTTTTTTCATTAGGGTGAAAAAGGGATCTTTCTTCTAACACCTTTTGACGTGTGTTGTTCCAAAGTTCCAACTCATGCAAAATTTGTGGCCGTTCATTTTTGCTTTCTCATTAAGCTTAGATAATTAAGGAATTTATAGTCTTTTCTAGAAATATTAACGTTGACCTTTTATTTCTTCTCTTACTTGCAGAGAAGTCTAAGACGCGTGGAATCGCTCAGCCAATTGTGGAAACTATATCTGAGAGTTTTTAAGCTCTTATTTTTCTCCTATCTGATTAGATGGTATAAACAGAGAATCCCTTATCATATGATGAACTTTGGGAAAACTTGTAAAGAGCATTCTATAACAATATAGCTGATGAGATTTTCAAAATTTCCAGAACAGTTAAGAAAGTTTAAATCATAGTCTCGTTTCATTACATCATTCTCCCATTCTTGTATGTCCTCCCATTACTTCTCCTACGTCATATGCATCTCTCCTTTATTATGTCACCATCTTTTCTCTTCTCCATGTACAGTGCCATTTTCTCTTGATCAATCATCATCATGGCATTCCCCTCTTCCTCACATCTAAGGTCAAATCTGGACCCGATCCGGTAGAGAACATTGGGTTTGTCCCCCAATTCTTTGAAAGTTATATATATATATATATAGATATAAGTTTTAAATTATAAAAAAGAAAAATTTATTAAAACTCGGCCTTCAAAATCTTGGATCATGAATAAAGCTAAATAAACTTATCTAATTTAAAAAAATTTAAACGGAAAAATCCTCTCAGACACGAGAATCGAGGTCTCCTTGAAACCACCGTTTCTTGACGCCGGCGTGGTCTTGAACCGCCGGCGTCGAGCTCCTCTCTCTCTCTTGCTCTCGTTCTCGTCTCTCTTGCGTTTCCTCAGATTTTTTCATCGTGTTTCGGTTACCGTTGAAACTTTCATCGACAGATCTCTCCGGAGAAGGCTTGCCGTCGAGAGTCAAACCTGTAGGCCTTTCGTTTACGGACCGGGCTTCACCGGATCCGAGTCTTCTTGGGGGGCTCCCCAATCCTCTTCATCAGCCGTGTTTTTCACCAGCTTCAAACGCCGCTCTTCATCATCGCCGCTTCTCACCATCGTCGACTCTCAGATCTGCGAGTTTCCACCTCTAGCTGGGGTGAGCACCGTTTGTTCCTATGGATCTGGGCTTCTCAAGTCAGATCCGCCGCCGTACTCGCCGCTTGAAACCTCTGGTCTCTCATCGCAACTCCGCTTTTCTCACCGAGAAAGCCTTAGCGTCAGACGACATCCTCCACATCGCTTTATCTTGTATCCATCGAACTGGAGGATGGTATCAGCTCCGCTCCCCTCACTGGACTCAACAGTTACTTCCGCCGGCCGTCGTGCTCATTCCGCTGCGTATCTTCTTCAACGGTGAGCCCACTCTACTGTTGTCACCAATGTTTTAAAAACCGGACCGGATACCGACTCGGTGTAGCTACTGGTTGACTGGTTGGACCGGTTCAACCGGTCGAACCGGGTTTTCTATCTATGAAACTTATATATATAATTACATATTTATATTATATGAACTTTACTTCTACATATAATACATTCTCTATTCTTTTCTATAACTAACTAAATATAATCAATAAACATAAATCTAATTGTATATATAGTAAAATAAAATTGAATAGTGAATACTATGTAAACTAAAATTGATAAAATCATACTATGATTTACAATTAAAATTATCATATTTATTTATTTATTACAACTAAATCTTATGAATATGGTAAAATAAAGATAGTATATGAAAGTCAAAAATATATTTTTCACATTGTTTCTTAAGAAAATAAAAGATCAGTTAAATAGTGATAGTTGAACACTAATTATAAAATATTAAATTTTAGCTAGTAATAGTTGAAAACACTTAATTATATGTTAATTTTTATGAACCGGGTTTTAAAATTGACCCGGGTCACCGGTTTTACCGGTTTTCAGCCGGTTTTTTACAAATCCGGGTTTTAAACCGAACCGGACTCGGCTTCTTAAGCGAGTCACGGTCGAACCAGTTCGACCGGTCGGTCCGGTCCGGTTTTCAAAACACTGGTTGTCACACTCGCTGAGTTGGGCCAAAACAAATTGTTAGTGGGCTTGATAAGTCCATCTGCATTTAACTTCAGTCCTTTCAGCCCAGTTTCACAGCTCACTAATCAGTGGGGAATCTTGGTCTACTTGGCCATTGTCCTGAAAATTATTGGTGGATTCATCAAGATTTTTACAGAAACGAAATTGCTTTTACAGGAATATCTCTCTTTGTGGAAGAGTCTATCCTTTGTTCATTTACCGGTGGATTCATCGGGCTCATCATCATCACCACCTGCCTCCTTTTTGAGGAGTGCTTTCCCTACAATCTTTGAATGGAGGTGTCTTTCTATATTTATAGCCGTTTTGTTATCTTGTGTAGCGGTTCGTTCGGGGCCTGAAGATGCAACGGATTTCGTCTCGACGATATTCCGAGGTGCGGATTGGATGTCAACGTCACGATATACGGTGACTATTTCTAAAGGTTTCGGCAATCTCGTAAACTTTGTATTGACGCATCCGAGCTTTGCTCAGGATTCGCTGTCTTCCTATCTTAGAGCGTTTGCTATCTTTTATGTTGTATTGTCTTTTGTTTGGAGAGTTCTAAACAACTTTCCTTTTAATTGTAGTTCGGATGTTTAAGTATTAATGAAAGTGGTGTTTCAAAATAAAAAACTTATCTAATTTAATATAGTATTAGAGATTGATTCACACAATTCAACTCGACAATCTGTTATCGATATAAACCTAACGTCCTTGTCTGACTATCCTGTTATTAGTGTTAAAACGGATGATTCTACATCGAAAGTTGAAAAAGATTTTCAATATTATGCAAGAGAAATGAACAATTTATTTATAGATCAACTGATCTTAAGCTAGTATTTTCCATGTTTGTTGCTTGGTGTCTTTATAACGTCTTCTACTGAGATTTCTCGAAGAGTTGCACCCCTAAATTGAAGCACTTGGAGCAGAGTTTAGTGGTATTGGTGGTGATCCCACGATTGTACCAAGAAAACGGTGGAAGATTAAACGGAGGAGTATTGTAATCAAGACTCTCGAATAGCAATATAAACTCAAATAAAAAAAAAAACTCTTTCTTATTAATCTCTTGAGGAAACTAACTCAAAACCTCAAGCTCTTTCAATCTCTCAAAACACACAACTCATTAGATATGTCACACCTTGAGATCTTCTTATATATCTCATATTAATCCTAATCCTAATAGGTAATATATCTAGATAACTCCTAAATATATTATAAATCCTAGTTTCCATATCTCGGTAGGATTAGGTCTTTTACTTGCATCTTAAGTTTCCTTCTTATTCAAGCTTGATTCAACATTCTCCCCTTCAAGCTTGAAATCTCTTTGTGCCAAATCTTGCATACCAATAAACTCCCTCATTTGATTGAATTTGATCTGCGCCAATGCCTTAGTCAGAATGTCAGCCTTTTGCTCACTTCCTGATACATGCTCCACTTCAATATGACCTTTCTCTACGCACTCTTGAATGAAGTGGTATCTTGTTAATATGTGTTTACTCCTTCCATGAAAGACTGGATTCCTGGTCAAGGCAATAACTGATTGATTATCGATTCTGATCATTACCTTCTCCCTTGCTCGTCCAGTTATTTCACTTAGCAAATCACAAAGCCAAATGGCTTGTCTTGCGGCCTCTGCACCTGCCATAAACTCGGCTTCACAGGAGGAAAATGCGATGGTGTCTTGCTTCTGCGAAGTCCACGTGATTGGGCTTCGTCCTAGATAGAAGATGTGTCCAGTCATGCTTCTCCTATCGTCTGGATCGACATTATAGCTGCTGTCACTGTATCCAATAAGTTTAGGTACCTTTGGTGACGTAGGCTCAAACATCATTCCATAGCTCGAACTCCCCTGCAGATATCTCAAGCACTGTTTTAACGCTACTCCATGCGACTCCCTCGGGCTGTGCATGTAGCGGCTCAACACACCAACGCAGAATGACAAATCAGGTCTCGTATGGAGTAAATATCTCAAGCAACCAATGTTCTTTCTGAAGTTTGTGGCGTCAATCTCCTTTTCTTCCTCTGCCTTGGAGAGTTGTAACCCAAAATCCATGGGTATCTAAACCAGATTACACTTATCCATTATTGCCTCTTCGAGAATTCTTATCGCATAGCACCTTTGGCTAAAGCTTATGCCATTCTGTCGTTGACATACCTCTATACCCAAGTAGTATGTAAGCATCCCGAGATCACTCACGTCAAACTTGCTAGACATTCTTGCTTTAAACTCATTGATCAGCTTCTTGCACGTTCCCGTCACGAATAAATCGTCCACATATACAGTTACCACAAGCAAGTCACCTTTTACCAACTTTCGATAGACAGATGGTTCTTTAGAACATTTGCTAAACTCCAGCTCCATAAGGATTTGATTAAGATTATTGTTCCAAGCCCTCGGTGCTTGTCGTAATCTATATAACGCCTTGTTTAATTTGTAGACTTTGTTCTCGAATCCCTTCTTCTCGAATCCTTCTGGTTGTGATACATACACAGTCTCTTTCAGTTCTCCATGTAAGAAAGCCGTTTTGACATCAAGATGGTGCACCTCCCATCCATTCGTTGCAGCTAGATTTATCAGTAGTCGTATCATCTCTATTTGTGCTACTGGCGCGAATACTTCCTCGAAATCAATCCCATATTGTTGCACATATCCTTTTGCTACTAATCTGGCTCTGTACTTGTTGATGCTTCCATCCGCGTTTCGTTTTATCTTAAAAAATCACTTCAGACCTATTGGTTTAGCTCCACAAGGAAGATCGACCAAGACCCATGTATTATTCTTGATGATTGAATCAATTTCCTCTTCACAAGCTCTTGTCCACTCTTTTGATCCTTTTGCTTCTCCAAAATTTCGTGGTTCCATGTTAAGGTAGAGCAAGACTTCTTCTCATAGCTCTTCTGCCATTAGAATATAATCATCAAGGTATTTGGGTTGCCTATGTTGTTGCTTAGATCTTCTTAGGGGTTGTGGTTCCTCGATCTCACCATCTTCAACATGAACCTCCTCTGTTTCTTCTCTGTTTTCAGCTCCTTCAAGCGCAGGCTGATTTGTTTCTCCACTCTCATTAATACCATGGTTCCCAAATTGCTCAAGAGTTATTGTGAAGGTTCCATTGTTTGGTGTCTTTGCATACTCTTTGCTCCAGTCCCACGGTGTCGTCTCATCGAAAACGACATCACGGCTCACAGTTATCTTCCGTATGGTTGGATCATAAAGTCGATACGCCTTGGAACCCGGCTCTGTTCCGAGGTGTACCAGCTTACGAGATCTATCGTCAAGCTTTCTCAGGTGTGTACTTTCTACTTTTGCATATGCAACGCATCCAAACACTCGAAGATGACCGACGTTTGGTCTTTTCTCACGAAACATCTCGTATGGCGTCTTCTCTCTCAATGCCCTTGTCGCTACTCTGTTAAGTAGATACGTTACATGCCTTATTACTTCACCCCAGAGATAAGTCGGCATATTCATGTGCTTTAGAATGCTCCTAGCCATCTCCATCGTGGTCCGATTTCTTCTCTCAACGACGCCGGTCTGCTTCGGCGTATATGGGGCGGTAAGGTGTCGATTAATCCCTGCACCTTCGCAATATCTGTTGAACTCGTGACTGGTGAACTCACCTCCTCTATCTGTCCTGAATGTGTTTATTCTCTCCCATGTTTCTTTCTCCACTGTTGTTCTCAAGACTTTAAACTTGGTGAATGCTTCTCCTTTTTCTTTTCATAATATCGCCCACATATATCTCGTATAGTCATCAATCACAACAAAGATGTATCTGTTGCCTGCAGGTGTGCTTGGTGTAATTGGACCGGAGATGTCTCCATGTAGTAGCTCCAGGCATTTTGAGGCTCGAAACGAAATAGCCTTGGGAAAGACTTGCCTTGCTTGCTTCCCAAGTAAGCATGAACTACATATCTCCTTCTCAATGCTTATGTTCGGAATACCAATAATGAGTTCCTTCACTATCATATTTCGCAAGGTTTCTGCATTGATATGTCCCAGGCGTGCATGCCATCAACTTGACTCGTTCTCCGATGTTAAGTAGAGACGTGGTGTGCTCCTAATACCTATGTGCACCTTGTATAATCTGTTTCTCGATCTCTTGGTCGTAACTAGCAACTTCCCGTTTCGGTCATGCATTTGTGGGTTTTGAGAGATTGAGAGAGCTTGAGGTTTTGAGTTAGTTTTCTTCTTATTCAAGCTTGATTCAACAAGGAGAGGGTTGAAAGTATTGGTTTAGTATCACTTTCGATGCAATTTTTCCTTGTCCACCGCTACGTTTCCTGTATTCTTCTGGGCTTTTAGGCAACATGTGCTTGCACAAGAGTTCCGAATCTACGTATATTGGCTCCACTTTATAGCTACACTCGAACACTTTCATGAACATCCTTTTCTCCTTTTTATATTTTTCCTGTCTACAAACAAGCAAATCCCCATGAAATTTATGTTTCAAACACACAAAACAGATGTAGTGGTAATGAGACACTTCTTAATTACCGTAAGATCTTTTTAGTTTTTATCGACAATTAGTTTTATCGGGAGATCTACAGACCACCAAAGGAAGTCCACGGCCACCGCTTTCTCTGTCTCTGTGATCTCCCTTGGACCATCCTCCTTCAAAAGCTTTCTTGCTTTGACTTCTTTCACAATTAAGTAATATTACTCTCAAGTATTACTATAATTAGTACGACACTTGAAGCAAACAATAATAAGAAAAAAAACAGAAGTGAGCACCCGCGATGGTCTATCTGAAAGGGTATTGGATTAATGAGATGTTCGTAGACTGTTTCAGGGGGCATTTGATAGACTATAGAACGATCTCCGATGTAACAAACGATTCCTTTATTGATACGAGAGAACAAGAATGAAAAGCTTTGTAGTATGATCTCGAGCTACACTCTCATGACGAGTTTCACCCTCGATCTACGATCTTATGTCGATCGCCATGTATAGACTCATAACGTCCATAACAAACTACAACAAAGCATAAAGCACTCACTCACACTCTCAGCTCCTAATATACCAACGACTAGTTACCGTAAAACAATAACTGCAAATACTCTAAAAGAAACAGAGTCTTTCTCAATACTTCTTTCTTCACTTCTCAACTTGCTGCTCACTCAACTCGCTCTTCTTCCCTTTCCTTCGATAGTACACCGTCTTAAGTCTATCAATACTTCCCCCAACGAAATCCAGCTTGCCCTCAAGCTGGTACGACGGAAAACACTCTCGGAATTCCTCATACGGCATCCAAGAATCCTCCAAAGCTGACTTTCCTTGCCAATGAACCAACAGCTCCAACATCCCTCGATTCCCAAAACGCTTATCCAAGATATCCTCAGGAACGACAGCTTCCTCAACCTCTGTGATACTCCCCGGTGGTAGAACTTGGCTCTGATCCTGACTTCCCAAAGCTAACTTGAGCTGTGAGACATGAAAAACAGGGTGTATACGAGCCTCCGGAGATAACTGAAGCTTATAAGCTGCGGCACCAACACGTTCCAACACCTTGTATGGCCCATAAAACTTCGCAGCCAGTTTCTGACATACTCGACGAACCACTGTCTTCTGGCGATACGGTTGAAGCTTCAGGTAAACCATATCCCCCACACTCAACTCAATATCACGACGTGACTTGTCGGCTTGATTCTTCATGATCTCCTGCGCCCTCAACAAATTCATCTTCAACGAGTCAAGCATCGAATCTCTTTCCCGCAAAGCTCGTTCTAACTCAAAATTAGAAGTAGAACCCTCTTCAAACCGAATCAACGCAAGAGGATCTCTTCCATACAACACATTGAACGGGGTGGTTTGTAGCGACTTGTGATATGTTGTATTGTACCATAGTTCAGCCCACGCAAGATAAGAATGCCAAGACCGTGGTTGAGAAGAACTGAAACACCTCAAGTACGTTTCCAAGCAACGATTCAACACTTCAGATTGTCCATCTGTCTGAGGGTGGAATGCAGTGCTATATTTCAGTGTAGTGCCCGCTAAACGAAACGTCTCAGTCCAAAACGCACTTAAAAAGATACGATCCCTGTCAGACACAATACTCACTGGGAACCCATGCAGTTTCACCACTTCTTTAACAAACTGCTTAGCCACATCCAAAGCTGTGAAAGGATGACGAAGCCCAATGAAGTGTGCGTACTTACTCAACCTATCAATCACCACGAGAATGACGTTAAAGCCATTAGAAGTGGGTAAGCCCTCAATAAAGTCCATTGTAACATCCTCCCATACACGTTCTGAAACAGGTAACGGCTGTAATAACCCTGCTGGTGATAAGGTAGAATGCTTATGAGTTTGACAAATCTCACACTTTGCCACATATTCCTGAATCTGCTTATACATCCCTTTCCAAAAGAACGATCGTTGTACTCTCTTGACTGTTTTTAAAACACCAGAATGACCCCCCATCTTGCCGTCATGAGCCTCTGTTAGAATCAGTGTGATAAGATGAGATGACTTTGGTATCACCAACCGCCTCTTAGACCACAATTTCCCTTCAATCACTTGATACTTTGTTGATGTCAGCATCCCTGTTTGCAACTTCTTGATCAACGTTTGTATCGACTTATCCTGCTCAATCTCTTTATAGAGATCTTCCCACTGTAAAGATGTAGGTGTGGTCAATGCCAATAATGTCGATGATGTCACCAGTGAACGCGATAACCCATCAGCAACTTTGTTTTCTGGTCCTGGCTTGTAAAAAATGTCGAAGTCGAACCCCAAAATCTTAGTTAACCACTTCTGATACTCCATGTTCACTTCCTTCTGCTCTAATAAGAACTTCAGACTACGTTGATCCGTATGATCCTGAAATTTACGTCCAATCAGATAATGTTTCCACTTTCGAATCGCCATAACAATTGCCATTAACTCCCTCTCATATGCTGGTTTCAATTGCTCCCTTGGTGTTAACGCATAACTGAAATAAGCAATAGGCCTCTTATTTTGCATCAAGACAGCTCCCAACCCAAATCCTGAAGCATCAGATTCAATGACAAATATTTGTGTAAATTCAGGTAGTGCTAGCACTGGAGCGTTCACCATTGCAAACTTCAACTTATCAAACGCTTGTTGACTGTCCTGAGACCACACAAACTGATCCTTCTTCAGCAGAGATGTTAGCGGTCTTGCAATCACTCCATAATCACGAACAAAACGCCTGTAATAACCCGTTAACCCCAAAAAACCTCTGAGTTGTCTGATCGTCGTTGGTGAAGGCCATGCGTTCATAGCTGTGATCTTTTCAGAATCAGTAGCCACACCTTTTTCTGAAATCATATGCCCCAGATAGTCTACTTCCGCCACTCCAAATGTACACTTCTTCAAGTTAGCAAACAATGTATGTTCTCTCAAAACTTGTAGCACCTGGCGAAGATGTTGTTCATGCTCTTTCTCATCTCGACTGTAAATCAAAATGTCGTCAAAGAACACAAGGACGAACTTCCGAAGAAATGGCTTGAAAATCTTGTTCATGAGAGCCTGAAACGTCGCCGGTGCATTTGTAAGGCCAAATGGCATCACCAAAAACTCGTAATGTCCTTCCACTGTTCTGAATGCAGTCTTCGGAATGTCTTCTTCAGCCATACGGATCTGATGGTATCCTGACCTGAGATCCAACTTGGAGAATATTGTTGCTCCATTAAGCTCATCAAGTAGCTGATCAATTACTGGGATTGGGTATTTTTCCAATACCGTAACACGATTCAAAGAACGGTAATCCACACAAAAACGAAATGAACCATCCTTCTTCTTGACTAGCAAAACCGGACTTGAGAATGGGCTCGTGCTCGGTCTAATGATACCTGTAGCAAGCATATCACTAACCATTTGCTCCATTGCAACCTTGCTCGCGTGAGGATAGCGGTAAGGTCGAACAGAGACTGCTGAGACTCCCGGTTTAAGGATTATTGCGTGTTCACTTCCTCTAAAAGGAGGTAATGCTTTTGGGATTGCAAACACATCCTTAAACTCATCGAGTAACAGAGAGAACTTTGAACGAACTTCTGGAATCGCAGACGTAGCTATAGCCGTAGCAAGTTGCACTTCTCTTCCAAGCTTACTACTTTTATAGACCGGTGTCAGGGACTTGAAAGAGAACTTGGTTCCATGTAGGGACTTATCGCCTAACAATGTCACTCTGTTCCCTTGATAGACAAACGAAAAGACCTGCTCCTTCCAGTCCACTTCGCAAGTGCCTAACGTTTCAAGCCACTGAACGCCCAGTATTACATCCACGTTTCCCAGTTCAAGAGAGATGAAGTCATTTGTAAAGTTGGTTTTGTTTAATTGGAATGTGACATCACGGCAAGTTCCCACAGCCTTGACTGTCACTCCATTCCCCAACAATACATCCAAGCTGCTGTCAACAGAAACTTTCATTTGCAACTTGTCCACAACTTCGGGTGAGATGAAGTTGTGAGAAGCTCCACTATCGAGCATGACTATCACCTCTTGACCGCAAATGAATCCCCTCATCTTTGTTGTCTTTGGAGATTCAATGCCTAAGTACGAGTTCAGAGACAATGTATGAAGAACTTGTCGTTCTTGATGCTGTGATTCCTCCTCTTCATCACCAGAATCAAGGACTTCAAGATCTAACTCATTGATCATTGTTAACACTCGTAATTGTCTGTTCGGACACTCCATTCGATGAGCTGGTGTCCAAGGTGCTTGACATCTAAAGCAAACCTTGTCCTTTCTCATTTTATCTAACTCTGCGTCCGAAAACTGTAGCCTTGAACGAGTGTTGTTACGTGAAGGGGCATTGTTTTCCTTGTTATCTGAGGAAGTTCCTTTCACTGGCTCATTCATTGGCTTCGTATAATTGGTGTTGTGTGTAATAGCTCGTGCTCCTGACGTCTGCTTGTGATAGCCTCCCCGCCCTTCACTAGCGGCCGAGCTAATCACCTTGCAAAACGTCGTTTTCTGCATCTTTAAAACTGTGAGCTTGTGCTGTGTCAACGATACTGGTTCTTTCATTCTAATGACCTCCTTCATATCCGGTTTCAAGCCATTGAAGAAAACCTTTATCAGATTTCTCTCAGTAACTCCGGTTACTTGATTCCTCAATGCCTCGAATTCATTCACGTAATCCTCCACTTCTCCTTCCTGATGCAAACAGAACAGCTTTGCGCCTGGATCATTGTCAATAGGACCTCCAAATCTATCCAACATACGCTCTGTAAACTGCTCCCAACTGACAAATGGATCACTGATCAGTTCGCCATTGAACCACTGAAGCACTGGACCTTCTAAGATCAATGAGACCAAATGTAACTTCTCCTCTTCGTTGTAATTGCCATACCTGAAAAACCTTTCCACACGAGATATCCAATCGAATGGCAATTGACCAGAGAACACAGGCATCTCAATTTTCCTCAACATTTTATCTCTATTCGCAAGAGTTCCATGAACTCCCCAATAACCTAACTGAGCTGGAGAACCTTCCGTTTCAGAGGTAACGATCGGTACCTGAGTTCGTTGAGGTTCTGAATCTGATGCGATTTCCTTCCCCGGACGTTGTGAGAACACTGTTGCTTCCTCCAATCGATTCAAGACGTCGGAGATGTGACTCATCTGATTCTCAATCGTCTCGATCTTCTTCTCCATCGAATCGAGCTTCCCCGACGTTGTTCAATCGCTACGAGCTAGTTTCTCGTAGTTAAGCTTTGCAAGCTCCATCTCTTCTTGGATCTGTTGTAGATCTATCGATTTCATCGGATCTGTGGACATCGCCTTCTCTCGATCACCTCCGTTACGTGTTTCCACCATCGTACTCCTTCGCGGTGGTTCCGATCAAGTTTCGCCGCACCAGTGATAGACTATAGAACGATCTCCGATGTAACAAACGATTCCTTTATTGATATGAGAGAACAAGAATGAAAAGCTTTGTAGTAAGATCTCGAGCTACACTCTCATGACGAGTTTCACCCTCGATCTACGATCTCATGTCGATCGCCATGTATAGACTCATAACGTCCATAACAAACTACAACAAAGCATAAAGCACTCACTCACACTCTCAGCTCCTAATATACCAACGACTAGTTACCGTAAAACAATAACTGCAAATACTCTAAAAGAAACAGAGTCTTTCTCAATACTTCTTTCTTCACTTCTCAACTTGCTGCTCACTCAACTCGCTCTTCTTCCCTTTCCTTCTATAGTACACCTTCTTAAGTCTATCAGCATTCCCAGTCAATTCTATATTCATATGGCAAATACCCTTTTTGTCGCCTTCAAACATCAAAAACATTTTATAACAATTCCTCCAAGGCCAAAATCGTACGTAGTACATATATTTTGTCAAAACTTCTTTTTGACAGGAATGAAATTTTATTTGCTGATTTGCTCTTACTTCAACGCTGCGAGGAGCAGCATACCATGGATGCTTCCTCTCTGCATTATTCCATAGTTTTAATTGCTTCTTTTTCTCATCTATGTCCTGATATGTTCCGGAATTTTACTATATCTTTCTTTGACACCGACTTAGGTTTAACATTCTCATCAGGGTTCGGCCTACGAACAGAAAAAATATATCATCACTAATAACCTAGTTTTTACATTTGACCAATAGTATAGTTTATATTGTTTTGACTTCTATGGGAGCTCTAATTCATGGAAATGAAACTGACCTAAGGTTTTTGACGTCATAAAGTCAACTAGATTTTCCGAAAACTTGTTGTTGATGAATATAGGAATATATGAAACATCTAAACTTATTACAAATATTAATCTGTGTATGATCATTTAGGGCATCTCCAATGATTTACACCATTTTTTTTTCTCAAAATGATGCAAATTCAAAATGAGTTTGTGTTTTGTTCCAATGGTTCTCTCCATTTTTTCCTTAAAAAAAATTTTCAAATACATTATGTTATTATTAATTATTATTAATTCTAAAATAATTTTCACTATTTATAAAACTTACAAATTTTACCCAAGTATAATTTTAATTAAATCTTCATTATATACATAAATTTAATTTCTAAATATACATGGGTTTATATAAACTTATAATTATATTATAAAAGTATTAATAATTTTTTAAAGAGTATAAACAAATATGAGTTTTAGATATAAAACTAAATTATATAAAAGTTTAAAGATTAATTTATAAATAAAGAATTTAACACAAAATAAGGGAAAACATAAAAAAATGAGAGAATTTTTTTCCATAAAAATAGTGCACACCATTGGACAAGGTTTTTTTCTTATTTTTTGATGTTTTCCCCCAAAATGGTGCACCATTGGAGATGGTATTTGTTTATTTTGCATGATGTCTTTGCTTTTCGCTTAGCTCGTCGAATCTTGCTAGTCATCTTTTGGATCAACAAGAGCAGAGTTTTGGTAATCTTGATGGCGGTCCCAGAATGTACCAAGAAAGTAGTGGCAGATTAACCTTTTGCTTGCGCAATCTTCATTAAAAAAAAAAATTTCTTGTTTGCTGCTTTGCTACATTTTTTCATATCTTTCTCGACATCGTGGCAACCTTTTGCTTGCACAAACGGTCTCAATCTACGTTCGGGTAGTGTAATATATAAAGCACTCACTACAAGAAAACACGGCATATTCCGACGAACATTCCGACGGATGGAGGGTCGTCGGAATTTGTTGACGACATACCGACGACATACCGACGAAATTTAAAAAAACGAAGTCGTCGGAATGTCGTCGGAAAATTTTGACGACTTTCGGAGAAATATGTGTCCGTCGGAATATAGTGACGGAATTCCGACGACATACTGATCATATATATAACCGTTGAGGTCGTCGGAATTTCGTCACTATATACTGACAAAATTCCGACGACTTTCCGATAATATAAATAACCGTTGAGGTCGTCGGAATTTCGTCACTATATACTGATGAAATTCCGGCGACTTCATCATATATATAACCGTTGTGTTTTGAATTTCGTCACTATATCTTGTGAAATTAACTTTATGACAATTAGATATGACTGTTTTATAGCCGTTTGAGATTGGAAAACACGGAATTCGGCGAATATGACCTTTGGTCGTGAATTCCGTCAGAATCGTCGGATTGCCTGAACCATTTTCCTATAAATGCAACCTCTCCTCATTCAACTCATTCACTCCTCATTCACTCTTCACTCTCTAATCACAATAATTCGAGAAAATCATGTCTTCGGAGTTTATTATCGTTCGTGGATGGATAAACCTCATATGGATCCCAACACCAATTTGCTTACAGATGAATACGGTCAAGGATTGGAGAATTCATGAGGCTTGTTCAACAGCAACGAATCAAAACCGGTATGTTAAGATGTCCGCTCTACTTGCAATAATAATAGAGTTATAAAAGAATTTGATGTTTGGTCTCATTTGTATATGAGAGGGTTTTCACGTAATTATAAAGTTTGGTATCTTCATGGAGAAACTGGTTATGAATATGGTAGTACTAGCGAACCTCATCTGTTAGCGAACCTCAGCCTGATATTAGGTTAGAAAACCTAGAACGGATATAGATTATGGTGTAGGTACTGAGCAGATGGTACATGATCATTATCGAGGGAAGAACCAAACCCGAATCTAGGAGATTTTTGACATGTTGGATGCAGGAAAACAGCCTTTATATAAAGGTTGTAGAGATGGTCATTCACCCTTATCATCTGCAACTAGATTGATGGGTATTAAGACACTATAATTTGGCTGAAGAATGTGTGGGACGATTACTGATTTTGTCAAAGGTATTCTACCGAGGATAATCTTGCACGGGTTCATACTACGAGGTTCAGAAACTTGTTGGGTCTTCAACTACCGTCGAAGTGATAGATGTATGTATTGACAACTGCATGATCTCTGGGGAGCTGATAAGGAACGGGTTAAATGCAAATTTTGTAGGAAACCTCGTTATCAGGAGACGAGGGGAAGAGTTCCGGTCCCGTTCAAAAGGATGTGGTATTTGCCTTTGACGGAAAGATTGAAGAGGTTGTATCAGTGTGAGCGCACAGAAAAGCAATGAGATGGCATGCAGAGCATTCCACAAATGGTGAGATTAGACATCCTTCGATGCGAAGGCTTGGAAACATTTCCATCAACATATCCAGAATTTGCGAAGAGAGAAGAAATGTTTATCTTGGATTATGTACTGATGGTTTCAGCCCATTTGGAAAGCATGGAAGACAGTATTCTCTATGGCCAGTTATTGTGACACCGTACAACTTACCGCCGAGCTTGTGCATGCGCGAGAGTTTTGTTCCTCTCAGTTCTCGTCCCCGGGCCAGAGCATCCTAAGAGATCACTAGATGTGTTTCTTCAACCACTGATATATGAGTTGCAACAACTATGGGGCATGGTTTTGAGACATACGATGTTTCGTGCAAAGAAAATTTTCATATGCGGGCAGTACTTATGTGGACAATAAGTGACTTTCCAGCATATGGTATGTTATCCGGATGGACAACACATGGGAGGCTATCATGTCCATATTGTCAAGATGACACATATGCTTTCCAACTAAAGCACGGAAGGAAAACGTGTTGGTTTGACTGTCACAGAAGATTTCTACCACCGATCATCCATACCGAAGGAGTAAGACTTTGTTTACGAAGAACAAGCAGATGTTTGATGGTCCACCGAGGAAGTTAGTGGGGAAGATTTGTGGAAACAGTTGAGGGATTTTGGTGCAGATAGAACGTCAGACGTAGGTGGACATGAAAACATTCGAGTCGATGCGGTTGGAGAGCTACATAACTGGCACAAAAAAGTATTTTCTGGATCTGCCATATTGGAAGGATCATCTGTTGCGGCATAATTTAGATGTCATGCATATCGAGAAGAACTTTTTCGACAATCTGATGAACACAATCCTTAACATCCAAGATAAAACGAAGGATAATTTGAAGTCAAGGTTGGATTTAGTCGATATATGTGATCGTTCTGAACTTCACGTTGATGAGAACGGTATGGCCCCTTTTCCCATTTATCGGCTGGATGGTGCTGCAAAAGAAGAGTTCTTTGATTGGATTACAGATAGAGTGCAATTTCCAGACGGTTATGCATCAAATTTGCGGAACTGCGTTGATAGAAGCGAAGGAAAGTTTACTGGCTTAAAGAGTCATGATTGTCATGTAATTATGCAGCTCCTTCCGTTTGCTTTTCCGCACTATTGCCACGTAATGTTCATGAAGCAATTGCAGGTATCTTTTATCTTTATATTTTAAATGATTTTTATATTTTATGCTTATATAAACCTAATACTTATGAAAATTTTGTCTTTTATCTATGTAGGGATAAATGTTTTTTCCGCAATTTATGCACCAGAGCAGTGACTCCAGAGGGTATTAGTAATCTGAAGGCAAACATACCAGTCAGCATGTGCAACCTCGAGAAGATATTTCCTCCATCATTCTTTGATGTAATGGAGCATCTTGCTATTCATCTCGCAAGAGAATTGGAACTTGGTGGTCTGTGCAGTACCGATGGATGTATCTTTTGGCGTTATATGCATCATCTGAAGAAGAAGGTGGGAAATTCAAGCAAGGTGGAAGGATCTACAGTCGCACAGGTGATCAATGAAGAAACTGCAATCTTTGCTGAAAACTATTTTCCATCAGAAGTGCATACAAAAAACCGAAGACCTGCTCGGCATGATGACAGAGGGAGAGAGCAACATATCATGTTACTGTCCCAAGCATGTTCAGGGAAATAGGACGACTTAGTGGAAAACCCACGGCGGAGACTTACCGAGACTGAGCACGCTCATTTGCAAACATATTTGCTAACCAACTGTGAAGAACTTCAACAATATGAGAGGTAAAATATTTATTCATTTAAATAGTTAGATTAATATATATTCAATAAGTTTGATTCATATTGACAATATCTTTTATATAGTGTTTATATGGCAGAGTTGCGTATGACTCACAGGCATGCGACAGAAGATGAGCTTCAACAACTCAGACATAACGGATTTGCTGCATGGTTTCTTAGTTATGTGAGTCATATATCATATTACCCTATGCAAATGATATATTAGTTTATATTAAATATAAAGTAATTAACTTTCCACTAATATATGTCTTTAATTTATAGGTGGATGATGGTTTGGCTAGAGGTTTTGTGTTCGATGATTGGATACGCGAAATTGTGCGGGGACCAAACTTTGTGGTCAGATCATATCCAAAATATTGTACGCGAGGATATGCATTCACAAGAAAAGGTCATTCGAGATCAACATATGATGCTGGTGTTTCGTCTTCTTCCGGTGATGATGTCTACTACGGCAACATAGAAGAAATATTGGAAATCCAGTTTCCTGGTATGGTTGGATTGCGGTGTGTAGTATTCTATTGTGATTGGTATGACACCACCCCAGATAGAGGAGTGAAGACAGATGCGTTTGGTGTTACATCAGTTCATTCGCGGCGGAAACTTCAATATTATGATCCTTTCATTCTAGCTTCGCAAGCTGATCAGGTATATCAATTTATTCATAATTTTTAATAACATAATTAATGGTTTATATTTTACTAATACTTGTATAATTGATAGGTGTGTTACATCAGTTACCCTCGGGTGACGTACAGAGACGATCCATGGATCACTGTAACACAAATCAACCCAAGAGGACGAGTGGATGGAACTTCTGATAATGAGCCATTACAACCAGACTCTACCAGCAACGTGAGTGCAGTTGAAGATTTGGGAGATGTTGGACTCGTTGAGAATTTTTCCGAGTTTGGACTTGATGCTGTTGTACATTCGGAGTCAGAAGCTGAGGTTGGGGAGTTTGATGAAGATTCTGAAGATTCTGAAGATTCTGATTAGGAATTCTTAATTATAACATCTTAGTTAAGTTGTATTTTTTTTTTTTTTTTAAGATTCCGTCGGTATGTCGTCGGAAACTACTGACGACATACCGACGGAATGTGGTTTATTCATGATTTACAATAGTCGTCAGAAATTCCTCGGAAAATTCGAAATTCAACGAACCTCTCAGGTTCGTGAATTTTCCGAGGAATTTCTGACGACTATTGTAACATTTTCTACATCAAAAATACTTATATTCGGACACAAAACTTTGAAAATAACACATATTAAGTGTTTAGTATAATATTAGATCACAACCGTTCCAATATAACAACTCATTAAAATATTTATATATGTATAAATATATTTTCTTAACATCTTATCTTCACACACATATACTTATACAATCATATTCATCTAATCTTACACTACAAATTTTTTTTGTGTGAAATTTTGTTATGAAAACATTTTCATAGTTAAATCTTTATATGCAAATACTATAAATATTATCAAAGATTTGGATTTTGCATTTACAAACTTGTTTTAAAGACCTAAACACAATGTCGTCAGAAATCGAATATACCGACGGAATTCTGACGAACCTCTCAGGTTCGTCGGAATTCCGTCAGAATTCCAAATTACCCGGGGAAATTAAACCGCGTGAAAATTTTCGTGAACCGCCAATTGGTTTAAGTTTAATGATTCCGACGGAATACCGACGAACACGGGTCCGTCGGAATCATTAAACTTAAAAGCCCTAGCTTTCTTCTTCCTTCTCATTTCGGCCGCATCTCTTTCTTCTTCCTCTCCGGCGATTCCGAGGCTCCTCCTTCTCCGGCGACTCCGGCGACTCCGGCGACGTCCCTCCTCCTCTCTCCGGCGACGTCTGTTCTCCCCTCTCCGACATCTCCCTCCCACACACCATAAACATGTAATTTTCTTAACTTTTTTCAATTTTTAAGATTTAGAAAGTTAGATCTTGGGATTATAGGTTGTTTGATTGAAAACTTTAGGATTGAATGGATAATTAGGATCTATTAGTTAGGGATTGTTGTTTACAAACTTGTTTTAATTTTTTTTTTGGGGTTTAATAATTTCTGTTTGTTGAAATTCAATAATTTTTGTGTTTTTAAATGTATTTCTGATTTTTAAAACGTTTTGGGGTTTCAGTAATATATTATATATAATAAAACGTTTTAATTTTTTTTATAATTTTAAAACATATTTTATAATTATAAACATTTTTAAACATTTTAAATATTTATAAACATTTTCTATATTTATAAACGTTTTAAAACATTTTTATAATTATAAAAATTTTAAATATTTATAAACATTTTTCTATATTTATAAACGTTTTAAAACATTTTTATAATTATAAACATTTTAAAACATTTTATAATTATAAATATATTAAAACTTGTAATATTAATTTTTAATATATTTTTAAATATTTTAAACTTTTACTAATATTTATAAACATTTATAAATATTTATAAACATTTATAAACATTTATAAATATTTATAAACATTTTACAAATATTTATAATCTTTTATATATATATATATATATATATATATATAAATCTTTGAAAAGGTTTCTGATTTATTAATTTTTAAAAAATTTTAGGTCGACGAGGCACGCCGTTCCACCGCTCGTCGTTCAGCACCCGTGGCGGCCGAGGTTGTTCGGTGAGTACTTCCGTGCATCGGGATCGTCAGAACAAAACTTCGGTTCCGCTTATGTTCCCGCTTATGTTCCGTTCCAGCCGTCGATCCGCTCATGCTCAGCAGGAACGGGGTCATGTCAGTTGAACTATTGGTTCAACAACCAGGTCGAGCATCTCCGGTTCTCCATCCCAACCCACGACCGGGATATACAACTTGGTTAGTATTTTTACTTTATTCAAGCATTATGTTTTTCCCTTAATTAACTTTCTAACATGAAATTTTTTAAAGGTTCCAAAAGTCCAGCAATGGCATTAGCAGGAGCATCAACCAGATGATGTATTCCATGCTCCGTACCGGATATCCGAAGTGGAGTGTGATCCCTTCCGAGGCGGGAGTTGTGGTTTCGTCAATTTGCGGTAACTTTTAGTTTTTTAATGTATTTTAATATTTTAATGTATGTTTGCATTACTAATTAAATCTATGTGTGTTTTGTAGCAAGAATTCACTGGAGTCGGTCGACGGAAACAGTCCGTCGAAATTCAACGAAGGCCATGGACTCTTATAGCAGATCAACTCGTGGAAGACAGTATGGCTGAATAACAAGAAGCCACGGTTCATTAATGGGACGGTGTGGGAGCAGTTGATAGTCCATTGGGAGAAGGACGACACTGAACGACGCCTCGTAAGAACTCAAGAATCGGAAGAGCGATCGGCGGAAAGGAATGTATGTGCACAACCTCGGCGCTTGCTCTATGTCCTCTAAGGAGGATCAACTTGTAAGTGATTTTTTTTATATCTATTTATCTTTACATTTATTTAAATTATTTTTTTAGATATTCTTTAACTAATGTTTTTTTAGATTGAAGCAAGCGACGGTAATCCCGTAGATCGCCTCGAGCTTATTAAAGAGGCTCACACTAATAAGAAGACCGGACAAGTTCAGGATCCCTAATCGAGAGGTCGTTGAGTTGGTGGAATCTCAGAAAGAAGCTTATCAAGCTTCTCAGCCTCTCTCGATGACGGCAATTCGGTGCTTCAACCACCATGTCCCACTGCAAATCAACGAGATGGTCGAAAAGGTAAATTTTAAAATAAATATATATTTCTTTTATAATACTGTTTACTAACTTTAAATATTCTTGTAGGCGGTTCCTAAAAGGAAAGGAGGCTATTTAGTTGGGTTGGCCGTGCTTCTTCAGATCCGACTTCTTCTTCGCAAGCTCCATATGCCGATCCCATGATTGGAGCAACTACACAGCAGAGATGAACGGATTGTGGCATTGGAGGAGCAGAATGCCACAATTCTTGCTGAGTTAGCGGATTCAAGGAGGGCCAACGGAGATATTGGAGAGGCTTGATCGTTTATTTCCTTCGGTCCCTAGTTTTTTTTTAATTTTAAAACTTTCTGAATGTTTTTTTTCTATTTCAGTTTGTATGAAATTTTAAATTCTATAATATTATTAAATTTTAATTTCGGATTTTATTTATTTATTAATTTTAATATTAAAAATAAATAAAAATAAATTTTAATATTTTTAAAAATGATGAATTCGACGACCAAAGTCGTCGGAATATTCAACGAACCAAAGTCGTGAAAATTCCGGCGAACCTAAGTCGTCATAAATTCCGACGAACCGTCGTCGGAATATTCGACGAACCTTAGTTCGTCGGAATATTCGACGACGTTGGTTCGTCGGAATATTCGACGACTTTGGTTCGTCGGAATTTTCTGACGACTTTGGTTCGTCTGAATCATTCCGACGACTCTGGTTCGTCGGTATCTTCTGTTTCCGATGAACTCTGGTCTCGGAAAATGTTGTCGGACTTTCGTCGGAAGTTCGTCAAAATGTGGTTTCTCGGTATTCGTCAGAATGTCGTCGGAGTTTCTGACGAAATTCCGACGAATATTTAAATTCCGACGAAATGATTCCGACGACCGTTTTCGTCAGAATTTCGTCAAAATATGCTTATTCCGACGACATTCTGACGAATTCGTCCGTCGGTATCGCCCTGTTTTCTTGTAGTGACTGAAACTGAAGAAAACAATGGAACATAAAAATTTGTATTTCTGATTTAGAATATGAAAAGAAATGAAAATTTGTAAAGAAGAAGATAATTTTAGAGTTGCCTGACCCGCAAGCAACACGCATTATCTAGTGTTGAATGATTAAGAGGTCAGTTATCTAGATACCTCACTGGTTACTCCATTCACTTTGGAAAAGAAATCATGTGTAATAAAGTATTTTTAGAAAAATATGGGTGACAACAACGATTAAGGTTTTCTATAAAGTAAACAACTGAGTTTATTTTGTATTGTTTCTGTTCATCAAATTAAGGTCTTGACAATTAGTACTCCAACGTTCGTATCTAGATAAAGTGATCCGTTATAATGTTTAGCGTTTGCGTTTATTTATTTTCTTGTCAACATGATATAACGTGCCAATACCGGAAGTGAAGAGTCTCAAATACTTCGGAGAACG
Source organism: Brassica nigra (assembly GCA_016432835.1). Taxonomy (NCBI): domain Eukaryota; kingdom Viridiplantae; phylum Streptophyta; class Magnoliopsida; order Brassicales; family Brassicaceae; genus Brassica; species Brassica nigra. Next base: position 21,273,949 of record CM028243.1, read on the forward strand.
GCGCCTCGAAGCTGAAAATCTTCCATTAACCTCTTAGTGTTTTTGATGGTGACCCGACGGATGTACCAAGAAAACGGTGGCATATCAAGAGGTTGCATGGGCATATAAACCAGGTCCAACTTCAAATTCGACCCAAGAAATCCTTTTCCGCCTGAACATTTTCGGTATTCTTCTGGATTTTTCGGTAGTCTAGCCGTGCAATATTTATCACTATCTATGTACCATGGCTTTATTTGCAATTGACCCATAAACCGTTCCATGTTCATTACATCCTCTTTCGGAATCCTAAATAATGTCTGTCCACAAAACCCAATTTAATTTTCTCAAAACTGAACAAGAAGATTGATATTTGTGAAGATTTCTTACGATCAGATCTTTTCGGTTCTCATTCAAAACTAGATCTATTGGCATTTTTCCATCCCACCAAAGAAACTTCCATGGCGCAGATTTTTTTACTACCACGACTTTCTCATCCCTTCCATTATCCCTAAGAACCTTGCTTGATTTGACAGTCTTCATAAAAAAATTATCATTTTCTCAAGTATTGCGATAATCAGAACTTAACAGGAACGGAACAATTAGAAGAAAAGAAAACAAGAAAAAAACCAGGATTTTGCGCCTTTTCATTTGTTTGAAGTAAGAATATGTTTGGTTGTCATGACTAGTTACAATATCGAAGACAGTCTCAGGAGGCAATCCTATTGAAAAATCCATCTCCAGATGCGTTTCACCTATACTCGATTTGGATACCTTCAAATGATGTAATAAATTTGTTAGATCTTCTTCTTATAATATACAGACACTACATGGCTCTTGTATTCAGACCCTCGACTTAGGGACAAACAAAGTAGAAGTTTAATTAGCTTTGTTGACAAAAAAAAAAAGGAAATTGTACACAACTATGAATCCAAAATTGTATTTGATTGTTAGTAAATAAACGACATTCATTTGTAATGCCTGCTAACATGCTTTATTCCTGTATTTTCTCGACTAATAGCTTTGTTCATGTATCTGTATAATAAATACTGAATTAACAAAAAAAAATTGTATGCTCTTAAAAATAATTTTAGTACTATCTCACGACCACACAAGTTTTACTTATTGTGACCGTCAAGCCAAATCTAAGAATTGAGAATTTGTTTGTTGGTTTGTGATCTTACCTTCACCTTGGGAGGATAATCTCGCAGCCATGGGAATTTCTTCTCTTCAGCTCTCCACAACTTTAATTGCCTCTTCGTTTCTTCGCTCTCCGCATTGGTATTTATCTCCGACCCTGGCTTTGATTTTACATTCTTAGATTTCTTGGACTCGGCCTACAACAAGCAGAGTCATAACCTAAGTTGATAACTAAACTATATTGTATTTCGTATTCATTTGACTCATAAGGGTTTTTTGATTATCGAAATGAAACTGACCTTTGGAGGTTGTTGGTTGTTCAGGTTGATCCAGGCACCAAACCCCGGAAATATACCCATTTATAGGTAATTTTAGTCCACAATTGATACACTTATTTGATCAGAGCAAGAGCAAATGAAGATCCAAATATTTTATATATATTGTCGTTTGGGGTATCTTAAAGCTAGACAACATGCGATATGAAATTGAAAGAATATAATAGTGAGGGACTGGTGGTGCAGTTTACGTATACGTTTTCATACGGCAAAACAAGAAGTGAGCTGCTCGATTCCCGTGAATTCTTGACGTATAGGCAAGACCTACGTACGTGAATAAAGAGGTGATCAAAGGTATTATTTCGTGCTTCCTGCTGTTCTAACTTATTAAATCATAATGAGGTAAAAAGTTTGTTACTCTATTTTCATCAGTGAACTTTATTTATTAGTTTTGTAGATTGAATTCAGACTGCATATAATTAAAAGATCAGTCTTTCAAAAGTTAGAATTGCTAGGAATGTATGAAAGCAGAACTCAGACTGCATATAATTGAAAGATCAGTCTTTCAAAAGTTAGAATTGCTAGGAATATATGAAAGCACCAATGGGTTCTTTATAATTTGAAAACAAGCAGAATCATACGCTTATATAAATAGTGCACAAAAAAAAACGCTTATATAAATAATATATGTACATGACATACTATTAGTTTAATTTATATATATGCTAGAACGAAAGCAAACTATTTTAATTCAGGTTCGACCTGTTCGACCAGATTGCATTATCCAAAAATGCTTATTTATTGGGCTTCCAGTTTTTCTTTTAAACTTGACCAAACGCACGCAGTCGCAGGTCGCAGCGACTTCCACAGGAGCAAGGCCTATATATCTGCATGCGCACTTGTATAAGCATATTAGCTGGTATTTGTTAATTTATAAAAATACGATCTAGCATATGATCTAGAAATATTCATTTTTTCAGACACGCCAAATACTATCCGAATATTTCTACTACCTCTCAAATTATATTTTTCTAATAACGAAAGGGAGTACTCTAATTGCACATTGTATGAGTTCAGTTGAAAGTTTCTCATCAACACATATAGAGAGAATATTTATTTATGCTATTTGAAGAAATGAACCGATAAATGTCAGACCAATAAGGTTTCTCGAAGAAAAAAAGGAATCGATAAATATTGTCAGACCAATAATGCTTATTTGATCAACATCTCTGCATATCTTAGGTCAACAACTGAAGAATTAGTTCATGGCTTCTATTTTTCAACCATTCATGATTTACTTTTCATATAGTGATATTCTATAAATTATATATGTGGTGGTCTTTGGAAGTCTTCAGCAATATCAATATCCGACGACAATGAAGAAGTCTTCGACGTTCAGCTGTAACGCCCAAAAGTAATTACTCCAAATACAACTTAGACATATCCAATTTATAGCAGGTAACAAATTTCAATATTGTACGTAGAGATTAAGATTAGATCATAGAATATGTTGGTATACAAGATTTTAAACTGGGCGATGGATTTGACCAAATTAGAATTTTTTTTTTGATAAACCCTATCAACTGATCCGATCGGTTTTGGGAGGAACACACTTAATGTTACAATCCGAATTTGAAATACTTTCCGACTAATATTAGAGAGTGAACTGATCATATATTACGATCCACCATATAAAATCACTTGGACTGAAATCCAAACCCAGACTAACCAAGTAGTACTAATTTAGTTACTAGAAGGAATCGAACTTAGGATTGATGTGGATATACATCAAACCTTAGAAAATTACCACTGAGTTACCACCACTTGAATAATCAGAATCATTTCACTTTAGTCGATATCAGAAACTACTAGTATACACTGTTTATTTTAAATTGCGTGCATCGCCAGATCTTTTTTGATATATATTTAAGTGGTGGGTCGTCGATTTGCCAAAATAATATTTTCCTCGAGCGATATTTTCTTACATACAATTCAACTTACGTATGCTATATAGCAATCCAAAAACGAAGTGTGTCTGGAATAAAAATATTGGACTAGTATTATATTATAGACACATTCGTTGGATACTATGAGAAGTCTTCTGACAATTAATAAAAAAGTTTGTAATAAAACATGTGGAACCAGTCTTGTTTTATTTTTCTAATCACGTGGGGTTTAACTTGGTTATGTCCCCATGTATAAAAAATCTAGAAACTAGAATAACGGAACCGTTAGTTCCACGCGTTAGTCAAGGTATTCCACCGTTAGTTTTGACTTTTGACCAACGCTGAAGATTGGGTCAACGTCACTTTCGCGCGTGAGCCGTGAACAAACCAACGCAAAGGCAAAAAGTCGTTGGGTCAATTTCGAACGGAACTAAACCGTGACTTTTTTTTCAGAAATCTCTTTTACTAGATTGTTGAGAGAGAGACGTGGATCTCAAGAAACCTTCCATGTCATTTCCCAACAAGTTTTCAATAACGAAATTACGATTTTACCACATTGTTTGGAAACGGTGACACGTTGGTGACAATCACAGAGGTAGCTCACCCACTACTTTCCTTAGCCCATCACGCGCTTTTACTTCTAAAGTGAGTAACAACAAAAAGGGAGGCGATCCCATGTATGTATCTAACTTTCACAATAAACTTTTTTTTTTAAAACTGCACAATAAACTATTTATGAAAATAACAAAAATTAATTCTTCTTTTTGTTTTGAATAATACGAGTATAATGGCGAATTGGCGATTACTTAGAGAGACATTAAGAAAGCTTAGACGATTGTACATCTACCTCACCAAATGAATTTTGTAGATGATATAGCTTAGCTATTGTGAACGTATAATTTATATTGTTCATGACATGTTTTTTATCTATTGAACATATGGTTTTTTTTAACAACATCTATTGAACATATGGTTATCTGTTACATTTTTATTTTTCTTATAAGAAAGTGATATGATATATTCAAACCCTTTTTCAAAAAGAAATGATATATTCCTTAGAATTCTATATAATTTCTTGATGTATTAAATATTTGACATAATCATTAAAATAGCACAATCTATTTTAACAAGAAATATCTCTTTAAGTTTTAACAAGAAATCAAATAAAAAATTTATACCGTTTATAGCAGTAAAACACACATTATTAGTCTACCTAATCTTTTTTTTGTCGACTTTAATCTACCTAATCAACCGTTTGTTTTGTTGATATTTTATCCTTGTCAGAGTATTATCCGAAAATATTAGTAAATTGTTAATTTTAGATTTTATTTAAAGAAAATACAATAGTGCGTTGGCCAAAAAAGATGAAAAATAAAATTAAAAAAAAAATAATAATAAAGAGAGGTTCGTTCGCACTGGGTAAGTTATCTTTTGACGAGACAACGAACCATATATATAGGCCTTTAATGTCACTATTAAAAATTTAAGTCCCCTTCTTCTTCTTCTTCTTATTTCACACAGCTGTCCTTCTAGGGGGAGAAGATAAGAGAAGATTTTGTATCTAATCAACAAGAACGATGCAGGTTGCTTACCCTTCTTCGCCGCCGGCTAACGAAGAACACTTAACGGAGATGTCGATGAAGTTGAGCGAGGATTTCACCAAGAAGCTGGGATTTACAGAAGAGGGTGAAGAAGAAATTAGAAAACTTGAGAGATCTTGGAGTAAACTCGAAGATTCCGTCGAGTTCGACGAGGAAGAGGAAGCAGGAGATGTAGATGACGAAGAGGAGGAAGAAGAAGAAGAAGAAGAAGAGTTCTCGTTCGCTTGTGTAAACGCAGAAGGATCTCCCATAACAGCCGAAGAAGCTTTCGAGGACGGTCAGATCCGTCCTGTCTTCCCTCTCTTCAACCGCGATCTCCTCTTCCATTACGAAAACGCCGACCAAAACGACGGCGTTTCAGCGACCGACGACAACGAGGGTATCCGGCCGCGTCTTAGAAAAGTGTTTGTGGAGGATCGCGACGGAGACGGCGAGGGTAAGAAAGCAGAGGAGGGTTCGCTGGGGCCGCACTGCTCGTGGTCGAGTGGAACAGTCGCGGAAGCGTCAGCGTCGCCGGAGACTTGCCGGAAGAGCAACTCGACGGGATTCTCGAAGCTCTGGAGGTTTAGGGATCTCGTCTTGAGAAGCAACAGCGACGGAAGAGACGCGTTTGTTTTCTTGAACGGTAACGGCGTCGGTGACAAGACTCAGTCGTCTTCTTCAAGGGCGGCTAAGTTGACCAGCGAGGAGGAGAAAAAGTCAACAAAGACGAAGAAAGGGAAAGAGAAAACGACGTCGTCGGCGGAGAAGAAGAAGACTAAGTCGGCGCACGAGAAACTCTACATGAGAAACAGAGCGTTGAAGGAAGAAGTGAAACACAGATCGTATCTTCCGTACAAGCAAGTTGGGTTCTTCACTAATGTGAATGGGCTTAGCAGAAACATCCATCCTTTCTGACAACATTGGTCAGAATTTTAATATTTTGTTCTTTAAAAAAGATTAATGATTGAAGATTTTAGGTCTGTTGGATATTTCTTTTTGTTTGATTGGAAAACAAATGAAATTACTCTTCTCATGGTCCCTTCTGTTTGGTAGCTTGGTTCAATTGAGACCATGCGCATCGCAGTCCTTAGCCCACGTCCTTATCATTTTTGGGCTCGAAAAATAAATCAAAAAGCCCGATAAATGTTAGGACGGATGTTAGCTTAGATCTTTTCGTGCTCGTCCTTACTGGGCACGTGTCGCGGTCTAAACAAAGACGACATTCTTCACGTCTCGACTATCTCTTCCTCTCCCGATCTTCTCTCGACGGCGATTGTTTTGGCGATAGGGTTCGTCGATTCATCTCTCCCGAATCACGGCGCTTTCTCTTCGAATCTCTCCATAATATCTCCCGAATCTCTCTCCAGCCTCGACATCATCGGATTCTCCGTAGATTCAATTGAACAAGGTATGTTTCTTCTTCTTTAGGATCTAGATTTGGAAGTGTTTGTGTATAATCTTTAAATAGAATGCCTTTATAGTTTATATCTCAATCGAAACGGGTTTTGTTTAGACCAACAATCGAATCTGCATGTTAGATTAAATCACTTCTCATTTCGTTTAGTTCCTGCTCTGAACCTGATCGTATATTGTTTCGATGATTGGGTATTGTTTTCGTGTACCATTAGAGAAGTAAACTTGATAGGTTTGTGAGGATTTAGTTATTTTTTTTTTTTGGTTTCTTCTGATGCGTCGGGTTTCTTGTTTGCCTGAATAGTTTCTTCTGAAACTGATCGTATGTTGTTTCTTTGATTGGGTATTGTTTTCGTGTGCCATTAGAAGTAAACTTGATAGGTTTCTGTATAATCTTTAAATAGAATCTATTTATAGTTTATATCTTTGAATAGAAGTTATTTTGTATGTTTCTTGTTTAGTTTGAAAACGGTTGTGGAATAAGTTGTGATGATGGATTGCGATGCTATGGAATTTGTAGTTCAGTTAGGAAGTAACTGTATAAATATAACATGTCTGCTTGTAGTTTAGTTAACTAAACTTGATTGTGACATATAACTCTACGAGTTAATACCTATGTACTTGTACTTTTGTAATAAGTTTCGATTACACTGAGGTAGATAATAGTTAGGTGTTATGGAGTTATTACCTGGGTAAGTTTATCATATTTAATCCGATAGGATATGGACATATTTTAGTATCTCCACAAGTAATCTTTCTTAATTTTTTCGGATTAGCAAATCTCTTCTCAATCCTTCTTGCCATGAATCCGGATAACCAGTACTGTGGTTATGTAGATTTCCTTCAAAGCGTTTCTGGAAACAATGTTCAGGGAAACTTTCCTTATGAAAGTTTCCCTTCCAGTCTCAGCCTTGGAGCCTCAGAAAATCCTCCCTTCAGTTCACAACAATCAGAGGCTCCATCCCAACCCGAAAACCCTCCAGTGTCCAAACCCGTGGAGAAGCAATCGAGAAAGAAATGGAGTCCTGTTGACGATGAGGTCCTGATCAGTGCCTGGCTAAACACATCTAAAGATGCTGTTGTCGGCACTGAACAGAAGTCACGCAACTTCTGGAAACGCGTAGGAGACTACTTCTCAGCAACTCATCATGAGAAGAGAGATGGTGAACATTGCAAACAAAGGTGGCACAAAATAAATGGGGATGTGAACAAGTATTGTGCAGCATACGCAGCTGCGGAGAGACAAGTAACAAGCGGACAGAATGACACTGACTTGGTGAAGAAAGCTTATGACATCTACTTCGCTGATCATGGCAGCAAGTTCACCATGGAGCATGCGTGGTGTATTCTGAGACACGAACAGAAGTGGTTGAGCCTGAACACTCCCAAGTCTGGCGGAGAGAAGAGAAAGACTGGTGAGGTTGGTTCCCAAGCATCAAGCAGTCACGTTGGTGAGCAAGAGCCCCGTCCTGAAGGTGTCAAAGCTGCAAAAGCAAGTAGGAGTTCTAGGAAGGGGATGGCTGTCGAGGACTTTAAGAGCGTCCATGTGCTCAAGATGGAGGATTTGACGAAGAAGGAGAGGCTCTCGAAGCTAGCCATCTTAGACACTCTCCTTGCTAAGAAGGAGCCAAGTGAGAGTGAAGAAGCCGTGAAGAACAAGCTGTTGGCCGAATTATTCTAGTTCTTTAGTTCTATGTTCTATGTTCTATGTTCTATGTTCTATGTTCTATGTTTCTGTTTCTGTTTCTTTTTTTTAAACTTGTTCTATGTTTCTGTTTTTTAAATTATGAAATGTTGTTTGGTTCAGGTTCTCGTTGTTATAATATTTGTGTTAAGTTTTTTTTGCATCTAATGTGTTCTTTTATTTGATATAATGTGTGCAAGTTAAGTTTAATTTTGCATCTAATGTGTTCTGTGTTTCAATTATTCTCAGGCCATGGGATGTGATTATTCTTACTCGCAGCCTTCTGAAGTGGAGTTTGGACAAGGAGATAGTGGAAACAGCTCTACAGATATGTATATAGCGATGGACCAAGCTGAGATCGAAGCTGCTCGGAGCTATGTCTACCCTCCGCAGCCTGAAGTGGAGTTTGGCTTCCCATGGAGTGCTACTGTGGGGAGAGCCAGTGTTAGACCAGGGGAGAAGGTTCTACACCTGTAACAACAGAGACGACGGAGAATGCCACATCTACAAGTTCTGGGACGTGTCGGCTACAGAGGAGATCAAAGCCTTAGGTACACAACTGACCCTCCTCACTGATAAGGTGGATTGTCTTTCATTCGTGGGGTACGAGGACACCGAGCTGCGGGAGTTAAAGGAACTTCAATCTGAACAGGCGCAGAAATTGGTAAGGTTGGAGAGAATAGTTTGTGCCTTAGGTAGAAAGAACTCTAGATTTGGTAATTGGTTTGAAGTAGTTGTAGGTGTTCTGGTTGTTGTGTTAGTGATAATAGCCATCGGAGTAGCTGCTCGTCGCTAGGTTTAGTGGACCAAGCTATTAGGTTTAGTGGACCAAGCTGTACTTGAATGATGCTATGTTTATGTATTGCTTTTTATCTTGAACAAGGATTATCTATGTATTAGGAGAAGCATGTAATGTGTACTTGAAAAAACCTTTATCTATGTACGGTATTTGCAGCTCTAACGGCAGCAACGGATCATGTAATACACAAACATTATATATGATAGCTCTCGAGTAGCAATAGCCAATGAGAGTCCAATGATGTAATACACAAACTCGAATGTAATCTATGTGGTTTCTGCCGAATGTAATCAATGAGAGTCCAAGAGTCGAATGTAATCTATGTGGTTTCTCTTTTCTAAAAATTTGAGACATCTACACCACAAATTCTAAGAGGAAATACTGATTAAATTCGCATTACTGAAAAGATTTAGTTTAACCTTATACAATGTATATACTAGAATTTTGATCTTGTAACTACAAGTAGTTGTAACAACAAGTAGTTTCAATATTGAGTACTTGTAACTACAAGTAGTTGTAACAACAAGTAGTTGTAACAACAAGTAGTTGTATTTTTTTAAAAAACGTGTTTGCTTCAAGTAACTATAAATATAGGACATATCTTCCAATTACAATTCACAACTTCTTCATTCAAGTTTCACTACTAAAACAATCACAAACACTTCTCAATAATTTGAAATGGCTTCTTCGTCTCATTATCATTATCATAAAGATGATGAGGAGATCGATCTTGATACTCCTTATGAAGATTTTTATAACAATTTTGCTCTCATAGAAGATCCAGAACAGAGAGAGAAACGTAATTACATTGAGAGAAACCGGGAAGAAGGCCAAACCTTGCTTGCTAAAGATTATTTTAGCGAGGCTTCAACTTACTCTTCCGCTATATTCCGCCGACGGTTTCGAATGAACAAACCTTTGTTCATGCGTATTGTGCAACGTCTCTCCACAGAGATTCCGTATTTTAAGCTATCTACCGATGCTATCGGACGGTCAAGTCTTACACCTCAACAAAAATGTACTGCAGCAATTCGACAATTGGCATACGGTTGTGCGGCAGACTCGGTAGACGAATATGTCCGTCTAGGTGATTCAACAGCACGAAAATGTTTGCACACTTTTACCAAGGGAATAATCACCTGCTTTGGCGATGAATTCCTACGACGTCCCACACCGGAGGATCTCCAAAGACTACTACATATCGGAGAAGAACGTGGATTTCCGGGGATGATAGGAAGCATCGACTGTATGCATTGGGAATGGAAGAATTGCCCCACCGCTTGGAAAGGAATGTATTCACAAGGATCTGAAAAACCGACACTTGTCTTGGAGGCGGTAGCCAGATGACCTCTGGATATGGCATGCCTTTTTTGGAGCTCCAGGTACTATGAACGATCTTAATATTCTTGATCGATCACCGGTTTTTGATGACGTTATTAACGGCATCGCGCCAGAAGTAAACTTCTCTGTTAATGGCAATCCGTACCATTTGGCATATTATCTCACAGACGGTATTTATCCTAAATGGGCGACTTTTATTCAATCTATCCGTCTACCACAAACTGAGAAGCATTCATTATTTGCTAAAACCCAAGAATCAGTTCGAAAAGATGTTGAGCGTGCCTTCGGAGTCCTGCAAGCTAGATTTGCCGTCGTCAAAAATCCGTCTAAGTTATGGGATAAAGAGAAAATCGGAAATATTATGAGAGCATGTATCATACTCCATAATATGATTGTCGAGGATGAACGGTCAACATTCACTCGGTATAACAAATATGAGTTTCAAGACATAGAAGTTGCGAATACATTTTCCGTCAACCAGCCTTCGGTTATCCGCACTGCAATGGAGCGTCGGAGAGCCGAATAGACAAGAACATGAAGAATTAAAAGACGATTTGATTGAACATATATGGGCTAAATTTGGGCATCTTCCAAATAATATGTAATTTATAAGTTTCTATGAATAAATTGTGTGTTTCCTTTAATTTCTTAAATTTGATTTTTTTATAATGGAATGTTATAAAATGTTTGCAATTTTATATTAAATGAATAATTTAGTGTTTATTTCTTCTTATTCATTTTAATAAGGTAAAATCTTATATATTTTACTAATTATTATAAAAAAAATTCAAATTTTACCTAAGGACATATTAAAAGTCCCACCAATGTTGATGTTTTAATACAAAGTCCTTAACAATGTCCTTAGTAGAAAATAAGATTAAATTAGTCTAAGGACATTTTTTAAGATACAAGCAATGCTCATGCTCTGAGAGCAGAAAGGTGTACCGTTTTATCTTCACTTTTTTTTTTTTTGTTCAACAAGACTTCTCATAGTATTCAACGAATGTGTCTATAATATAATACTAGTCCAATATGTTTATTGCAAACACACTTCGTTTTAGCGTACCGTTTTCTCTTCACTATTATAAGTGTACTGTGAGAAGAGCTTGGCTTGTACTAAACCATTTTGTAACTAAATAAATATGTAATTACTAATTAGTTATACTTGGTTAGTTAATTTGCATATATTCTTTCCCCAACAAAATATGTTAATATCAAAATGAGTATACAGAAACATTCTTGTTACAACTGTTACCGTTGATACAAATAAAAGAAATTAAAACAATTTATTGAAGAAATGGAGAGTAACAATGCTTTTTTGGAAGTTTCATAGTCTAACAGATAAAATCTGTTATGTCTGTTTTTCTTATATTTTCGAATAGTTATTATTTTGGGGAATTTTCTCAAATAGTAATTTTCAAGTTTTTTTATCACCAAAAGAGTTTTCAAAGAGAAAAATGATCAAAATAGATTTCACTAAAAAGAAAAAAGACCCTTCTACCACTTGCTTTTTATTTTCTTCGAGAGATAATAGTTCTCTAAGATCTCTAATGTGGCTGTCCTCGAGTTTCTCGGTGTTCAGGCGGTGTCCTGGTGGTGGTTTAAGTACGTCGACTATGTATGCTTAGATCTCTAGAAGACGAGATATGGTGTCATGCTTCCTCTTGGTTGCATGGTGCTTTTCCCTATTTGGTGTTTCTTGGGTTTCCGGTTGTAGTTCGTCAGTGGAGGGAGAAGTCGGTGAGTCTTTACGGTGGCGGTTGTGGCGAGGAGGATGTGGTAGTGCTTGAACTGCTAAGCCTCACGAGTAAAATTGACATACAGAGGACGACGACGGGTCTTGAAAGGGAGTTTCGGCAGCGGCTGACAATGGCAATGGTAATAGACGACCGGCTCGGCCCCATCACCTTCTTTCTCCTTTCCCAACCCCTCTCAGATCTCACCATTTGTAGTCATATGCTTGCGACTTCCTTCATGGTTCCCTTAGGTTGCGGATCTGTCTGTGGTGCTTGTGTTCCGACCTTTCTCAGATTCGGTTTCTCTTTCTTCGCGGTGGCTCTAGTGGTTATGCTCTCGGTGGACGTGTGTTTGTCGATGGCGGCTCTCCTCCGGATAGAGTCTAGGGTTTTCCCTCTTGTTGGACTGGATCTTTTTTTGGGGTAAGAGTCCCTTTAGGCGCACTAGTCCGAGTCCCTTCTTGGTTTCATTGGTTTTTGTTCTTTTAATTTTAGTTCATGGTTGTTCTTTTCGTGCATTTATGTTTTTTAAAAAGTCTAAAAATTTTATAAAAGAAAAAATTTTAGAAATAAAAAAAAGATTGATGAAAATAAGGATGTTTGAGTAAAACTAATATATTACAAACAAAAATATATAAATAATATCATCTATGAATTAATTGAGTTTTTAGAGTGAACAAAGAAAATTTAAAATTTAAAACTGATAGTTTTGTGTTTGATCACAAATTTTAGGTCATTATCTACGACATAAATATTAGTATAATTTTCTATGCCATAAGTATTATTCTTTCTGTTTCTTAAAAAGCGTTACTTTGACATTTTTTACATAGATTAAGAAAATAATTGAAATGCATTTATGTTCCTATTAATTATAGCTATTTGACCAATAGTTTTTAAGATAGATAAAATTATTTATAAAAGGGTAATTTTCTCAAATAATTATTTTGAAGTTTTTGTCACAAAAAGAGCCCACAAAAAGGAAATGGCTAAAATAAATTTTATTAAAAAGGCAAAAGATCCTTATACCCTATATATATAAATAAAAAAAAAATAAAATAATAAAATAAAATAAATCAAATAAATACTCAAAAATAAAAATAAATTTTAATTGTTTTGGATTACATGTATTCAAATTTGAAATTTTTATTAAAAAAAATTTTCGAATAAAAAAAAAATTTCAATTTTTTTAATTCGAAAATGCTTTTCAAAATATTTTAAAATTTTCATTTTTATTTTTATTTTTAAAATTTTAAACCTTATTCTCAAAACTTCACCCCTTAACTCTAAACCCTAAGTTTAGATTAGTTAACATTATTTTAAATCTTAAAATTTCCCTGCTATTTGTTAAATCTTAAGTTCTTACAAAAACCATGGCTTCTTTGATTGAAGTTCTATCAAGGGAAAATTTCCCTGCTATTTGTTAAATCTTAAGTTCTTACAAAAACCATGGCTTCTTTGATTGAAGTTCTATTTATTCTGAAATCTCTGATGATGTCTATACTGGTCAGTGTATCGTCTCTCTCAAACGAATAGAAGAAAATTAAGATTTAACTTTCAAAACTCCAACCTTTAATAAATAACAGGAAAAAGGAAGAGCACAGCCGATGTCAGAGCCGACGTCGGCCAGAAAAACACATGGACGATGAACGGAACTTGTAGGAATAATTAGTTTCTTTGGGAGAAAATAGAAGAAAATGGTTAAGTCTTTTCACTCTTTATTTATTTTTTGAATTGACTGTTGAATTAATTCAAAAAAAAACTTTTTACATCAGTGTGCTTCTTTTCTTATTTACTCTATACAATCTTTTTTTTTTTTTTAAATGCTACTCTCTCTTTAATCTTCTATACTTCTTTCTTTTTATCTTGTCTCAAACCAGTATCTCAGCCCTCCCTCAAACTTCTTATCCATCTTCTTCTAAGTAATAGAGAACTTGTTTCTCACTGTTTTATCAATCAAGCTTGTTAGAAGAATAGCTGGAGACACCTTCTCCCCATGCCATCTCCTATTTCACTCTCTTCAAATGCTATGTACAACCGCTCTTCTCCTATTTCACTCTTTATTATTTTTATTTGCATATATTTTGTTAATACTGTACATTTGTAAGGACGAGCTGTTGGATCTTTTGATAAAAGAAATATAATTACTACTAGAACATGCAATGAATAGTTACAATCCCACGAAGGGCACTCACATACAAGCCATTTGGGATACATTGGAATTTATAAAGAGTGAAGACATTTGACAACAATGAACATAAACTAATCTATAGAAAACGCCAGTTTTGTCAAAAAAAGCCAGATCAGGAAATCCAATTTGGAGAAGAAGAACCAACATATTACATAATTGAAGGGGATTCTCGAATACCTCGTGCAAGTTTATCCGTCATAATTTTTTTTTTTTTTGAATATATATATTGAAGTGAAAAGTGAGGAAAAAACGTCTTACATCGTTCTTCTGAAAAAGACTTGAAAACTGGTCATTCTGTCGGTGAAGACACCATATTCACCAGTTGAAAATAATCTTTTGCAAATATCACCTCCGTTGATTGCACGATCATCATACATTCCACTGTTCAAATCAAATTTTCATATTCAGCATGTGAAAGTGATAGGTTCCGTCGAATAGTCATTGACCCCATAATCTTACTATTTGTCTCCTTTGTAAAGGAGAACCATCATTATCTCAAAATTTATCTTGTTCTTTCCATGAACCATCTACCTAACATCATCGTCCATCCTGTCCTTGGTTATCGGATTCGCCACAACACTATTCCTTAGAATTTTCAGCTCAGTTAGTTGTGCATCAACCCTCAAAGTTGCCTTTACTTGTGCCACACACAGAATTTCCTAGGGGTGGTGGAGGGGGGTGGTGTTCTATTTATATTATTATTAATTTTTGTTTTTCAGTTTTTCCAAATGTACCATATCATCCAAAAAAATAGTTAAAGTCAATATTCTTCAGAAGTCTTCAGAAAAAGCAAACATATTTGTAAAAATTGTTGTTGATGGAAACAATTATGGATTAGAAGGTATCTTAGATAAAATCAAAGTTTGAATGGTCGGTAGACATTCGAAAAAACATAGTTTACATATCTGTCCTCCGTTTCAATTATATGACAGCTTGTGTCGTATTCTTCTTGCCTTTAAATTTTTAGTGACATGTAAACTTTCCGAAATTATTTGCCAAACAAATGTCTCACTGATTATTAGGCTAATTGGCCTTAGTGACAGTTGGGATTCACTGGAATATAATCGGGTTTGGTTTCCATGTCGGTATCACAGCTTTTAAAAATGCCCACTGATTATTAGGCTAATGGGCCAAAGAAGTGTAACATATGTAGCCTATCAGTCTGTATTTTTGGTTCGTTAACAATGTTTAAGGCTTAACCTCAACCACAATTTGAGCTACCCTTAGAAGTGTACAATTTACTAACATGAAACACTATATATATATATATAAAATATAACAGTGATCATATCACAATAAGTACAACAATGTATGGTAATCTGATGGTAAGCAGGGCCGTGTGCCTGAATATAAGCTAATCAAGCATTTGTTTGAAGGTCAATAAGTATAAAATACATTTTGGGGCTAATTTTCTAAATGATCAGATAGTTGAGATAACACATGCAACTTTTGAATGGTTTATTTCCTTCAACCCGGGTTCGAATGCTAGATATTGTTATAAACCGGTTTGTGAATGCCATAACCAAATAGGCATATTTCCTTTTTACTTAAACAATTTTCTTTTCCTTATTATTTTAGGATTTGTATATTTTCCTTTTCTCTATGACGGTCTATGTAACTCCCTATATAAGGGTTCTTTATGTTATGAATAAAGTAATCATTTTTCCCATTATTTACAACACGTTATCAACACGATAGTCCCTAAAATCCTAAGCTAAAATCCGACCACCATAAAATCCTAACCCTAATCGGCGAGAAAACCCTAATCCTATTTCTCTTCCGGTGTGAAACCTTCCTCCTGGTTCGAGCACCGACGATCTGATCTCAGTCCGTTCGACCTCAGTCCGTTCTAGCTAACAAAGACCTCCACTCGTTCAACCCGACGATCCGACGAATCCGATAGCACAGCCGACCCCGATCCGTGTCACGACCCGGTACCAACAAGCTCTCGTTCGCGGCCTGTTCCAGCTCGATCACTTCTCTCAGTGATCCGTTCAACCCGATAAGAAACTAAGGTAACAATCAAAACCCTAGAACCTAAAGAACCCTAATTCTCGATAAAAACCCTAATCAATGATGAATTAGGATTTGGTTTTAGATTGTTTGAAAGTTAGGTTGATAGATCATAATGGTTACTAAGTGGCTAGATGCATATACCATATTGCATAAGAATGCTCATACTGTTTTAAAGGAATTAATGGACTGATTGTGTTGCTGTGGAAAATTGATTGAAATTGCTTGTGTTTTCCTGAAAGCTAAGGTGATAGAAAAGAATTGCACGACTAGGTTAATAGAAACCGTTTGATAAGATTGATCATTCCATGTTGTTCTGGCCGTGCGGCTTGTTTAAATATTACATCATACCTGTTTGGTCGTGTGACCAATTTGCATATATGACTGTCTTGTATGCATTAAACATGAAGACTTTTAAATCTAAATTATAAAACATATGATTTTAGATGTCGAAAATCAACAACTTGGATTTTGCTGCCCTAAATCTCTCTGGAGATAATTATTTACAATGAGCACTTGATGCTAAGATCATCTTGAAATCCAAGGGACTTGGTGAATGTATCTCCGAGGACAATAATGTCAGTGAGAAAGATAGATACAGAGCTATCTTAATTATTCGCCATCATTTGGTTGAGAGTCTCAAAGATCAATATCTGACTATTGAAAATCCTCTAGACCTTTGGACAGAGTTGAAATCGAGATATGATCACCAGAGAACGGTGATCTTACCAAAGGTTAGATATGATTGGAGGAATCTCAGAATCCAGGACTTCAAGTCTGTGGATGAGTATAACTCAGCCATGTTTAAAATAGTTTCTAAATTGAAGCTGTGTGGTGAGGAGATCACGGATGAGGATATGCTTGAAAAGATATTTTCCACCTTCCACACAAGTAATGTGTTGTTACAAAAACAATACCGTGAAAAAGGCTTCAAGACTTATGCAGATCTGATCTCATGTCTATTGCTAGCTGAGAAAACAATGAATTGTTAATGAGAAACAGTGAATTGAGACCTCCTGGTTCCACACCATTACCTGAAGCAAATATGGCCGCAGAGGATAAGCAAGAATCCAAAGAAAGTAACCACGTCCGTCATGATAAACCACACGGCACGGCCGTGTGGATATAGAGGACGTGGCCGTGGCCAATACAATTCATATGGCCGCAAGAATAGCTATGGCAGAGGCCATAGGTATCAACCAGATTCAGGCCGTGGTCGAGGCAGAAGCCGTGGTATTTCTAAACCACAATACTCGACCAAATCAGTGTGCCATAGGTGTGGAATGGATAACCTTTGGGCTAAGACATGTAGGATTCCCAGGCATCTTTGTGACCTCTATCAAGAGAGTCAGAAAGGGAAGAATCTAGAAGCTCATTTGATCCATCAAGATGGCGAAGGAGATTTTGATCAAGATGATCTTCTGGAATATGAAACCTCAGATTGCCTAAAAGAATTAGGCTGATTTCGACATCAAATTTTGTGTTTGCTGTGCCTTTGTGTTTTCTTTGTCTTTATGATTTCTTTGAGTTTATTTTATTTTCTTCTCTGATTTATACTTAATAAGATGAATGTTTTTGAAAAACGCCAATATGAGTACAAATTGCGGGTATAGAAGCCTAGTTGAGGGCCACGGCCAGGCTAAGTATATTGTTGCCTAAAGGGCACACATCTAGAGATATCTGATGCATTATATTCACCCAAGAAAGACCCATTGAATTTTAAAGATATTAGAATGAATGGTTTCCATATAGAAACAATGGGCGCAGGAAATAAAAAGTTCTTTCAGATATATATAAAATTCTCCCAAGGCCATAAGAAAGTGGTCGAGACTATACCTGCATTCTCTACTGGTCTATACTATGCAAAGATCAGTATGATAGAGGCCAAATGCCACGGTTAAACAGAGGGTTTACCCACGATTTCACTAAATGGCATAACCGGCTTGGCCATCCCGGTTCAAACATGATGCGAAAATTGATAAGTAATACAAAAGGGCACACATTGAAAGAAAGAAAGAGTTATCCCAAATAATCTCATGTGTGTAGCATATACACAAGGAAAACTCATAGATAGGCCATCACCAGTCAAAGTGACTAAATAAAAAAATAAACTGGTGAATCCATGTCCCAAACGTTTAATAATTATCGTATGTCCATGGGGGCAAGTGTGGAACATTGGCGCATGTCCATACATAAAACGGCTTGGCCGAATTTTTTATTAAACGCCTACAACTGATTGCTAGACCATTACTTATGAGGCCAAAACTCCCAGTCACAACTTGGGGCTTTACATGTATCTATGTTAATACGCATCAGGCCATTTAGTGAGCATAGATATTCTCCATCTTGATTATTAACGGGTCATGAGCTAGACATATCCCATCATAAGACATTTTAATGTGCCGTTTATGTACCAATTGCTCCACCACAGAGAACTAATATGGGACCTCAAAGGAGGATGTGGATATATGTTGGATATGGTTCTCCCCTGATTATTAAATACCTAGAGCCGAACATGGGTGATCTATTTAAAGGCCATGTACACGGATTGCAAGTTTAATGAATCCGACTATCCAACATTAGGGGGAGAAAAATAACAAGCTGGTAAGAGAAATAGAATGGCATCGAACATCATTGTCTTGGCAAGATCCTCAGACTAAGAATGAGAATTAGACGTCCAAAAGATAATACATTTACAAAAACCTAGCCAATCAATTGCCAGTCTCATTTGCTGACCAAGAAAGAAAAGAAAAGAGTGATTAAGTCATATATACCAGCTTGAAATGCACCAAATTCGAATTTGATGTCCAAGAGAGACACAATCAAGTTGCTACAGAGTCTAGACAAAGTATGAAACGTGGTAGACCAATAGGTTCCAAAGATAAGAATCCTCGGAAACAAAAGAAGGGTGCAAAGAATGATATACAAATCTGAGGTTAAAGGAAACCATCCTAGACATGGAGATAAGGCCGACCGGCTGAATATATAAGGTACCAAACAATGTAGCTTGGGACGCCAAGCTGCAAGGTAATAAAGGTCCTGATAATAATGAAATCTCAATAGATTATATCATGTCTGGAATACAATGGAACCACATAAAGAATGTCGACATAAGATGATTTATTTACATACACGGTAGCATTGAACTTATGGATATAAACGAGGATCATGAACCCACGTCAATATAAGAGTGCGCACTCGTAGATCAAATTGGACTAATGAAAAACGTGGATTATATATTCTAAAGAGAAAAGGCGTTTTGGTCTAACAATATTGACGCCATATGATATAAACCAGTGGATATAGATGAGTCTTTGTGAAGAAGAGAAATGAAAAGGAGAAATCGTGAGATATAAGACATAATCACGTGGTCTAAGTTGTATGTTTTTACTTACAGCATTCAAGCACGGCTTGTTGCACAAGGATTCTCACAGAGACCAGGAATGGATTATGAGGTGGTGGATGCTACTACATTTCGATTTTGATAAGTCTGGCGATAAGAGAGAAATTAGATTTGCATCTAATGGATGTAGTAACTGCATACTTATATGCTCCACTGGGTAATGAGATATATATGAAAGTGCCAAATGGTATTGAGCTCAAAGATAAGAAAAACAGCATTGTATAAAGCTGAACAAATCTAGTTATGGACTGAAACAAAGCAGTTGCATATAGTATAATAGATTAAGTAAATACTTAGTGAAAGAGGGTTATGAGAATGATCCAATCAGTCCATGTATTTTATAAAGAAATTCGACAACATATGTTTATTTTATACTGACCAGCCCAAAGAGGGGTTAATTGGTTTTGCTGATGCAGGTTATCTTTCAGATCCACATAATGCTCGATCTCAGACAGGCTATGTGTTTACACACGGTGGTACTTGTTGTAGTCACGAAATCCATGGTTCAACCAGAGTCTCACTAAACATTTCCAACCGGCCATCTAAAAGGTACCAGCGATCGAGGTTCAGTCCCAGGATTGTATCTCAACAAAAGAAAGGATTTTTGGCATCAAAACCAATTTTCACGGAAAGCCAACTCAACCATGCATCACTCAAGCTTGGAAACACAACAAAATATTCACGGAGTAAGAAGTTATGAATTTTACAATTCAGGGGTTTTTCCAGCCCGTCCATCTGCGAGTACCAGGTCTTAGAAGAAGTTTCAAGCCCAGCCATTAAGCGGCCTTCACCAGAACTACTCATAGACTTCAAGAGGGATGTATCAGTTTTTCAGAAATCCCGGAATCAGAAGAATTAGCCAGGGAAATCAGGAGTTATGATTAATTTTCCAGAATCGGCCAAACCGAAGTCATCTATGGAAAGTCTTCAGCCAATTGAGTTTGGCTCGACCCAGAGCTATTTATGGAGACCAGGAGATCATGTTAGCCAATCAGGAAATATTCCAGGAGTTCTTAGCTGCACCAGAAGCTAGACGATCAGGCGAATCTTTGAAAGAGTTATCAAGCCATTCCGGAGCCACTTATGGAAAGGTTGGACAATGGCGAGGTCCAAGTACTACAAGTTCGGTCAAGTGAAAATTCAGCCGACCTATTTACCAAGTCACTTCCGACTTGCACATTCAAGAAGATTACACACCAGATTGGGATGCGTCGACTGAAAGACTTTCAGTGAGGTACAAATCAGGGGGAGTAATACGTGTTGTACTCTTTTTCCTTCACCGTGGTTTTATCCCTTTGGGTTTTACTGGTAAGATTTTAATGAGGCAACATCCAAGCGTATTACAAGCTCATATGGTTATAACATTCAAGGGGGAGTGTTATAAACCGGTTTGTGAATGCCATAATCAAATAGACTTATTTCATTTTTACTTAGACAGTTTCCTTTTCTTTATTATTTTAGGATTTGTATATTTTCCTTTTCTCTATGACGGTTTATGTAACTCCCTATATAAGGACTCATTATGTTATGAATAAAGTAATATTTTTCTCCATTATTTACAACCGATGTTACTTTATTAATTTATTTTATAGGGCTTTTTGTTTTTATGGATCAGCAAATGTCAAGCACAGCTTTGATGGTAAGTAATACAATAAGTTCACCATAGCAATTGGAGCATATATAATCTCCATCACCACTATTGTCATCGTATATAGAGACAATCAGAGCAGGTTTTAACACCAAACATAAAACCTTGAACGTCCATTCCGAAATTATAAAATTTATTTTCTTGACTTTGTTACAATAATTCTTTGCAGGATAATGATAAAAAAAAAACAGTATAGATATTAGAAAGAAAAGGACAGTATAGAAACAATGATGATTGGTTGCGCTTTATTTTAAAATTTAAAATTTACTTTTATAACGTTTGTTTTCTAATCAGTTTTTAAGTAATTTTATAAGTCCTAACTCCTAAACAAAACTACAACATCTACAGTTTTATTTATTTATTTTGTTCAGGTTTTACTTTTTTAGTAAAATAAATATAAAAGTATTTTAAAAGTTGTAGTATCTTTATACAGTAAAAAACACATATATTTACAAGAAAAACTACAAACTAATTCATACAGAATAATTTCTACAACAGTTTAACCAATAACCAATGAATAGATTGAGACCCGTGCCTTGCACGGAATGAATTTACTTAATAATAGATATGATGTAATGTACAATAAACTATAGTAAGAATCTCTATTACAAAAAAGTGCATTTTGTTTTTCTATGTCCACTTTGTATTTATGTTTGATATGAGACTATTTGAAAATTTTGATGGGCTTACCACATTTGTTGGACTATTAACGTTAATAATAAAAATAAGTTTAATGTAATGTTTTGAAAAACGGACCAGACATTGACTCGATATTGTAGCTGGATCAACGTTTAATGTTTTGAAAAATGGATCGGACATCGATTCGGTATTATAGCTGGTTCAACGGTTGGAACGGTTCAACGGTTTGAACGGTCCAACCAGTTTGATCGGATTTTAAGTTTTGATCTAATTTTAAATTAATAAATTATGTATATTGTATAACTAAAAATTATATAACTTTATATCATTGTTAAAATCTAAAAATTATATGAAAATAAAATGAAAACTTCAAAAATAATATAAGAATATAATGGAAATCAATTTATTTTTAGATATATATATATATATATATTAAAAATATAGTAAGTCTTTTAAAATTTGCAATTTTATTTATTTTGAACTTGAATTTAAGAAAACCAAGTTTTAATATCTAATCTGATCACCCGTTTTTGTAAGTTTGACTGGTTTTAAATGGATTTTCCAATTTAACTGAAATCTGGGTTTAGCACAATCCAAAAAATTGTGACATGTGGCTACAAAAAAATGTTGTAATGTTTTTCAATTAATGGTGACATGTGGCTACAAAACAAATGTTGTAATGTTTCTCAATTAATATATAATGGATGTTAAACCATTGATCATTAATTTTTAACATAATAATTTTAATAGTTTTAGTAATTTATTGTCATTTTTTAAAATTCAAAATATAACATATACGAAAAATCTAAATTTTAGTTTTATAGCTAATTCGATTGTTTAATTTATTTTAATAATATAAAATTAAACAAAAAAATGATGGATGAGATAGATTATTATCAAATTTTTATTATTAAAATCATTAATTATCATTTATATATTAGTCATATTTGGCAATTCCGTAGTTTTTATCTAAGGAAAGAAAATAAAATAGTAATTGTATACTTTCATTAATTTTAGAATTAGTTTAATGAAAACTATAATATATACTTAATTGGACCAACATATTTTCTAAAGATTCTGAATTTCATTCTGGTGATGACATGTAGCTATATTTAAAGGTTGTAATGTTTCTCAATTTATATATAATATATAAGGGATCACGCCTTGACTCCGGAACTATTTGCCCTACAAAACATTTTAAATTTTGCCAACATAATTAATGGCCCATATTTGTTTTGGGCTTCTGGCTCTCGCACTATTCACAATAACCGTCACTATATATATGCCACCACCATTGCTATAATAGCCGCTGCCAGTGTCTCATTATCAATAAGGTCAGCACTAACCATTGTCACGTAAGTCGTAACTATCGATTCAGTGGAATGTGAACATGATGGTGGTGGAGACAGCGGTTGCAGTGGTAATGGTGGCTGCGGAGATGATATTTATTATCGTGTATATATATATATATATATTTTGGATTCTATATGTATAGTACTACTCATTTCATAAAAATTATGCACAAAAGACTAAAGAACTTTTGCTTCTGTTTTCTTTAGAGTTATAGAGGAACAAGCTAAAGGTGAGATTTCTAGGGAAATATATTTTTCTCTTCATTGATCAAATATCATTGCATATAAATATTTAGAGAAAATTTTCTCCAAGACAATATGCTATTTTCAGAAAAAGTTATTGTGTAATCTAATGATTCATTCTTTTTAGCTTATAAAAATCTCATATAAAACAATTAGACTTAAGATTGGTGATTTGAAGTCATGAGACCACCTTTCAAAACTTGATCTTGTTTCTTCTATGTTCTCACTTTCATGCTCAATGTGGATGACGAAGCAGAGGATCTAGCATATTTATTATTACAACTGATTGTAAGGTAGTAGGAAAATTCAATACCTTAGTTGAAAGTGCAGATCAATTTTAAAACGAGATGAAAAGCTCGCTTATACAAATAAATTAGGCTAGGCAGAAAGAAAAATACCGATCGCAATAGCAATCTCAGACTCGCAAGGCTTGGCTCATTAACTACATTGTTTGGGTTTAGGGCAAAGTGTAAGGGGAGCGTGTGAAGCAAAACAAAATTGATACAGTTGAGGGACTTTTACGAATCTTAAAACAAGAAGCACCTTTTCCGCTTAAAATGATATTATGTACGAACCATAAATATTTTAAGGGTAATAGCCTTAAATAGCTTTTTAATGTAAAATATGTATGTTATTATAAAATATGAAAAATATTAGAGATAATTTTTCAGCTGACAATTTTACATGTCTTATGAAGATTCATGTCTAGCTGCATTAAATAACTTTGAAACATGTTTTTATTCTCAAAGTCTACATAGATTAAAATGATCAAATTAGATTTTACTAAATGGGTAAATGACAACTATATAACTTTCTTATAAATATTTTAAAAAAATTTCAAAACTGATTTTTTCTTTCAAATTTCCTTTTGAAAAAAATTCAAAATTTTTTAAAGATTAATTTTCTCAATGTGCATGATATCTTTTTCAATTTGAA
The DNA here is from genome assembly GCA_016432835.1 of Brassica nigra. Classification (NCBI taxonomy): domain Eukaryota; kingdom Viridiplantae; phylum Streptophyta; class Magnoliopsida; order Brassicales; family Brassicaceae; genus Brassica; species Brassica nigra. The sequence continues at coordinate 21,298,264 of CM028243.1, forward strand.
TTACAAGCATATTTAAGAAAAGCATTACTGAATATGTTCTTCCTCTTAAAATTTAGGATTATATTGATAATTATATATATTATCTTCATAAAATTTTGGAAAATTGTCAAAATATACAATCAAAAACACAATCTTAAATATATATTCAAGAAGCCTTCATAAATATATATTTATGAATATCTAAATCAATTTGAATATATATATATATATATATATATATATATATATATATATATATAAATCAGTACAAATCTCCACTACCGCCATACTACTCGCCTTCACCAAAACCAAAATACAAATCTCCACCATCGCCATGTATCTACATCTCTCCCTCACCACCATACAACTGATTTTGGTGAAAGACGAATAGTATGTCATTTGATCTATTGATAAAAGTTAGTTTTGAAAATTTTTTCCTAAAAGGATATACATTAAAGAGACAAAAAATATTATTTAGGATATTTGACCATATTTTAACTATCAAAATTCAACTTTGGAGTACTTTATTAAAAAAATCTCCAAGTAATGTTTTACCAAATATTGGGGTAATCATATAAATTATAGTTCAGCTACACATTTGTTATTACCACCAAATGGGCCCAACATTATGTAATGTAATGAATTTTATTACATAACGAAATTCAGTCACAAAGTTTAAAAAGTTCAACTAGTTTCTCCAACCAAAATGATAAAGAAAAGGGAAAAAATCATTAAAGAAGAATAAGAAACACATTAATTGGGTCGTTGACAAAATAATTGAACAATGATATGCATCTTTCTTCACGAACTTGAAAGAATAAAAATAGCAAGCTGTTCGTTGACATTTGATGCACGTTCTTGCACGTTTCATGAAAGTTTGGCGCAGACATGCTTCCACGATCACTGAGATGCAAGCCAAACAAATAGAAAAAATTGTAAAACCCCAGAGGCTATATAAAGGCATGCACACAAGTAATGTAGAACCATAAAACAAAAACCAACGCAGTGAAGTGTTGGAGAAGCAATCAAACTACGAATGACATCTTCTCCCGGGATGGGGCGTTCAGCCCATCTCGTTTATGCTCTTGGTATTGTTATCATGGCAACAATGGTTTCTGCTTCTTATGAGCCATACACTTACAGCTCTCCACCACCACCAATGTACAATTCTCCTGCACCGAAAGTTGACTACAAGTCTCCACCACCTCCTTACGTATACAATTCTCCTCCACCTCCACCATATTATTCGCCATCTCCTAAAGTGGATTATAAATCTCCACCACCTCCTTATGTCTACAGTTCTCCACCACCACCGCCATACTATTCACCTTCTCCAAAGGTGGATTACAAATCTCCACCACCTCCTTACGTCTACAGTTCTCCACCACCACCGCCATACTATTCACCTTCTCCAAAGGTGGATTACAAATCTCCACCACCTCCTTACGTCTATAGTTCGCCACCACCACCATATTACTCACCTTCTCCAAAAGTGGACTACAAATCTCCACCACCTCCTTACGTCTACAGCTCCCCACCACCACCTCCATACGTATACAGTTCTCCACCCCCACCACCATACTACTCACCTTCTCCTAAGGTAGACTACAAGTCTCCACCACCTCCTTACGTCTATAGCTCTCCACCACCACCCCCTTACGTTTACAACTCACCACCACCACCCCCATACTACTCACCCTCTCCTAAAGTTGATTACAAATCTCCTCCACCACCATACGTCTACACTTCTCCACCACCACCATATTATTCACCTTCTCCAAAACCCGCATACAAATCTCCACCACCTCCATACGTTTACAACTCCCCACCACCACCATACTACTCACCTTCTCCCAAGGTTGATTACAAATCTCCACCACCTCCCTACGTTTACAACTCTCCACCACCACCATATTACTCACCTAAACCAATATACAAATCTCCACCCCCACCATATGTTTACAGCTCCCCACCACCGCCATACTACTCGCCTTCACCCAAACCCACATACAAATCTCCACCCCCACCATACGTCTACAATTCCCCACCACCACCTTATTACTCTCCATCACCCAAACCATCATACAAATCTCCACCACCTCCGTACGTATACAGCTCTCCACCACCACCATACTACTCTCCTTCTCCCAAACATTCATACAAATCTCCACCACCACCATATGTCTACAACTCTCCACCACCACCATACTATTCACCTTCACCAAAACCAGCATACAAATCTCCACCACCGCCATATATCTACAGCTCTCCCCCACCACCATATTACTCTCCTTCACCAAAGCCCGTATACAAATCCCCACCACCCCCATACGTCTACAGCTCCCCACCCCCACCTTATTATTCTTCATCACCTAAACCTGTATACAAATCTCCACCACCTCCGTATGTCTACAGCTCTCCGCCCCCACCATACTACTCACCTTCTCCTAAGCCCGCATACAAATCTCCTCCACCACCATATGTCTACAATTCTCCTCCACCACCATACTATTCTCCTTCCCCCAAGCCCGCATACAAATCACCACCACCACCATATGTGTACAGTTCCCCCCCACCACCATATTACTCGCCTTCTCCCAAACCCGCTTACAAATCTCCACCACCACCATATGTCTACAGCTCCCCACCTCCACCTTATTACTCTCCTTCACCAAAACCTGCATACAAATCTCCACCACCACCATATGTCTACAACTCTCCACCACCACCATACTATTCACCATCACCTAAGGTGGTATACAAATCTCCACCACACCCACATGTTTGCGTTTGTCCACCTCCTCCTCCATGTTACTCTCCTGCTCCAAAGATTGAGTACAAATCTCCTCCTACACCATATGTTTACCATTCTCCACCTCCCCCACCTTATTACTCGCCTTCACCTAAACATGCATACAAATCCCCACCACCACCGTACGTCTACAGTTCTCCACCACCACCATACTACTCGCCTACTCCTAAGCATGCATACAAATCTCCTCCACCACCGTACGTTTACAGCTCCCCACCACCACCATACTACTCTCCTTCCCCTAAGGCCACATACAAATCTCCACCACCACCATATGTCTACAGCTCTCCACCCCCACCACCGTATTACTCTCCTTCCCCAAAGGTTGAATACAAATCTCCTCCACCACCATATGTCTACAGCTCTCCACCTCCACCACCGTATTATTCTCCTTCCCCAAAGGTTGAGTATAAGTCTCCTCCACCACCATATGTCTACAGCTCTCCACCCCACCACCCGATATTCTCCTTCCCCAAAGGTTGAGTATAAGTCTCCTCCACCACCATATGTCTACAGCTCTCCACCCCCACCACCGTATTATTCTCCTTCTCCAAAGGTTGAGTACAAATCTCCTCCACCACCATATGTCTACAACTCTCCACCTCCTCCACCATATTACTCTCCTTCTCCAAAGGTTGAGTACAAATCTCCTCCTCCACCATATGTCTACAGCTCTCCACCTCCGCCACCTTATTACTCTCCTTCTCCAAAGGTTGAGTACAAATCTCCTCCACCACCATATGTCTACAGCTCTCCACCTCCACCACCATATTACTCTTCTTCTCCAAAGGTTGAGTACAAATCTCCTCCTCCACCATATATCTACAGCTCTCCACCTCCACCACCATATTACTCTCCTTCTCCAAAGGTTGAGTACAAATCGCCACCACCACCATATGTCTACAGCTCTCCACCACCACCACCATATTATTCTCCTTCTCCAAAGGTTGACTACAAATCTCCTCCACCACCAGTCTACAGTTCACCACCTCCACCAGCGTATTACTCTCCATCACCAAAGGTTGACTACACATCTCCACCACCGCCATATGTCTACACATCTCCACCACCACCAACATACTCTCCATCTCCAAAGGCCGAATACACATCTCCTCCACCACCTTCATATTATTAAACTTGTTTTATGTAACTCATAAATAAGATACCATGTCTCATCTGATGTTCTATCTTTTTCTTTTTTCTTTTCGTGTGCCTAGTCTTTTTTAATTTCCAAGGTTCGAATGAATTCTTTGGCTATTGAAATTTTATTTAAATTCATGTTCCGTTTTCTTTTCTATCAGTTACATGGTTGACTTTAATCCATCTGTAATTTTGTTGCAGTTGTATACATCATGTTCTTGACCTTATTGTTCGCGATATTTATGCTATCGTCTGCCAGTATTATTATGCTATCCAGATTGCCTATAGAAATTTTCCTGATAAATAAAGCTACCCTGATAATTCACAATTTATCATAGTTATGATGTTGTTTCTATTACTTTCAATTAAATGAAAATATCGGACCACCAATTTCTGTTTCTTTTTTTTTTCAATAAAAATTATACTCATCCTCTATATATTAAAAGACTTTAATGTGTTCACACTACCTTAACCACATGGCAGCCTCATAGTAATTCGAAAATAATGATGCTGACGTGTCGGTTTAATAGAGCTTCTCACAAAAGGGCGAGAAAAACTTTCCTATTTTGCTTCAGTTAAAGACAAGCACGTTTTTGTGATTTAGCTCATACTAAAAACTGTTAACGAAGCTGATTGTTTCTTTATTCACCAAGTTTTGAGAAACATAGATCTTCATATCAATACAGTTGATGTAAAGTCATTGCTAATAGGAGAAGTTGATGCAACGCCAAATTGATAAATCTATCATTGACGCATAGAAGTGATTTGTCAATTGTCAAGAGAAAAAGAACTTGAAGGTGAAAACCGGAGCAGAGAAACGTGCTTCATCTGCTGTCTATAGTGAATAGTCAAACAATGGCATTGCTAATAGAAGTTGATGCAAAGCCAATAGAGTGGCACATATAAGTTCTTTGCCGCATAGAAGTTGATTGTCTACTTTAAAGAAAAAAGAACCAAACTATGTCATTGCTAATACTCCTAAACCAGATAAGAACAAGCTGAGAAGTTCATAAGGAACAAGTTGATGAGTAACGAAGTTGATAAATCTATCAATGTAACACACAGTATCTTAATGTACTATCAAGGCGGTCTTTATCCAAGTGATATAGGTTTTTACTATGGCAAACAAAGAGATATCAATGTAAAAGAAGGTTATACACCACAGAAAATTACATCAGAAAACAGTTTGTCCTGTGGGATAGTTGTTAAAGGGTGAGGTTCTGGGTTCTGGGTTCAAGGCGCACCAACAACCTAATTATAGAATTAGTGAGAACTCATAAGGGAGGGGTTGGGATCGATGCTCTGCAAAACTGTGAACCAGCGATCCGACGGACAGGACATATTGTCACATAAAAATTAAGTATTTGCTTGTGTTTAAATGGTAATTGAGAAATAAAATGGTTTATTTGAGAAATGAGTCCTTTTGCTTTAATTAAAAGTCAAAGATTGTTTTGTAAAATTTTATCTTATAACATGTTAATGATATTTTAGTGGTTGACTAACCACATTACTAAATTTTTTTAGTCAATAAATATTTCGTATTCATTCACTGTTTAGATGAAATTGAAATATTTAAATAGCTCGTTTGTGAATTATGGTTACTTTTGGTTTATACTAGGGTTAAACTCGCCCTACGGGCGGGTGAACAGTTTCAAAAAACAACTAAAACTATTTCAAAAACAACTAAAAATATTTCAAAATTTTATATATTTGAATATAGATTTTTATATTTAAGTGTTTTGTTATCTTTTTATTAATATTTAATGCTGCAAAATATTATAATAGTTAGATATTTATGTTTTACATTATGGAAAGAGATACAAATGAATATTTGATAGTGATATCTCATTTAACTCATTATTCACTTTTCAAAAATGAAAAATGATTTGTTTTGTTACTTTGAATCTTTAAATAGGTAATAAACCAATTGATTATTAAAAATATAAGTAAACTAAGTGCGGGTTTATAACTCTAATTTTTATTATTAATTAAATTTGATTTCCAAATTATTAATATCTAATGAATTTATAGAATTTGTGTTTGTGAAAATATAATTTTAACCTACTTTATTTATATTTAAAATCACACATTTGAAAAGTGTAACTATAACTATCCTAATTACCATAGTCTAAGAATGAAAACTGAGCATTACAAAATTTGGTTTATATATCGGGATGTCAGTTTAGAATATATGTGTATCCTTGAATTTTAAAAGATGTCTTTTCCTGCCTTCACGCCTCTGTTCAGCTTTTAAAAGGGAAAATAAGATTTTATCAATCAGTAATATTTTTATATGCGATACAAAAAAAGATTATAAAAATGAAAGAGAAAGAGCTCTCACTTATCGCAAATCTGAACGTGTTTGGACTCAACGATTCCAGTTACCATCGGCATACAACATTGTGAGCAAGAAGTTCGTAAGTGGACCATGATAAATTTCTCAAATATCTCACCGAGCTGAATATAAAAGCAAAAGGAGAACTAACTAAAAAATGATAATGAATTATTTTACAGAAAGTAAAGAGTACTCCATGTATTAGCAGCAAATCATTAGATGCATTCTAGATAGATTTTTTTGCCAAGAATCTTTAGCCTTTTTGTAATTTTTTTCTTGATTTGATCTGAGCATTTTACACTATCTTACGTTGTACAACTTCTCACTACAGGAAACGTGGGTAGTAATAGCGGATGGAAAACGCTATGAGTCATGTATAATAGCGTTTCCTTGTCCGCTCTGACAGCGCCCGTTAAAATAGGTCCGACCCTTTTAATAGTTGTTTTTCTTTGTGCTATTATTAAGCGTACAACAATAGCGCGTTAATGTACGAAATTGTTAATGTTTATAATAACGTTGTACAAATGTTATTAAAACCTAATAATTTGATTTTCCCAATAGCAAAGATAGCAAATGTTTCGTGTTATTAATTAGTATTTAAATTATCCAAAATTTATTAATAATAATAATGAATTGATTTTTTTTTTAATAATTAATTCGAGAATTTGTAATAAAAACAATTTAAATTATTAAAAAAACCAAAAAACTATATAATTATTTAAAAACCCATAACACAACATCATCACATTCATACAAACCATCATACAAGCATACAACCTATCAATCTACCACTAATAAACCTTCACAATCATCCATAACATAAACACTATCATCATCCGAAGCTTCATCACCCATATCATCAACTTCTTGGACAGGCAAAGGTGCACCACCTAAATCTTCTTCTGTTTCCAACTCATGATAACCTCTAGGTGGTGCTCTCATAACAACATACCAATTAGAAGTATCATCCTCCCTAGAGTAGAAAACCTGTTTCGCTTGAGAAGGTAGAATGAATGGATCTTTCAAATAGGCTGCTTGGTTCATATGAAGGTTAACAAGAGTGACGCCATCTTCTTCCTTCACACTATTCCCTGTGTTTGCCTAGTTGCATCTAAACAGTGGCACTTTGAACATGTGATAGTCGATGAGTAAAATCTCCTTTGTCACTCCATAGAATGTAATCATATCAACGACCTGTCCATATGCTAAAGACTTCATAAGTTACTCCACTGTTTTGTGTCTTCAGCTTGACCGCATCAGTATGAAACCGTTGCCCATTAATGATGAATCCTTTATGTGATAAAGAAACATTTCTAGGTCCAAATGCCAACCACCTTATCTCCTTAGAATGACTATCTGTTGAGTCTGAATGAATCTGCCCCAGGAAATCAGAACATGATCATCAAGTCGAGGTACTAAAATGATAATCAAAACATGATAATATGTACCACGAAACCAATAATCAATCTACAAGCTAATCAATCATCAATCTACAAGCTAACCAGACAGGTTCATCAAGCTACAAGCTAATCAGTCATCAAAATACTAAAATTTGGACATGTTTTCAAGCCACAAGCTAACCAGTCATCAAGATACAAGCTAACCAGTCATCAAAATACAAGCTAACTAGTATTTACAATAATAATCAAGGAAAGAAGATGGAGTTGGAAACCTTATTTTAAAGCCATTCTGCAAAGTGCTCAGTATGGTTTTTCCATAACAAAGTTTCATTTCAAGCAAATCGAGTATCCTTAGCTTGTAACTCTTCCAAATGCATCCTGATTTTAAATTAAACAACAGTATATGAAAATGAAATTATAAGTAAAACTAGTAGATGAAACATAGAGAATAACTTACTCAAGAAAGAGATCCAAAGATGCCATGTTCATTAGGACATAACGATGTGCAATTTCTCTATCTTTATCTGAAAGGGTAACCTCTATACCCTTCTGCAGAGGTCGGCCTTCAACCACCATTCTGTCAGCCTCAACACCTTCATTACAATTAACTGCTTCTTGAACTGGTACTGAATCTGTAAGGAACTCCAAAAAAAATGCAACACATTCTCCAGCTAAATACGCCTCAGCCATACATGCTTCTGGCCTTGCATAATTCTTAACAAAAGCCTTTAGTGTTTTCATGTACCTATAACCCAGTCAGGAAATATGAATATTAGTCAAACATCATTGCGGAAAATACATATATTGAAGCAAATGAGTACATCAAACCTTTTGAAGGGAAACATCCAGCGAAAGTGTACTGGTCCTCCCAAGCGTGCCTCTTTTGATAGATGTATTGGAAGGTGGAACATGATATCAAAAAGGGCTGGAGGGAAGAACCGCTCCAGTTGACACATTGTTTCCACAAACTCTGTCTCCATGTATATAAGTTTCTCCGGGTCAATGATGCGCTTACACAACCTGTTGGAGTAATTGCATAATCTATTTATGGCTATCCTAGGACCCCTATGTAACAACCCTCTTAATGCAGTTGGTAACAAGTTCTGTACTAAGACATGATGATCATGCGACTTTAAACTACCAGTATTTGGAGGGTTAATTGAAACACTATTCGCAATATTACCACAATAACCACCAGGACCTCTAGACTTAGCTAACCTTTGGCAGAAAATGGTCTTCTCTTTCTTTGATAACCAGTAGGCAGCTGGAGGTAAGTATGTTTTCTTTCCCCTCACCTCTTTGTGCAAGTGCTTTCTGATTCCAATATATTCGAAGTCTTTTCTTGCTTTCAACCCATCTTTTGACTTCGCACTTTGCATCAAGAGAGACAATATAGCATCTGACACATTCTTTTCTACAAGCATAACATCAATAATGTGACGAACAGGCAACTCCTAACACATTAAAAGAAACTGTTAGGCATATTCATATACAACAATCACATAATATATGTCAGTTACTATACTTTACCTTCCAGTAAGGTAGTTCAAAGAATATTGATCTCTTCTTCCACCGCCATAGTTCGTTTGATTCTTCTCACTTTTCTTCTTGAACCCTCTCATCATCTTCCAACTCTGATCTTTTCCTTTTTTTTCCTTCTCTAGAGGTCTACCAAAATCATTCCTATAAACTTGTAGTGTCTCATATATCTCAGCGCCATATTTTATCCTATTCACATTCCCTTCCTCCACAGTGTTGTCAAACCAAGTTTTTTTATATCTTTAACGATGGCCAGGCGGTAGTCTCTTTCTATTTCCCATGTAGACAAACTTGCGGCTAAACTTAAGCCACCTTGCAGGTGTATCCTTTCCACATACATTGCAGGCTTGTTTCCCCTTTACTTTACACCTGACAGTGTTCCTAAGGCTGGATAGTCACTGATACTCCAAAGCAGCAAGGCTCTGAGTTTGAAATTCTCCTTCGCAAATGAGTCATACACTTCAATACCTTCAGCCCACAAATCTTTTAGATCGTCTATCTGTGGTCAATACAAGAAAAAATATTTTTCTTAGCGGCTGAAAAACGCTATCTATAGATACCATAGCGTTTTAACAAGCGATATATCATCGCTCGTTATAATAGGTTAGACACTTTAGATAGCGGATTTTCGCACTGCTATCTTATTATTATATACCATAGCGTTTTTATGTGTGCTATTAAATACTCTTAAATAGCATTTTTTGTTTGTTATCATTTACCTTATTAAAATTAAAAGAATACAAATAAAAATAAAAAATAATATATAGAAATTGGATTTTTAATTAAAATTGATTTATAAAATTAAAATTGAATTACAAAAAAATTAATTAATCCTAATGTTAGATGTCAAAAAAAAACCTTAAGTTAATTAAATCATCTCAACCTAATCTTGTGGCCTCCTCACCAACTCGCCGTCAGCTTCGTCCTCTTGAATCTGAAGCCGTCATCTTTGTGGGAACCGAAATTTGCTGCAACTCTCCACAGCTTGTCCTGTGGGAGAGTTGTTAATGGGTGAGGTCCTGGGTTCAAGGTGCACCAACAACCTAATTATGGAGTTAGTGAGAACTCATAAGGGAGGGGTTGGGATTGATGCTCTGCAGAACTGTGAACCAGCGGTCCGAGGGATAGGATAAATTGTAACATAAAAATTAAGTATTTGCTTGTGTTTAAATGGTAATTGAGAAATAAAATGGTTTATTTGAGAAATGTGTCCTTTTGCTTTAATTAAAAGTCAAAGATTGTTTTGGAAAATTTTCTCTTATAACATGTTAATGATATTTTAGTGGTTGACTAACCACATTACTAAATTTTTTTAGTCAATAAATATTCCGTATTCATTCACTGTTTAGATGAAAGTGAAATATTTAAATAGCTCGTTTGTGAATTATGGTTACTTTTGGTTTATACTAGGGTTAAACTCGTCTTACGGGCGGATGAACAGTTTCAAAAAACAACTAAAACTATTTCAAAAACAACTAAAATTATTTCAAAATTTTTTATATTTGAATATAGATTTTTATATTTAAGTGTTTTGTTATCTTTTAAATTAATATTTAATGCTGCAAAATATTATAATAGTTAGATATTTATGTTTTACATTATGGAAAGAGATACAAATGAATATTTGATAGTGATATCTCATTTAACTCATTATTCACTTTTCAAAAATGAAAAGTGATTTTGTTTTGTTACTTTGAATCTTTAAATATGTAATAAACCAAATGATTATTAAACTGTGGGAACCGAAATTCGCACTGTCGATTTAGGAAAGTTAGAAAAGCCGTAATTTCCCAGAGGTCGCAAATAGCTGCGGAAACACACGAAAAACGAAAGAGACGAACAGAATATCGAAATTAAAATGCAGAGAGGCGTATTATTAAGAGAAAAGTTACAGAGTTCTCGAGAAACAAGATGAACAGACATTCGTTAGGCAAGTCGAAAATCACAACCAAGACAAAAAGAGACTAATTCAAGCCGCCTAAAATTCTAAGTTCTCCTAAGCTAGACGGGTTCTTCTAGGTCTAGATATTTCTCCTTCTCCTTTGCTTCAGCTCCCTTTATATATACCTTCTAGGTCGGTTCAGACGTTTCTCGGAAGTTTTGCTTTTTCTTCTCGATCCTTGTCATTATCTTGAATCTTGATATTTATCTTTCTGATTTTGTGAGATTTGACCCTATCCTACAAGTAAAATAAACCGTCATAATATTACTGGGCTTGATTTCAAATGGAACCGTAAGTGGTTTTAGGCCGTGTTCTAAGCCTCTTTGAACCGTCTGCCGACTTGAACGTTTGACGAATTCTTTGAAAGCGCGCTCTTATATTTTGACGAGGAAGTTCATGCTTCCCGTATAGTTTGGACGAGTATGGTGTTTAGTTAAGCGTCGCCGTTTTACGAAAACTATGAACTTCATTCAGGCGTATGGACCTTGACAGTTTTTATCGTAAGATTCCAACGGTAACTCCGATCGAGACGAAACAAGAGACTGATCCTGTCGAAGTCCAACGGAAGGCACATGATTTGAAGTAACTCGCCGTTTTGGCGAGTTTGACTGGTTTAACTCGCCAATATGGCGAATTGGAAGTCTTCGGGAGCTCCAACTCGCCAATTTGGCGAGTTGGACTGGTGCAACTCGCTAAATTGGTGAGTTGGTGATGCTCCGGGAGCTCCAACTCGCCAAATTGGCGAGTTGGACTGGTGCAACTCGCCAATTGGTGTGTTGGTGATCCTCCCGGAGCTCGAACTCGCCATCTTGGCAAGTTGGAGGCATTTCAGAAGCTCCAACTTGCCATCTTGGCGAGTTGGAAGTGTTTTGAGAGCTCCAACTTGCCATCTTGGCGAGTTGTACATTTTTCTTGAGTCTTTTGGTCGAGAACTTTCGTCGAGAGTATATGAAGATGCAATTTTTAGACGTTGATTTTGAGATAACCGTTTTGACCCCAACAATCTTCCTCAGTCTCTCATCTTTGTCGAAATCTTGAGCTTGCCTCCTCCAGCCGCCATGCCTGCCTCGCCTTGCTTCCCCCATCCCTAAAACAAATCGTACCAGTTCAAAACAGAGAGAGAGGTATATATATATATATATATATATATATATATATATATATATATATATATATATATATATATATATATAGAGAGAGAGAGAGAGAGAGAGAGACAGAGTTATAACAGTGGTCGTATGGTGGTGGTGATACTGGGACGGCGAACGAACGGAGGTCGTGTGGTGGTGGTTGTGATGCTGGGACGGCGAATGAACGGAGGTCATGTGGTGGTGGTTGTGATCGAGGAAGATAGAGATTCAAAGGATGAAAGAAGATTTAGATGAGATTAGTTTTAGATCTGTAACCAAAAAAAAAGAGAGAGAGAGATGTTGAGACAGCGAAGGAAGGAAGGAAGAGATAAAGATAGAGATGTGAGATGTGTGATTTCTAGCCGTAGGATCAACAATAATCAGTGGTTAAAATTGTTATCCTTGTGCTTCAGAAATTGACCAATGAAAAAGAAGAAAAAAGATAAACAATACATTGATTTGTGGCCTTAACAATACAACGAGAGCCACTGCATTAGGACCAATTGGTATACGACCAATTTTGTACTTCGGTTCAGCAGAGCAGAATTCTCCTTCACCAACAACAACATCTTCTGATTCAATCCAATCCAATATTTGTACTCTGACTCCTTCTTTGAATCCACCACTACTCTCAGATATTTCAGCATCACCATTACTTTTCTGAGAGAAGACAAAGGAAATCGTAAACGTCTTAAAACTAATTGACCAAATGTAATGAAAAGGATTACCTTCTTCCAAGCTAAGTCTCGCATCATGCCCTTTAACTCTTCAATCTCACTTTTCATTTTTGAAATCTTTGCATCTCTAAATTGCAAAAATGCTAGCTTAGTAGCCTTAATCCCTCTACCAAACCCCCTTACTTGTCCAGATTTGTCTTTTCCCAAAACCTTGCTCACAGCATTTTCCCTTATGTTATCAGCAACTGATGTTGAGTCTATCTGACTGTCAAGTGACTGTATTTCTTCCTGATACATTCATTTAAACACAAAATAATTCATTGACATAATCTATTAATTATACACAATATACAAATTGCATAATTCTTACAATAGTCTCAGCAAACTGGGACTTCACAGGTCTACCATCAGCATAAGCGTATCCCGCAATCCATACCTTACTCCTACTCACCTTACTTGGGTCTTTACTCTTTTTTCTATATAAAAACCAGTGTTCTAAAATTCGCTATGCTCTCATGGGTGGCGATAGCCTAACTGTGGATGCCTAAACGGATTTGATATATATATATATATATATATATATCTTTATAATATTACTATATAATTTTATATTTTTATATATAAAAATATCTTATAAGTTATAACTAGTATCATAATTAAATATTATGAAAGCTAAAATAATACAAGATTTTTCAATAGTATATATGCTAGAAATACAAACATATAAAATTAATAATATTTTAAATTTCAGAATCAAAATAACTAAAATCATTATAATATAAATATAAATAAAATAAAGTGTCTAATTCTAAGAAATGTAAAGAAACATAAAGCAAATGAAAATGAGAGCAGCAAACTTTAGGTTTTTTTTTTTGCAGCTAGAGAACTAAAGAAAACAATGAATTAAACGTCAATTATGAGTTAAGGTTTCTTGTTTTATATTAAAACTTTAGTTACACTATGTAGTTTAGTGTATTTGATAAAACGTAATTTAATTTAACTCTTTTTAAAGTAAACACAAACGCATATACGATGACAATATGCAGAGTATGCGGCCGTATATACACCCGCATTTTAACAAACCGCATAACATACCGTACAAGGTGATTTTGGTACGTCTATTAGCCGCGTAGCGTATACGCACCGCACAGGCGCCCGCACATAACATATTTTTGAACATTGATTAAAACAGACATATCTCAGTACCATTTTAATCTAACAAGCTGTACAATATATAGATGTTTGACTATTCTTTTACCATATCTTCAGCTAAACTAAGCATTCCTTTGCGGCTGGTGGTGTGAGGAATCTGATTTTTTCCACTTGAATGGATGGGATGTTTCTCGGTTTTAAATCTATTCTCTCAGCTGCAGTCTTCGCAGCACGTACTTGTGACACTAGCCTCGACTTCCCAGCCCTCCACACATATCCCAGCTGCTTGAAAATAACAGATTTCTGCCACTCTTCTTGCAAGTTAAACTTCCCCTACATCACAATAAGCAAAGGTCAAACATGTTTATAATTTCATCTTGCGGTTCAACAAAACATATTAATATATATATATATATATATATATATATACAAACCTGAATTTCTTTCCACATTGTTGCTTTAGTCGCTGCTGTCAAGATTTCTCCAGACAGCAAGTGTAACCGGAACATGTTCCCTCAAAAGAGGACCAACAAAAGACGATAGTGTTACTGAACCAGGTCCAATATGATCACCAAAGTCATTGAATGTGACCTTAATCTTTTCATAGGGATTTTCAGCCACTCTACGCATCTTTGTTAGTCATCTTTATTTTTTTTTCTTTCACTTCATCCTCTGCTAGCTCAACTCCTTCAGTACTAGGAATCTCATCATCTTGAGCATTGTTAACTCCATCTTCTCCCATATTGAGAGTTTCTTCTTTGTTCCCTTTCTCATTGCTAACTTCATCTTCTTCCATATCGAGAGCTTCTTCTTCGTTCCCTTTCTCATTGAGAAATCCATCATCTTCCATATTGGCTGCTTCTTCTTCATTCTCTTTCCCATTGAGTACTCCATCTTCTTCATCCTCTCCTTCTATCCCAGCATCGTCATTATCATCTTCAGACATTGCCTTCTCAGCCTGATCAGCCTTATCTTCTTCCACAACACCACCATCTTCCGGTGTTACATCTTCTACCTCATCATCTTGAGCAGGTGTTACATCTTCTACCTCATCATATTGAGCAGCCACTTTCTTGATTCTACTACTTCTTCTCGTTGGCGTTAGAACTAAATTCTTTTTGGGGGAAGCCGTTTTGTTTGCTGTTCTTTTCTTCACTTTTAGTGTTGTTGCAGAAGCAACTTGCGGAGTTGGATCTACTACCTCCAAGCTTTGATTATGTCTACTCTGACGAGAACCAACTTGTCCTCATCCTCGTGTCTTTGCCATTTCTGAAACTGATAAACAAAGAACAGATTCGATCAAAGTAAAATCAAAACCCAAAATCAAAATCTAAACCGAACATCACAAACTTGGACATGCATGTGTTAACAGAAACTAAGAATAGAAACCCAAAAGCAAAATTGGCAAAATCACAAACTTTCACATCAATCAAAATCGAAACCAAAAATCAAAAGAGATTCGAATTGAGGAGATACCAATCAACATGCATGCTCACACAAACATAGAATCGAATCGAAGAGATACCAATCAAAATCATGGAGGAAACTTTCTAATATAAACTCAGAATCAAATCGAAACTCATACCAATTGAAGCTTCGATTTGAGAGAACTCTCGGGATTTTCTTCCAAACTATGAAGAACAAAGGGTTTCGATTCTAGGGGAATGTGAAGAGAGTGAAGAGAAATGGGTTTCGATTTTAACTTAAGTACTTTTTAATATATTTTTCATATACGATAGCATTTATTTTTTGATTTGCAATCGTAAGGCGCCTCCACTTACCAAATTAATGCGGTTGAATTATTTTTTTTTTCCGCAATTACAAACACAGCTTTTAAATTTTATAAGCGCTATTATAAAGGCCAGTGTTGGTATACAATAGCAGAAATGCCAAAAATGCTATGCTACGATGCTATTAATACCCATATTTCCTGTAGTGTCTCCTGTTACAACTTTATGCGATATATCATTTAGTCTCATCGTTAGTTTTCGTATTCAGACAAACAGAAAGTGAAACCAACCCATGCTGTTTTTTCACTCAATATCAAGTCACTTTTGCCTTCATTCAATCATGTACTTTGCATAATCAGTCTACGACCCACCTAGAACACAAAGAAAAACCTAAGCAAACACAAAACAATGAAGCCAAAAAAGCTTACTGCGAGTAAAAAAAAACTTTTGCTTTACTTTTTCCTTCAACTCTATAGAATTATTCAATCTCTTCATGAGCTCATGCTTTGGAATAAAACCTCTCAGCCCCTGAAATATTTTAAAAAGCTATTAATCCACTAAAATGACATTAACTCTAAGCAAACATGTGAAGTCTACCTCAAGTCTGGTGAGGAGCCCGCCAATATTACATTCAATTATCTTAAGGTCATTGGGCTCATTAAAATACTTGATCTGCCACATAAAAACTTACCTTCATTAGAATCTTCTTGACACATCAACCAAAAACAGTTTTTGAAATCAACCAAAAACTCTTAAAATATGTACTAAACGCATAATGTTGTCACATGAGACACTACAGGAAATGTGGGTATTAATAGCATCGTAGCATAGCTTGATATAGCATATATAAAATTTGTTATATGTCTTGTTGAAATTTATTTTGTGATATAAATTTAAATAGCTTGATATAGTATATATAAATTTATCGTTAATTACATAGCTTGTATGCCAAAAATGTTTAGAAGATATCGTTCAATAAGTAAAATTTTACTTAAGAGTTTGGCTAATTAAATATATTATATACAAATTTTAGTACATATTTTTGTATTGTAACATATTTTAAGTAAATAATTTAGATAATTTTTGATCAATTAAATTTTTCATAAACCTTGATATTAAGTTAGAAGCTTCATAATTGTATTTGGACAGTTTCTTCCCTATATATGTGTTACTTTGAGAAGATATATTTAACTCTAGCCATTATTTTTGGAAATTGATATAATAAAAAAGAAATTATTTTGTGAACAAAAGCTTAGAAAATTTGGTATCCAAGTAAATAATAGAATTAGCTTTGTGGGAAACGAAATTCACACCGTAGATATTGTTAGTCAGAGGAAAGCCAAATAAACCTAACTTCCCCCGAAGGTCCTGGAAATCTGTGGGGCCACCCAGCAAGTAATCAGAATATGAAGACAGACAAAGTAATAAATCGAAAAGAACAAAAGAGAGCAAATAGATCTTAATTCCGAATTCGCGTTTAAGTGTGAACAACAGGTGTAAGCCTTGGCCAAAAGAGCTGTCGGCGAGTTTCCTAGTTCTAACAACCGAAGACTGTAAAACCTAATTGTGTCACAGCTCGATAACAAAAACAGAAAATTGCCTAAATTGCTCTAAGTGCTAAGTTTGCTCTGAAAAAGTTCTCTCTTGTGCCTCTCGCCTTATACTCTCTTATATACTCCCCCTAGGTCGGTTTGCATCTTCCTTTCCTGTCCTTGGACTGAGTTTATCGCGAAACGAAAATATTCCATTTTCCTCGATCTTCATGATTATCGTTTGAAACTTGACATTTATCTTCTCCCGCGAATAAAATATAAACCGTCATAGTATTATAGGGCTCAATTTCGTCTAAAACAGCAAGTGGGTATTTGGCCGCGTTTTAGACCTTTGGGCTATTTTTTGGCCTAAAACGTTTTTACGATATCTTTGAGAAATCACCTTTGATACGATGCCGGTTTTATGAAAGGATTCCTAAATCAATTGTAAAGTTGAGGCATTAGATGTTTTGAGTTAACTGTCGTCGTTTCATACGATTGATATGAACTTTACGGAAAGACAAGTCTTCGCTGTTTTATCGTAAAGTTACAACGACAACTCCAATCGAGACGCAACAAGAGGCAGTGCAGTCATGGTTTGAAGGATGGAGATACGAGGACTAGAAAAGAGTTCATTACCTTGATATGATGGACTGGTCAGGACAGACAGCGCTCGCCATATGGCGAGCGGGTCGAGACGAACCGCGCTCGCCATATGGCAAGCGAGTCGAGACAATCCGTGCTCGCCATATGGCGAGCTGGTCGGGTTGGATCGAACCTCGGCCTCCCTCGGGTGATGGTGGATGGTTGGAATGCTAGTAAGCCCTTTTATTTCGTCGTTCTTTTCCCGAAGGTTGGTTATTTGAAAGATTGGATCTCTTAACTCGAGAACTTGTCGTATACGATATTTTTTAAGATTATACGAAACTTTTTGTTTTGAAAAATATTTTTTGGAAACTTTCAGGCGTTGATTCCAACGTGACCGATTTTGATCCCAACAAGCTGCAACTCCAAAACAAAATTACAGTTTCCTCACTTCTTATGGCGCACACTTTGTGGTTACTGAGAGCTTGTATTGGAGTTAGATCAGAGAAGCCTTAATTGTGATGCTCTTTAGAAAAAAGGACACATAAGAAAGCAATTCGTCAGGCTTACGGAGCCACATAAACTATCATTTTCCCATAGCAGAAGGACAAATCTGTTTCTGTCTAGACCCACCGGTGAATTATATGAATCAAAATTCATCAACATCTAAATGTTCTTCCATGAGCTTTGGGTGAACTGAAAGCCCTTTCTAAAAATCATTATCCGCTAAAACGGGCACTCCAAATTATTAGCAAAGACCCCAGAAAGTGACACAGTATATGACATCAGCTTCTCTAAGAGAAAATATCGTACCTCGAACAAAAGAGAATGTACATGACAAAAATTATGACTCTACTCAGTGTATACCTGCCAGTAATTGTTTTTTTTTTGAACAAGATCCTGCCAGTAATTGTTAATATCTAAATTTACCTCTCATAAGATAAATATGGCTAGCAGATTTTAAAAACTGCAATGATAGAAAAAATAGTTCCCACCATTAATCACTAAATCGAACAGAAAAAAAAAACAAAAGCAGTATGAAAATATAATATAGCCCACATCCCTGAATATAAGTATATAACTCGAAGTTTCTGGATATTATTATTGTCGATGTCACATCTGCCCGGAACAATTCTTTTGTTGTCCTTCATCGTTTATATCTATCACTTAAGGCTACTCTTCTGTGGACCACCAGTTAGAAAAAAATTTGGGTTTGTCAACTACATACAACAAAAGTAGTTGTAGAATGAGGAAAATTATTTCCTCTATCAACGTTCAGAAAATCAGAACCATGAGCTCTTTACTCTAACCAGAAACCCAAAATGCTTAGCGCAGCATTATTGCAGTTACAATCATCATCACATGACTCAAACTTCATTCCAACAGCTGGGGCATAACCATCGTCTCTCTAACAGGTTAAATAATCAGTTTATCACACTCTCTTTATTCTTCTCCTCCTAGTTTTTTCTTTGTTCGTTTTCACTATCCAAGATTGATCTCATGGTCACTACCACAAGCCAGAGCTTCTCCAGTTCTTTAAGTGCATCCACCATCTGACAATGAATCGGGTATATCAGTCTGTAAATACGCAGATGCATGTACCTTTTATACACCACCACCAATGAAGATTAGTGTAAACTTGCAAAACCCAAAAAACTACAAACGTTGTCACTACAAAAGCATTTCACTTTCTGTTTTCTTCTATTAATTAACACAAAAACACTTTACTTTGGGTATGAAAATCCATTTATTTCACCACTCGTGAAACAGCTGAACTAAATCATATTCAACCCAATGAAATCAAAATCACAAACCAAACATCTAAAAAAATGAACTTGAGCAAAATCGATGCATAATCTTTACAAAAGAGGGGGTTTCGAGGTATTACATCTACATCTCCAGAATCACCTCTCCGTTGGAGCTTTGGATCACTTTCTTTTTCCTCTTTCGCAATTCGTGGCTTTATTCAATTTTCGGAGAACAGGGATGGACCTATGAGCAGAAGATCCAACCCAAGAGTGACTATTGCAAAACTCAAATCAGATTCGCAATAATAGAAAAAACAGAGAAACCTGAAAAAGAAAAACATGGACTTAGGTTGTCGCATACTATGACCATTTGTTAATCCCTATCTACTTGTTCCCATAGATGTAACGTGAGAATCCATGACGTGTTGTAGCAGGCTGCGTAGGTTAAATTTGGAGATGTATTAGGCCTGTGAGTTGCAAGCCGGTTTACATTCACCATTGCCAGCATCATGGTCGCCTACACATATGGCAAACAAAAAAATAATCAGAAAAGCTTGTTAATTAAGATTCAACACGATGTACCGTCCGTATATATAATCAGGAAAATATTAGAAAACAATCACTAATCAGTTCTAAAGATCTAAACAGGAATTGTTGGTAATAACAATTGAAGACGACAGAAAAATTTAGATTGTAAGAAAGAAAAAAACCCAGTTATGAACTCAAGCAGCAACATATTGACTCCCATAGTTTCCCACCGCGTCGGACATTCCTGGCATCCCAAAAATGGAGCAACCTCACTTGAATGGTGGAGGAGCACCGGCCGCGGTTTTCCAATCGGAAAGAAATATTGGAGCATTAGCCACATTATACTGAACGAAAAGATGAGATGATTATCAAGCAAGAAAACATACCTTTTTATAGTAGCAATTCCACTGTTTTCCAGGAGTTAAGATCGCATTCAAGAGAGATCATGGGGTATGGATTTAAGAAGGACTTGAAGAGGGTTAATCTGTAACCGGAATCATTGAGGAAGAAGATAAACAAACACTCTGAGAACTCAGTTTAAGCTTCTGATATCGAACGGCGAAGAAATACAGGGTTCAACCCTGATAAAAAAATGCAAAAACAGTTTAGATGGGAAGATTTAGTACATCAATTACGATAAATAAAATCAAATCTTTTTAAGCATCTCACAATAAAATGGATATACATGTTAATATCTGAATTATATATACCATAGTCATGTAAATATGGTTTAGTTATGTTGAAATATGTTTTGAATCTGCGAGTTGGTGAAGATCGGACGATCCAGGCGTCATAGATCGGGCGATCCCTGGCAAAGAACGGGCGTTCCCATATACATGGAACGGGTGTTCCCATATACATGGAACGGGCATTCCCATATACATAGAACGGGCGTTCCCATATACATGGAACGGGAGCTCCCCGACATGGAGCGGACGTTCCCTACGGCATGGAGCGGACGCTCCTTCCCAAAATCTTAGATATATGGAAAGTTTCATTAAACGCTTTCTTATCTATACTTTAGGGTTTTACCCTATTCTGTAGCACGAATTATACTCTGAAAACTCGTCTCCATCAATAAAGTATTCTCTTTTCCCGTGGACGTAACCCTAGGGGTGAACCACGTTAAATCTCTGTGTCAATCTTTATCGTTTATCAATCTGTTAATCTATATCTTCTCACATCCGTCACAACAGACTGGTATCAGAGCTCCAGGTTGAATCTGGTGAGAAGATGTCTGTGATAAACATAAAGATCGGCAAGTTTACTGGAAGGAACATTTTCAGTCTCTGGCAAATCAAGATGAAGGCGTTACCGCAACAACAAGGTCTCTAGGCACCTTTGTCGGGGAAGAAGGTTGAACTTGTTACAACTGAGATGGAGGTTACTGAAAAGAAGGTGTATTCAACGATTCTGTTGAGTCTGGCAGATGAGATCATCATCGAAGTTTCTGGTGTTGATACTGCAGCTGGTTTGTGGTCAAAGTTAGAGAGTCTGTATATGACGAAGTCTCTGACTAAGAAGCTACTTCTAAAACAGCGTCTTTTCGCTCTGAGGATGCAGGAAGGTACACAACTTCAGAATCACCTTGACAGTCTAAATTCCATATTGTTGGATCTGAGGAATATTGACGTTAAGGTGGAGGATGAGGATGCGGCGCTGATTTTGTTGGTATCACTACCAAACTCCAATGAGAACTTTGTTCAGTCATTCATAGGGAGTAAGGATACAGTGAGTTTGGAGGAAGTCAGGTCGGCACTTCATAGCAGGGAGTTGCGGCACAAGGCATCAGGTTCTGGTACAGACGACCAAGCTTCTGGGTTGTTTGTAGGTGGTGGAAAGAACTTTGGGAAAGGCAAAAGGTCGAAAGACAAAAATTCATTTCCAAGGGGTCCTAAACCAACTGATAATTGCAATTACTGCAAAGAGAAAGGGCATTGGAAATCGGATTGTCCTAAGAAGAAGAAGCAAGCTGGTTCCGCTGCTGTAGCCGAGAATGAAGCTAAGTCTGATGACGATATTTCTCTAGTTGCTCATGGAAAAACACATTCTAGAGATGTGTGGATTCTAGACACGAGAGCGTCTTATCATATGTGTCCAAGGAGGGAATGGTTCTCAGAGTATGAGACAGTGACTGATGGCAAGATCAAGATGGCGAATGACTTTGCTTGCGATATTGCAGAAATTGGTTCTACTAAGCTCAGGACACATGATGGTAGAGTCTGCACGTTGACTGGAGTTAGACATGTTCCATCTATGTCCAAGAACTTGATCTCAGTTAGTCTTTTGGATAGCAGAGGTTTCAAGTATTCAGGTGGAGATGGAGTTCTGAGTGCCTACAAGGGTTCATATGTGATTCTCAGAGACTTCATTCATGGTACTTTGTATTTGGTGGATGGTTCTACGATTTCAGGTTCAGCAAATGTCGCATCTCCAGAGGTTCACAAGGAAGATATGGACAAGCTGTGGCATATGAGCCTTGGACATATGGGTGAGCGTGGGATGCAGATTCTGTCGAAGCAGAATCTTCTTTGTGGTCATAAGACCAAGTGTCTTGAGTTCTGTGAGCATTGTGTGTTTGGGAAGCTACATAGAATGAAGTTTCCTAAGGTTGTTCATAAGACAAAAGGCACGCTGGATTACATCCATTCAGATTGTTGGGGTCCCTCCAAGGTGGAATCGCTGAAGGGTCACATGTATTTTGTGTTGATGATTGATGATTATTCGAGGAGGACTTGGATAACATTCATGAAGCACAAAGTGAAGCTTTCAATAGCTTCAAGGAGTGGAAGATACTGGTGGAGAATCAAACTGAGAAGAAGATTAAGAGGCTTCGTACTGATAATGGTCTTGAATTCTGTTCATCAGAGTTCAATCCGTTTTGTAAGGATGCAGAAATTGCTAGGCATCATACAATCAGATATACACCACAGCAGAATGGTGCAGCAGAGAGAATGAACCATACATTGCTAGAGAGAGCGAGGTGCATGCTGTCTAATGCTGGTTTAGAGAAGAGGTTTTAGGCTGAGGCAGTGAATACAGCTTGTTATTTGATTAATCTGGGACCGCATACATGGATCGAGTGTCGAATACCTAATGAGGTGTGGTCAGGCAGGCCTGCTGATTACTCTATTCTGAGAGTCTTTGGTTGCACGGTTTACTATCATGTTAATGAAGGAAAGCTGGAACCAAGAGAAAAGAAAGGAGTGTTTATGGGCTATGGAGATGGTGTCAAGGGATACAGAGTATGGTCTCCATCTGAGAAACAAGTTGTAATGAGCAGGAACGTTGTGTTTGATGAAAGTTCCAAGTTTAAAGTTTCAGCTGAGTCCATTTGAGAAGCAAAGCAGGAGGATTTTGACAAGCAGGTGGAGCTGCAGGAAGTGCAGTCGAATTACCCAGGATCGATCGATTCAATGTTAGGGAGCGATCGATCCACGCTAGACATGGGATCGGGCGATCCTCAAGAAGAGATCGAGGGATCGACGTCTGATGAGCAGCCTGAGTCTTCTAATTCTGGAAATCAACGTGTTGAGTCTGAAAAATGCAGTATTGCTAGGGACAGGCCAAGGAGAGTTGATGTCAGCCCCCAAAGAGATATCGGTTTGATGATATGGTGGGTTATGCACTCCAGGTTTCAGAGGAAGTGGATACTTACGAGCCGTCTACTTACAGAGAAGCTATTTCAAGTTATGCGTCTGAGAAATGGTTTGCTTCACTGGGAGATGAGCTGGAATCTCATGAAAAGAATCACACATGGGATCTGGTCACACTACCACCTGGGAGAAAGGTCGTGACTTGCAAGTGGATTTATAAGATAAAAGATGGTCAATCACCAAAAGAGGGAGTTAAGCATAAATCTCGAGTTGTTGTTAGAGGTTTTATTCAAAGAGAAGGCGTCGACTACAATGAGATCTTCTCACCTGTGGTCAGACACACTTCTATCAGAGTGCTATTGGGGATAGTAACACATCAGGATCTGGAGTTGGAGCAACTTGATGTGAAGAATTTCTTCATGGAGAACTTGAGGAGGAGATCTATATGACTCAGCCTGAGGGTTTTCTGGTTCCTGGTAAGGAAGATCACGTGTGCAAGTTGAGGAAGTCACTTTATGGACTTAAGCAGTCTCCTAGACAGTGGTACAAGAGGTTTGATAGCTTTCTGGTCAACTTGGGCTACGACAGGAGTCCTTATGACTGTTGTGTCTACATGAGCAAGGTGGAGGATGGGTCGTACATCTACCTGGTGTTGTATGTAGATGACATGCTGATAGCTGCCAAGAAGAAGTGTGATATTCAGAAGCTGAAAGAGCTACTGAGTTCTGAGGTTGAGATTAAAGATTTGGGTGCTGCGAGGAAGATTCTAGGAATGTAGATCTTCAGGGATAGGGCAAAGAAGAAGTTGTTCTTGTCACAGAAGGCGTACATTGAAAAGTTCTTGACCAGATTCGGGATGCTTAATGCTAAGCCTATCGATGCTCCATGTGATGCAAATTTTCATCCTACCATGAGTGATGAAATGTCTGAAGGGGAAATCGATTATATGTCATGAGTTCCTTATGCTAGCGCTGTAGGAAGTCTGATGTATGCTATGGTCTGCACAAGACCAGATCTTGCACATGCAGTCAGTGTTGTGAGTAGGTTCATGGTTCAGCCACGAAAAGAGCACTGGATAGCTGTGAAGAGGATTTTCTGGTACCTTAAGGGTAAATCTGATGTTGGTCTTGTCTATAGAGACAAGGATTCGAGACTGGTTACTGGGTATTCTGATTCGGATTATGCAGGAGATGTGGACAGCAAGAGATCTATGACTGGTTATGTATTTACTTTGGGTGGTTCTGTTGTGAGCTGGAAGGCGATTTTGCAGTCGATGGTGACTTTGTCTACTACTGAGGCAGAGTATATGGCATTGACAGAAGCTGTTAAAGAGGCGATATGGTTGAGAGGATTGGTCAGTGATCTTGGTCTTCATCATGATCAGGCTCATGTATTCTGTGATAGCTTGAGTGCTATCTGTTTAGCCAAAGATCATGTTCATCATGAGAGAACCAAGCATATCGATGTAAGATACCATTTTTTGAGAGATGAGAAGAGGATTGAAGTGAAGAATGTAGGAACAGCTGATAATCCTGATAATCCTGCGGATATGTTCACTAAACCGGTTCCTCACAGTAAGTTCAAGCATTGTCTTGACTTGCTGAACATCAAAAGCTGTTAAATCTGGCCCTGATGGGCGTCTGGCCCTAAGGGGCATCTGACTCGAAAGAGCATCTGGCTCAAGTGAGAGCATTTGGCTCTGAGGAGCATCTGGTCCGATGGGACATCTGACATCTGAGTTCGACGGAACATTTGAGGCAAAGAGAGAGTTTGGTACATCTGTATTTTGAGCACGGAGAAGTGCATTCTGGTACATTTAATTATGGAGGATTCAAGTCAAGATGGAGATTTGTTGAAATATGCCTTGAATCTGCGAGTTAGCGAAGATCGGGCAATCCAGACGTCATGGATCGGGCGATCCCTTGCAGAGAACGGGCATTCCCATATACTTGGAACGGGCGCTCCCCGACATGGAGCGGGCGTTCCCTGCGGTATGGAGCGGGCGCTCCTTGCCAAAATCTGAGATATATGGAAAATTTCATTAAATGCTTTCTTATATATACTTTAGGGTTTTACCCTATTCTGTAGCACCAAGTGTATTCTGAAAACTCGCCTCAATAAAGTACTCTCTTTGCCCGTGGACGTAACCCGATGAACCACGTTAAATCTCTATGTCAATCTTTATCATTTATCAATCTGTTAATCTATATCTTTTCACATCCATCACAACAAGTTACACATTTATTATCAGCAAATGCACTCAACGATATATAATACTAGATTCTGACCATTTTTATCTTCTTCTTTCAAAACTCTAAACGACTACTTCTTCTTCTCAAAAGTATTATTTCGTTAATATCTCCGACCAATGTTTGGAGGTGGTGGTGTTTCACTGGAGGTTTCCTGCTGCACATGTGATAGTTTGATGTTATTTATCATTAATATACTTGTATGATGGTGGGATGCAAAGAATCAGAACTCGGTCTATTACTCTATTAGTTGGTATCGGTGAATTTGATGTAGTGATGCATCAATGGCGGTTGGCAACTACTACATAAAGTTTTCGTTTTTAGTCTTAGTGCAGGCAGATTTTTCTTGGGTTTACGAGCTTTTGGAATTGATGTTTTTATAACTTAGATTTTAGTTAGTTTGAGCTATCTACTTGGTTTGTGTCCCTGCAGTTAAACGTTGTTCATCATGGCTTCACTGAAGCTAACACTGGATAAATTGGCAAAGACAATCAAAGAACAAAAAAAATCTATCTACATTATGAAAAGTGTTGTCGTGTCATCGTAAAATACAATGGAAATCCATAGTATGAGAGTATCGACGTCAACTTATTTACCTTATACTCAAAATTAAATCATCGTGATATTGCTAATATATCATTAAGGATGATTATTTCCATTAATTTTAACGTGCAAAATTTTAGTTTTCTCTTAGTTCAAAAAAAGAAAAAAATTTAGTTTCTTCTCTTTAATTATATTTTGTCTGTCGATCGACCAGGTCCGGCCCTGAAAAACTAAAAAGATAAAAGTAATGTCACATAGGTTTGACGATTTTATTGCTTCTGCCAAGGGCCGCTTCTAAATCATCCAACAAAGTTACCGAACAAACGTTGGTAACTTTTTTTAATGGAATTTTAAACAATTCTTCTACATGAAAAAATTACAGTAAAAGAATGAGTAGGACTACTTTCCTATGCTTTAAGCTGTGTGTAAAGAAAGAAAATCCAAAATAAATTGTTCGATGAAACCACCTCTGTAGGAGGCCTTCAAGCTTCTGACCGGTCTTATACTTCAGAGACGTGATTCGATCATGCATTGCCTAGTCAATTGTTCTCTGCATAGAATTTGTCGCCATCCAACTCGTGTGGTGCCTCCTTGCATTTCGTTCCAGTCAGATATGATAGACAGTCATTTGGAATAGCAGCTTGATGAGAAGGCTGCTGAACCGATAACTCTGAAGGTGGTCCTACGTCAGGTGCCAGTCCAGGTCAATGCGATGTCCAAGTATCCGGGCTGCCAATCCATCCTACACTGTAAAGGAATAGGGACAAGCGAAAACATGTGATCCTTTGTATCATCCATTTTTCCACACAATGTACATCCCTGAGTCATTCTTCATGTGCGCATCCTGTCACCAGTTGCCAATCTGTTTTTAACAGCTAGCCAAGTAATGAAAGAATAGTGAGGGACTCCTTGTGTAAACCAGAAAACTTTGCTCCAAATCTTCTTATCTCTCCTAGGTCGCAGTTTCTCCCATGTCTTAGAAGCCGAAAAGATATCCTGATATTCGTCTTCTCCTGTTTTCCAGAGCACTACATCACTTTCATGTTGAGGCGCAGGGACCGGACTCTCAAAAGTGGTAGCATATAGAGCATGATAATGTCAACTTCTCTAACCTCGAATAGACCATCCAATCTAATTCACAGAACCACTAACAGTGCCTTGACGGGGTAATCCAATGTATGTAGTTCCTCCTGCTAATGTTATGTCAATCAAACTCCCTAGATTCAACCAGTTATCAAACCAGAAATGTGTTGACTTTCCTACTACTTCTGTTATGTCAATCAAACGTTAGTAACTTTTAGTATCAATCATAGAGAACAAATGGGAATATAGAAATACGAGCATCGTACCATTTTATTTTTTTCAGTCAAGAAAAAAAGAAATACGAGCATCGAATATCTAAATTGGTTCCAAGTTTGAAAGTTCAACTAGTTTTTCCAACCAAAATGAATAAGAAAACGAAAAAAAAAAATCATTAAAGAAGAATAAGAAACAAATTCATTGGGTGTTGACAAAAATAATTGAACAATGATATGCATCTTTCTTCACGAACTTGAGAAAATAAAGATAACAAGCTGTTCGTTGACATTTGATACACGTTCTTGCACATTTCACGAAAGTTTGGCGCAGACATGCTTCCACGATTACAAGATGCAAGTCAAACAAATAGAAACAATGGTAAAAACCCCAGAGGCTATATAAAGGCATGCACACAAGTAATGTAGAACCATAAAACAAAATACAAAAAAAAAAAACCAACGCAGTGAAGTGTTGCAGAAGCAATCAAACTACGAATGACATCTTCTCCCGGGATGGGGCGTTCAGCCCATCTCGTTTATGCTCTTGGTATTGTTATCATGGCAACAATGGTTGCTGCTTCTTATGAGCCATACACTTACAGCTCTCCACCACCACCAATGTACAATTCTCCTACACCGCAAGTTGACTACAAGTCTCCACCACCTCCTTACGTATACAATTCTCCTCCACCTCCACCATATTATTCTCCATCTCCTAAAGTGGATTACAAATCTCCACCACCACCGCCATACTATTCACCTTTTCCAAAGGTGGATTACAAATCTCCACCACCTCCTTACGTCTATAGTTCGCCACCACCACCATATTACTCACCTTCTCCGAAAGTGGACTACAAATCTCCACCACCTCCTTACGTCTACAGTTCTCCACCGCCACCTCCATACATATACAGTTCTCCACCCCCACCAACATACTACTCACCTTCTCCAAAGGTAAACTACAAGTCTCCACCACCTCCTTACGTCTATAGCTCACCACCACCACCCCCTTACGTTTACAACTCACCACCACCACCCCCATACTACTCACCCTCTCCTAAAGTTGATTACAAATCTCCTCCACCACCTTACGTCTACACTTCTCCACCACCACCATACTATTCACCTTCTCCAAAACCCGCATACAAATCTCCACCACCTCCATACGTCTACAACTCCCCACCACCATCACACTACTCACCTTCTCCCAAGATTGATTACAAATCTCCACCACCTCCCTACGTCTACAGCTCTCTACCACCACCATATTACTCACCTTCACCTAAACCAATATACAAATCTCCACCCCCACCATATGTTTACAGCTCCCCACCACCACCATACTACTTGCCTTCACCCAAACCCACATACAAATCTCCACCCCCACCATATGTCTACAATTCTCCACCACCACCTTATTACTCTCCATCACCCAAACCATCATACAAATCTCCACCACCTCCGTACGTATACAGCTCTCCACCACCACCATACTACTCTCCTTCTCCTAAACCAGCATACAAATCTCCACCACCACCATATGTCTACAACTCTCCACCACCACCATACTATTCGCCTTCACCAAAACCAGCATACAAATCTCCACCACCACCGTATATCTACAGCTCTCCCCCACCATCATATTACTCGCCTTCACCCAAGCCCATATACAAATCCCCACCACCCCCATACGTCTACAGCTCCCCACCCCCACCTTATTATTCTCCATCACCTAAACCTGTATACAAATCTCCACCACCTCCATATGTCTACAGCTCTCCGCCCCCACCATACTACTCACCTTCTCATAAGCCCGCATACAAATCTCCTCCACCACCATATGTCTACAGTTCTCCTCCACCACCATACTATTCTCCTTCCCCCAAGCCCACATACAAATCACCACCACCACCATATGTGTACAGTTCTCCCCCACCACCATATTACTCGCCTTCTCCCAAGCCCGCTTACAAATCTCCACCACCACCATATGTCTACAGCTCCCCACCTCCACCTTATTACTCTCCTTCACCAAAACCTGCATACAAATCTTCACCACCACCATACTATTCACCATCACCTAAGGTGGTATACAAATCTCCACCATACCCACATGTTTGTGTTTGTCCACCTCCTCCTCCATGTTACTCTCCTGCTCCAAAGATTGAGTACAAATCTCCTCCAACACCATATGTTTACCATTCTCCACCTCCCCCACCTTATTACTCACCTTCACCTAAACATGCATACAAGTCCCCACCACCACCGTACGTCTACAGTTCTCCACCACCACCATACTACTCGCCTACTCCTAAGCATGCATACAAATCTCCTCCACCACCATACGTTTACAGCTCCCCACCACCACCATACTACTCTCCTTCGCCCAAGGCCACATACAAATCTCCACCACCACCATATGTCTACAGTTCTCCACCCCCACCACCGTATTACTCTCCTTCCCCAAAGGTTGAATACAAATCTCCTCCACCACCATATGTCTACAGTTCTCCACCTCCACCACCGTATTATTCTCCTTCCCCAAAGGTTGAGTATAAATCTCCTCCACCACCATATGTCTACAGTTCTCCACCCCCACCACCATATTATTCTCCTTCCCCAAAGGTTGAATACAAATCTCCTCCACCACCATATGTCTACAGCTCTCCACCTCCACCACCGTATTACTCTCCTTCTCCAAAGGTTGAGTACAAATCTCCTCCTCCACCATATGTCTACAGCTCTCCACCTCCCCCACCATATTACTCTCCTTCTCCAAAGGTTGAGTATAAATCTCCTCCACCACCATATGTCTACAACTCTCCACCTCCACCACCATATTACTCTCCTTCTCCAAAGGTTGAGTACAAATCTCCTCCTCCACCATATGTCTACAGCTCTCCACCTCCACCACCATATTACTCTCCTTGAGTACAAATCTCCACCACCACCATATGTCTACAGCTCTCCACCTCCACCACCATATTACTCTCCTTCTCCAAAGGTTGAGTACAAATCGCCACCACCACCATATGTCTACAGCTCTCCACCACCACCACCATATTATTCGCCTTCTCCAGAGGTTGACTACAAATCTCCTCCACCACCAGTCTACAGTTCACCACCTCCACCAGCGTATTACTCTCCATCACCAAAGGTCGACTACAAATCACCACCACCACCATATGTCTACACATCTCCACCACCACCAACATACTCTCCATCTCCAAAGGCCGAATACAAATCTCCTCCCCCACCTTCGTATTATTAAACGCGTTTTATGTAACTCATAAATAAGATACCAAGTCTCTTCTGATGTTCTATCTTTTTATTTTTCGTGTGTCTAGTGTTTTTTTATTTCCAAGGTTCGAATGAATTCTTTGGCTATTGAAATTTTATTTAAATTCATGTTCCATTTTCTTTTCTATCAGTTACATGGTTGTCTTTAATCCATATGTAAGTTTGTTGCAGTCCTATACATCATGTTCTTGACCTTATTCTCCGGGATATTTATGCTATCGTCTGCCAGTATTGTTATGCTATCCAGATTGCCTATAGAAATTTCCCTGATAAAAAAAACTACCCTGATAATTCACAATTTATCATAGTTATGATGTGGTTTCTATTACTTTCAATTAGACCAGATGATAACCCGCGCCCTGCGCGGAGTGAATATTTTTTAAAAATATTGTATTTAAATGTTATAAAAATATACATTTTGTTATCAATAACATTCTTTACATTTGATTAGAGGTAGACATTTGAGTACCATTTGATTTGGTTTGGTCTGGATCATTGTGGTTTTGGTTCAGTTCAGATTTTCGTGGATTTGGTTCGGTGTTGGGTTCAGATGACCTATTTAAAAAAGTTTCAAAAAGTAAAGTTCATATATATTTAGATTTTTCAAAGTCTAAAAATAAAAAAATATATCATATAAATTTGAATAATGTATGCCAAAATACTTAAACTTAACATAAAAATTGGTTTAGCTTAAGTGTTTAGATAGGAAATCAAAAGATATTTTAAGTATTTTGGTATTTTAAGTATCAATTAGTTATTTTAAACATGTACTTATACTATTTGTATATATTTCCAAGTATTTTAGACAACTTAAAAACATCTTATATTTTGTGTATATTCTTTTAGATATTAAATTTAAAATAATTAATATATTTAAGTTTATAAATCTGGTTCAGATATATTCGAATACCCGGAATATTTCTGTTCGGATTGGGTTCAGTTCCGGTTCTTTAGATACCAAAGTTTTGAACCCATTCGATATCTAACCAGTTTTGGTTAAAGTTCAGTACTACTTTTGGATCAGACTTGGTTCGTTTTTTAGATTTAGATTTTTTGTCCAACCCTATATTTTTATTGTAACAAAATTTTAAACGAAAATGATAATGGTTCATATTGATTTTGTGTATGCAACAATTTTTAAACTAAAACACATTTTAATATGCACGTGACCCATCTAGTTAATCACTAAAAACTGTTCTACGTCAATTTGAGGAAAACAATGGACTGAACTTAAAAAACATTACCATTTCAGATTGTCAATCGACACTTCCAAATATTCCATTTTGGTGTTGTGATGAATAGAAATGGGGCTAGGGTTAGGAAAACAAATTTGATACGCAGTTCATGTCTCGTTAGGTGATTTCCTCAATAGCTTATAAATAAATCTTCGTTGTATCGATCTCTTGTAAGATTTTTGAAAAATATTAATTAATAAAATCTTACACTTGCTAGAGTAATCAATTGTTTCTCAATTAATATATAGGAGATAGAGTAATCACATACATCAAAACAATACATCTTGCTTATTTACAATATTTTTATGGCAAATAATAATCATTTTTTTATTTTATATGGTATATAATCAAATTTCAATGATGTTAACATAAATATATAGTATTTTTGAATATAAACATTTATTATTGAGACTTACAACTTATATTGTTTTATTAACATTTGTATATTCTATGTAACAAAAAATTTAAACCATTGATTTCAGAATTTTTGATGTGATATTTTTTCGATGAAAATTTAAAATTAAATATTAAGGTCTCAATAATTTTTCAATGCAAATTCCAAAATTAACATATTTATGTATTTTTAAATGGTACATATAAAAGGTATTAAAATTGATATATATATATTATTTGATGTGAATGTCTATTACATAAAAATCTTATTAATACGATTTTATGATCATTTGTATCTTGTTATAATAAAAACAATTAAGACACTGATCACAAAATCTTCAAAGTAATTTATAGCTTTTTAAAAAATTCAAAATATAACATGTAAGAAAAAATCTGATTTTTTTATTATATGGTTAATATGATTATTTAATTTCTTTTAATAATATAAAACTAAACAAAAATGAAAAATGATACACAAATTGTTATCAAATCTTTATTATCTATAATCATTAATTGTCATAAATATGTAATCATATTAGGTAATTCCGTTGCTTTTATATAAGGAATGTATACTTGATTTTAATATTTTGGGTTAATATAATGTTTTCTAGCACATTATATTATATAGTTAATGCTTTAATGTATCTAGTGAGGCATATTAATTGAATTGGACCTCTCTTTTTTTCAAGTAACTATCTAATTGATTGACACATCAGCATTGGGCCTTTTTTTAATTATTACAAATTTGAGGTTACATCTTTTCAAATGTTCCTCTATTAATATATAGGGGATGAAAAGATCGGACCATCAATTTCTGTTTCCTCTTTTTAATAAAAATTATACTCATATTATCTACAAGGATACATTTACAAATAATATATGAACTTATAATTTCAAGCCAAAATAATTCTAACTCAACCGCCATAAATATTTACGCCACAATGTAACCCTAATTTTCTGTGACTACAATTTGTCTTATGCACCTTTATTGTCTTAGATTGGGAGATTTATGAAGAGATAATTTTGAAAAAGGATTTGGAGGAGAATATAGGATTTGGAGAGGAGAATAAGGGGGTGTTAGTGGAAGTACGATTTAGAAGGATTGTTAGAATTCTTAGAATCTAGTGTTATTGGTTAATAGATTCTCACATTCGTACTAGAATCAAGTGTTATTGGTTTGAGAATTTTATAATTATACACAGAATCTCTTTTTATTCAAAAAGTTAGGATTTTAAAGATTTCATAAATCTATCAAATTTAGTGTTATTGGGAGTTATATTCTTAACAAATTAACTCATTAAACAAGATTTTGAGAATACTAGTTATATCTCTTAGATTCTTAAAATCATTATAACTATTTATTTTCATAGATTTTCACAATACATAAAATTCTATACAACTCTTTCCAACTTTAACAAATCTCTCAACTTTTACGATCAACAAAATAACTATTTATTTTCATAGATTATATCAGGGATGTTTTCTACTAAAAAGATTGTTAGTGATGTTTATACGTGTGGTAACAGAGTTTTAACTATCAATTGAATATATATTTGGAATGGGTTGGTCAGTAAAAATAAATTACTTACTACTTACTAGTATCTATTGAAGCATTTTTTGATTGAATTTGAAACTTAGAGAATCTTTTGGAATTTTCCAACATCTTAGCGGATGACTAACCTGATAAAATTTACTCGTATGGCATAAACATACGTTAATTACCAACATCTTAGCGGATGACTAACCACGTCGTTAAATTTGCTTTATCAATGAAATTTGATATTTATTTGTATTTGAATGAAAGTATGATTGTATCAAGTGACAATTAAATGTCTAATACATATGAAGGGAAAAATCGAAGAAAAGTATATGGATTTAATGAGTTGGGTAGGAACTTTTTTTTATTACAACAAAAGGCTAAACGAAACTAAGCAGAATCCTAATCTGAGAGCCATCTCGGAAGAACTGAATCAACATAAACCATAGCAGAAGGAAGATTGTGAGCACCACGTGCCAACTGATCCGCCGTTGTGTTTTTCCCCCTTGGGATATGTTGAATGGTGAATGTCTGAAAAAATTCCTTACATCGCAAAAATTTCTCCATGTGTGTAGTGAACGCCGATCATTCTGTGGGTGTAGACACCATCTTCACCAGTTGAGAACAGTCTGTTGCAAACACCACTTCTGAAATATGTAGGGTCTTCATGCACTCCATCGCCCATATCAACGTTTCACATTCTGCATGTAAAGGTGAGAGACTCCTGTGAATATTCATGGCACCCATCATAATATCAGTAGTTCCTTCCTTCTTATAAAACCTTCTTGACCTGTAAAAGACTCATGTTCCTTCCATTCACCGTCGATGTAACACCTAGCAGCGCCATGTAAAATTTGAGTCCCCATAGAAGCATAAGAATCGTGAATTGTCGATTCTTTGATTTGAGCTTCGGCCCATAAAGCACCTTCTATCTCCGCAGAACGAAGCATGTCAAACGGAGTCCTGGTTTGATTGTTGTAAATCTTATCATTACGATTTTTCCACATGTACCACAAAATCCAAGGAAAATAAGTTAAATCTGATTCTTTTGGTAGCCGCCAGAATAAATAATCCATGTTAGTAAAAACTGATTGAGTAGGAAAAACCCCTGGACATGAGGGAATATTTGAAATCGCCCAAGTTTGAAGAGCAAGAGGACATTCAAAAAGTACATGTTTAACAGATTCTTCATCTGCTCCACACATTTGACACTGGGTGTCACATTTAATACCACGCGACCGCATATTTTTTGTTACTGGTAGACTTCCCGAAAGAATCTGCCAAACAAAATGTTTCAACTTTGGGGAACACCTAAGATTCCAAGAGTGTGCTAATAAAGCTTTTGTATCTGGTCCCATATACTTAAGCTGAACATCCACATCCGGATATAGTTTTTCCGCACGATCCTGATTTTAATCTACCATGATCAGTAAAATGCCATCCATAAAAATCTGGTTTTAGGCACCGACTAATGGCCAGACCTTGTATAATTTTTACATCCTCCTGATGAACATATACCATTAGTAAATCAATATTCCAAGATAAGTCAACTGGATTGATTAAATCCTCCACCTTAAGTAATGGATTCAAAAATTGATCCTAAGATTTTGGTAGTGCTGACCTCGGTGAGGAGCGGGGATCCAGGAATCATTCTAGACAGAGGGTAGGAGATTATGTCGATTATATTAGAGATTTATATCAGGATGTTTGAATGAGTCTTAATGAGATTTTAGTAGTTTATTAAACACATCTAAAATTATATGACAAAAAGTAAGTATTTTTTGCGTTTAAATGATAATTGAGAAATAAAATGGTTTATTTGAGAACTGGGTCGTTTTGTTTTAATTAAAAGTCAAAGATTGTTTTGGAAACTTTTCTCTTATAACATGTTAACTAGGATAAGACCCGCGCCTTGCGTGGGATGAAGTTGTTATTTTTATTATGTTTTGGAGAATGAAACAATAGTTCGGTTTCATTTAGATTAGGGGTGTTTAATCTGGATATCGGGTTGGTTTCGGTTCGGTTCAGTTTTTTCGGTATTTCGGTTAGTAAAATATAACTACTATTCTAAATCTATATTTACTTCGGTTCGATTTGGTTTATATATCGTCGGTTTTCAGTTTATTCGATTTTATACCAAAAAACATATTATTAAGTTTGAGATCATATTATATATTATACGAATTTTAGAGTCATGTTGTCAAATCATTTATTAAAAAAATATTATATATTTAAATAAAAAAAATGCATCTATCATCTAATAAAATAATCAAATCTAGAATTAATATCAAAGCTCTAAATTTTGAAAAAAAAATACAAAACAGAAGCATGAAAGAAAAGTTTTTCTATTCTTCCATATTTAGTGTTCATCAAATTAGTATGTCTTCGATTGAACACAACTCTGTTTGTTTAAAGATAAAAAAAAAAGTTGTAAAGAATTTCAACTAATTGTTGTCCATCAAATTTATAATCTTTACTTCAATTTAGTTACTGTTAACATAAAGCAAAAAGATCAAAAAAGAAAGACTAAGAAAATAAGAAGCCTCACTTGCAGTAAATTGTTATTTAATTATAGTTCAAGTGATTCAAGTGATTTACAAATTATAATTATAGTTCAACTCATATAACAAACAAATATTCATGGGTCGTTATAAATATATACATATTTTTACATGTTTTAGTTTAATCGGTTATAAATCAAACCATATCCAAATCCTACGGTTTTTATAAAATCACATCTATTCGGTTTGTATGGTATATACCAAAACAAAACCATATTATCTATTTTTGTTCGGTTCGGTATCTTCGGTTTTAGCATATTGAACAACCCTAATTTGGATATTAGTTGGTTTTGGATTGTTTTTATCATGTCTTAATATCCTATTGTAGAATTAGATTTTAAATTCATATTTTTTGGAACCTTACATGTGAGTTTTATATTAAAAAACAAAACATAAAATACATAGTTTGAACATTCTCAAATCATTGTGAGACTGCCACGTGTTCATTATAGTGTGAACACATTTCTTATAATGCTTCTCCTTTAATATATATAGGGGATGTGTTGGGCTGAACATTTGTAATTCTAATTATGGACCGAAATCTATTTTGAATTTATTATGAGCATGATCGATTAAGGCTTAAATTTTTATCATCCTGTTTATATCTATAAAAACTGTAATGTAGTCAATAAATCATTTTTATTACAAAAACAGGTTTTACAAATTTTTTAATATTTAACTTTCACATCATTGAGAACCATGTTAATGATTTTAGAACCAGCATCTTATTATTTTCAAAATTGAATTACTTTGACTTTAGTCTTCCACATAGTTTTGAAAGGTTTCAACTAGACGACTAAATTGATGCAGCCAATTTTGTTGCTTTAAATCGTTAGTATTCATATATATATATATATTATTTAATTTGAATATTTGTTAAATAAAAATTCATATTAATACAATTTTATGATCATTTGTGTCTTATTATAACAAAACAAATTAAGCTATTAATCACAAAATTTTTAAAGTGGGATCTTCAAATTCTAATAATTTATAGACGTTTTGAAAAATTCAAAATATAACATAATAAGAAAAATTCTAGATGTTTTTATTATATAGTTATTATGATTGTTTAATATCTTTTAATAATATAAAATTAAAAAAAGAACTAAGATAAAACAAATGTTATCAGATATTTATTATTCATAATAATTTAATCATATTAGGTAATTTTGTAGCTTTTATTTAAGGAAAATGCGAGATTATTTTTTGTACATTATTTATCAATTCGATAGTTAGTTTGATAAAAAGTGTAATATAAGTTAAGATGGACCAACCTATTTTTCTAAGAATAGTATATTTTATATAGTTATTTATTAAATGAGACTTCATAATCATATGGTTCTATGATCATTCATATCGTTTTATGACAAAATATTTAAATCATTGATAACAAAAATTTCAATGTGAAAAAAATTAATAAGTTTATAATTTATAAATGTTCTTGAAAATTCATTGAAAGTTTTGAAATTAAAATATTTATGTAATCTTATATGGTATATATATATTTGTTTTATTATTAAATTATACTTTTACTCATATGGTTTTAAAATCATGTGTATCTTTTATAATAAAAATGTTAAACCATTGATTTTAATTTTTAACATAGTAATTTCACATTTTAGTCATTTATTGTCGTTTTTTTTAATTCAAAATATAACATATAAAAAAACTAAATTTTAATTTTATAGTTAATTTGATTGTTTAATTTATTTTAATAATATAAAATTAAACAAAAAATGATTGAGGAGATATAAATTGTTATCAAATCTTTATTATTATAATCATTAATTGTCATTTATATATATCAGTGTTTTATGATAATTCCGTATGTTTTATTTAAGGAAATAAAAGAAAATAGTAATTATATCTAGCGGAACAATAATAAATGCTTTTATCATAAATATCATATCATATCATCATATCATATAGTTTGACCAACGAATGTATCTAGCAACATATAAAAATCGAATGTGGACCTACTTGTTTTTCAATTGAATGTAATTGACTACCTAATTGATTGACATATCAGCATTGAGCCTTTTTTTAATTCTTACAAAAATGAGATTACATCTTTTCAAATGTTCCCATATTAATATATAGGGGATGATATTTTAGTGGTTGACTAGCCACATTACTAAATTTTTTAATCAATAACTATTCAGTATTCATTCAATGTTTAGATGAAAGTGAAATATTTAAATAGCTCATTTGGGAATTATGATTACTTTTGGCTTAAATTTGTAAGTTCATGTGTTGTCTACCAATTGACAATTGAGTACTGAACTAAAATTCCTTTTATCTATTATTTGGAAACAAATTTTAAAATAAAATTATGTTGTTCATTTTCGATTGCTCATCACCATATATATTTTAATTATATTGTTTTAGATTAATATTTTAATTTATAAGAAAATATAATGGTCCATTATGAAAATATATATATATATATATATTGATATTTGATGTTCATGTCATAAATATTTAGTTTACTAAAATTTGTGTTTGGTTTATTTTATAAGAAAATTTAAGTAAAAAAAAAAACTATAAACAGTATAGACAGGAATATTTAGTTTTTCAATTACATAGGAAAATTTTAAAAAATTTTAGAATCTCAAAATAAAATGGACACACGTGTTAAAATCTGAATTATATCTATTATAATTCATGTAAATTATGATTATGGAAATTTTTTATCCTTTTCTCTCAAAACCTTAGACGACTACTTCTTCTCAAAAATAAGAAAAAGAAAGAAATAAGTTTCAAAGAAGACAATTAACAATAAGAAAGAAATACTTGTATATAGTGTTATAATCACTACAAAAAAAAATTGCTTTTAGCCACAAAAAATTGTTTGGCTATTGACTAATTTTTGTGGCTCTTTGACATGTACATAAAAATAGCCACAAAATAAATTTCAATTATGTGGTTGTAGATATCGGTAAAACGTTGTTATTTGTGGTTGGTTTTCCCGACATTAGTGTCAATATCAGGCCCGTCTCTAGGCATGTGCTCAAGGTGCATTTGCACAGGGCCTTTTTTTTTTGCAATATTTTGGTTAGAGTTTAAGGTCCTTTACTAAATAATTAGGATCCATTTTTACAAATCTTATGTAATGTTCTTTTAACTGCACAGAGTCTAGTAAAAGATCGAGACGGTTCTGGTCAATATACAAGTCTTATATTTGAATAAGAGAAATCAAAATCAATAACGGGTTTATTTGTTAAATAAAAAAAAATAAGTGAAATTAAATTTTTAGAGAGATATTATAAAGATAAAGGAAGAAAAAGTAGGAGAGAGAGGATATTTTTAGTTACTTAGTTAATTTTGGGTTTTTGTGTATATAAAGGTAAACTAGATTTTGATCAGCGCTTTGAAATTGCATATATGTTATTTAGTTGACCATTCTGATAAGATTTGCATGAATTTAAAATTTTTAATTATAAAATATAATTTCTTTAAGATTTGCATGAATTTATAATAAAATATAATTTTTGTAAAAAAAATTATATGTTTGAGTTTGAAGCAATGTTTTCATATCTGACCAAGATTATTTGTGAAACCGGTAAATTCAACGACACATATGTAATCCTATTCATATTTAATAAAAATCCGATAAAACCAGACAGAAAATATAAAAAAACCGTTATTAACCCGCAATCAGATAAAACCTATAAAAATAATCTGTAAATATTTAAGAGGATTTTGATTAAATTTCTCATATATTTTTTTAACAGTGCATAAAATTAAACAAACTTGTGATTCTTTAAAATTTGATGAATTTTAATCTCATTCGAAAAAAATAAAAATGGTAATAGTAAATAATAGAACTTATTGATATAACAGTGTTAATTTATTTTTGTTATTGATAACCTATTCTAAATTTTTATTTTTATCTTAGATTTAAAAGTTAGTTTTAAAATATTTTTGAACACTCAAAATCTTTATACATTTACACTGGCAAACCCTTATATATTGATAAAATAATTAATAATTAATTGTTTAGTCTTTTTTCTGAACCATGAACTGGTTTTTCTTTAAACTAAGGAACCAGAAAATATTTACACATTTATTGAAAATTCTAATGAACCATTTCTATTTTTCTGGTTTAGTATATTGAATTATTGAAATTGTAAGTCTTTAAAGTCCTACGCATGAACTGGATTAATGTATAATGATTCAAACTGTTAGTTTTTAAAGTCCAGCTTGTGAAAGTTCCATTATTATTTTCTCAAAAAAAAAGTTCCATTATTATCACCCGCTCAAATATATACTGTAACCGTCGCGTATTATAATGGAACTAAAAAGAGAGGGTACAAAATATCAATATTATTAATCGTTAGTTATGTGTAATAGATAAGGTAGGGGTAAAAGATAAGAATGATTGTGTGTTTCCATGTACACGATTTTTGTCTAACGTTCCGAATGGTGACGACGGATTTGGTAATAAAAGCGGGACAGAATTGAAATGTGGGACAGAGCAACTGTGGTTCGTGTGGAATTAATGAAGTGCGGTACGGGACAACTGTGGTTTTAAGTAAAAAGTAACGTCTAATATTGTTTGATTGGTGACAATACTTATTTGCGGTATTGAATGATTATTTAATAAATAGAATAATAATAGTATATAATATAGAATATAAAATATATTAAAATAATATAAATAAAACAATAAAAATATATTTCAAGATAAAAATGTCTTAAAGCGTAATGCGTTTGATAAGCACGATTTTGATAAAATTAGCAATACAAAATAATCTTTGATTACTGAAAAAATATTTTGCGGTTTCCCTAAATAAATATTAAAAACACTATGAAATATAAAATTTGGTTCGATTATTGGATTCTAAAGATATAAGCATTGTTCGGATAATTGGTAGGATCCAAAATCGAACAAAACTGATAAAAGAAGTTTGCTTCGGTTCTCCAATTCCGGACATAAAAAATATTGTAAGAAATTCTTATGTATTTAAACAATTCAGGTCATATTTATTTTTCAAGAAATAATAAATAATATTTTAATAAATATATTTTCATAAAATGGTTTTTATTAAGAATAAAATATCAGTACGATATCTGAATTTAATTACAATATGGTACAAAATGAAATAGTAATGATTTTGATTAATTTTTAAAATATATGAAAGCCTTAAATCAGCTGCTAATATTAAATTATATTATTTTGAAATAAATAAACTAAAAATATATTGAATTTGGTATAATTTTTTATATTAACTATGCTCTTGAATTATTTATTATTTATAAGTTAAATAAAAAGTAGGAGTTAATATTTTGTGTTAAAATCAGAATTCAAGAAAAAATTTAGTTAGTTCGCGTACTTGAAAAACCAATACATATTTTAGTAAAATATATTTTCAGAATATAAGAAATCTAAAAATTTATTAGCTTTATTAAATCTAACAGAAATAGTTACCTTTAAACTAAAACATAAAAGGTAAATAACTTTCTAAAGTAAATGAATAGTTTAAATAAAATAATAATTAATGAAAAAACGCATACATAACCGCACCATATTTGAAGATGTATTGAACAAGTGCGTTATTTGTAATAGTTAGGATAAACAAAAAAAATTAGGAAAAAAAATTTAGGAAAAAAATATGATGAGTGCGTTATTTGAAGAAAACGTCTCGCAAAATAATCTTATGTGTGATTGGTCACATGATGTGGGTCTACCACAAAAACGTCCCGCAAAATAAAAAACGCGAATACCATTCATACACTAAGGGCCGGCCGACTGGTTCACGCTTCTTGGCTGCGGGAGTTCTGGATGTGGGTGGTTGCGGTTTCAAGCGTTATGTTGCATTTTGTGTGACTGGCGTAACGTTTGAAAATTGTTGCGTTTGCGAGATGTTTATGACTGGTTGATTATGAGATATTGCAGCGGTTAATAATAAATTACCAATATAAACATATTATAACATTATAAAAATATAAAAAACATACTTTTGTGATAAAATATAATAATTATTAATATAATATGATTAATAATATTATGTTTATTTATTTAATTTTTAAATAGTTGAAAATTATAATTTTAAAATATATTTTTGAAGATTTATATTAAAACTTTTAAAGAATATTTTTTTCATTTTATATATGTGTATATCTTTATAAATGTATATATATATATTAAGTTTCAAAAATTCTAATCATGAATAGATAGTTTAAAGTTTTATAAAACAAATTATGACACTGTTTGTGAATTTAAATTAATATATAAATTGTGTATATATTTTATTTATAATATTTCCATTTTAATTTTTAATTTTAATTTTAAAATATTTAGAAAAAAATAATTTTATATTTTTGTATCCAACCGCAATCGCCCACAACCGCCCGCAACCGCAAACGCTAGCTGGAACCAGCTTTTGATTTTAAGAGGTTCGGAGCGGTTTGGAGCGATTTGTAGCGGTCTGTATGATTGTTTTGAAACGCTATCAACCGCTATTAACCGCAAAAGCTGCGTTTGCGGGTGGTAGCGGGGAAACCAGTCAAACCCTTAGGTTACTACACTGTGAACTATTCAATTTTCGATAATCCAATAATACTCCTATATCTATTGATATCCTAGTATCCTATATTAAGATTCTTCCCGTAGTAGATAGATAAAAGAGAAAACAAAAGACAAAAAGGAAAAATGAAAAAGAAACTAACCAAATAACAAAGCTAAACTGAATCAACTTAGTTTTTCTCGTGAGGTTGATTAAATTGAACTCAACAAACTCTGTTCGAATCATTGTTAAGAATGACGGGCGCGGCTTGAAATTCAATATACTGTCTCCTAATCTCGTGCAACCACTTCAATCTTTTTCAGATTTTTTCGGTCAATTTTCACGTACAACCACCCGGAGAACATCAACCTT
This sequence comes from Brassica nigra, assembly GCA_016432835.1. Classification (NCBI taxonomy): domain Eukaryota; kingdom Viridiplantae; phylum Streptophyta; class Magnoliopsida; order Brassicales; family Brassicaceae; genus Brassica; species Brassica nigra. Next base: position 21,342,089 of record CM028243.1, read on the forward strand.
CGTCGCCACCGCCACCATAATCTCTATCATATCCGTCGACACCGATATTGCTATCCACTAACATTACACGACTAAGATATATGTGGTACATTATTAGTTAGCCGAGAACATTATGTGTATCCTCTAAGATATTTATTATTCGCTAATAACCCTTTTATATACCTATTACACCATCGAAATTAATCTATATTGCATTTTACTTTGTTAATTTATACATTATAAGAATATTGTTACCTGCTAATATTACTTGTATCTTCTAAGTTATATGTTATACACTATTAGTTAGCCAAAACAATTATGTGTATCCTCTAAAATATTTATTAATCGTGAATAACCCTTTTAAATAGAACAAAACTTAGGCTCACCTCTAAGGTGAACTTATAAATTCACCTCACCTTTCATGACAAATCAAAATGTCATATAGATAATTACATAAAAATATAAAATTAAATAAAAAATAGCTAAAAAAAATAATAACAATTTTAACCATGGTAATACCGCCAACTAAACCCTAGACCCTGAATTTTAAATTCTAAACTCTATATCCTATATCCTAAACCCAAATCATATACCATAAACCCAAACCATATACCCTAATTCCAAAACCTATACTATAAACTCAAACCGTAAACCCTAAACCCAAACTCTATATCCTAAACCCAATCCTTGACCTTAAACCTAAATCGTAAATCCTAAACCCAAACCTACAGCGTCTAAGTTTAGAGTTTGGGTTTAGGATTTGGGTTTAGAGTCTAGGATTTGGGTTTAGGGTATATGGTTTGGGTTTAGAATCTAGGATTTGGGTTTAGAATCTAGGATTTGGGTTTACGGTTTAGGGTTTGGGTTTAGGGTTTGGGTTTAGGGTTTACGGTTTAGGTTTTGGGTTTAGGGTATACAGTTTGGATTTAAGATCTATAATTTGGGTTTAAAGTATAGGAATTGGGTTTAGGATATAGAATTTGGGTCAGTGAACAAAAAAAAAAGAATATAGAATTTGGGTTTAGGATACATGGTATAGGGTTTAGAATTTAAAATTCAGGGTTTAGGGTTTAGGATACATGATATAGGGTTTAGAATTTAAAATTCAAGGTTTAGGGTTTAGGATACATGATATAGTGTTTAGAATTTAAAATTCAAGGTCTAGGGTTTAGCTGACGGCATTACCATGGTTAAAATTGATGTTATTCTTTTTTTTTGCTATTTTTTATTTATTTATATATTTTTATGTGATTATCTATATAACATTTTAATTGATCATGGAAAGTGAGGCGAATTTAAAGGTTCACACTAGGAGTGAACCTAAGTTTTGTTCTTTTAAATACCCATTAAAAATAATCAATTTTGCAGTTTACTTTCTTAACATATACATTATAAGAATATTGTTACCTGCTAACATTACATGTATCTTCTAAGATATATTAGAATATATGCTATGTAACCTTCATGATTGTCCTTACATGTCTGTTCCTCTTCATTTGAATCTCAAGATTCACTCTCACCATCTGATTATGATTCTCCTAGAAAAGTTTTGGTTGTCAAATAAGAAAATGGTCTCTCAGAGAGAGAGAGAGAGAGAGAGAGAGAGAGAGAGAGAGAGAGAGAGAGAGAGAGAGAGAGAGAGAGAGAGAGAGAGAGAGAGAGAGAGAGGAACAACTAAAAACATGTTGACGAAGAGTTAAGGAGGAAGAAGAAAGAGATGGTAAACATTGACGATAGTGAAAATAGAATAAAGAGATTAACAAAAACTATTAAATATAAAAAATGAATAGAAAGCTGTAATTTATGAGGACATATGGGAAGAATACAACTAAAATGCTACGGAGAAATGAGGTTTGAGGCGCGTGAGGGTATTTAGTTAATATTGGCTCGCATGATGTATATACAGCAAATTGACTCTGTATTTTTACCATTTTGATAAAATTTAATTGAATTTATAATTTTGGTTAGAAAACAAATAATTTAAAAGTTGTTCTATTAGTGTTTTAAAATGAAATTATTCTGTAATAGTGTTTAATTTTCAAGCAATGTTTTCATATTTGATTCAGACCATGGTTAAACCGATAAATCCAGCAATTTGTGTATAATTTTATTCGGATTTAATAAAAAAAATTAACTAAAACTGATAAAATCCTGTAAAAATTCAAAAAGCCGTTATTCACCCACAAACCGATATTAGATGATCCGCTAAAACCCAAAATATGATAATAGTTTTAAAAAAGATTTGGTTAAATAACTCATATTTTTAATATGATATAAAATTGAGAAAACTTGTAATTTCTTACACTTTCATAAAAATATTATTATAAAATAATACAATGGTTATAAAAAAGGGAAAAAAGTTATTGATACGACAATATTACTTATGATGAGTTTGTATTTCTATTTATTTTATTAGGGTTCCCCTACTACTGGAATATTATTTTAATTTTATATGTATTATTTTATTTATCTTTGTGTGGAATGTCTTTTTCTATATTTAATGTTTTTTATTATTTGGAATTAATATTTTCATAATAAAAAGAAAATTCTGGGTCAATTTTTTAATCATTACATAATGTATTATTACTTTTTCACTATTTTGCTACGAAGAGTAAAACATAACAATTTTTTAAAAAATGAATATATCTTAAATTCAAATGTTATATAAAAGTATATTAACAGCTCATGATACATATTGTGTAATAATTATTAATTTAGTTTATTAAAAAATTGCAGCCAATTATGTGATTGGAAATATTTATCACAAATATACAGTAATAGATCAAGACTCGTGCCTTGCACGGGATAAACAAATTAAACAAAATATATTTAATATTTAATTGAAATAGTAAATATATAGTTTTTATATATGATCTAACAATTATGAAATCATATATGGAAAAATATGTTTTTAATTTGTAAAATTGTTTGTTTTTAATTTGTAAAAGAAAATTATAAACAAAAATACATAAAATGGAGTTAGAAAGTACACATTTAAATGGTTGTAAACAGTTTTATAACTTATGTGACTAAACACATGAAAATAGTTACTCCACCTATTACAAATCTTTGAGTTATAATAGCTTCACTTGTATATGTACTAGAATCAAACGCCTATATGAAAACTATAGACTCAAAAGTCAAAACTATATAGTAAAATATAGGGAAAAACTGTAACAAAAGTTAACGTTAGTGGACCAATTGTTTGTCAAAGGTCCGTTTGTATAATAAGATGCCCTTATGCAAACAGTTCTTTTTTGGTTTAAAAAACAAAAAATATTAGAAATTATAAATAGAAAAGAGAAATAGGTATTCGTCGATCCCAGATTTCTGATCTATGTTTTTCAAAAAAATGGTTTCTACATAGATCAATTTTACACTAATTTCGATCTCGTAATTTTGTTTTCATTCTTATCTCTAATTATTATATTCCTTAGTTTTTTATGTTTGAAATCGAAATACCTAAGATCCAATTTTTTTATAAAAAAAACATAGTACAAAGTCGTATATTTAATGTATTAATATATTACAGGAATATTATTAATTGTATGAACATATTTTATTTCCAATAGTAAACATAGTTACAAATTTCAAAAAAGTTAATTGTAAACAAAATCATTAAGCTATTATTGGTAACTTGTAAATCCGATTTTCCATTTCAAGTATGACATTAAATGTTTGACCAAATGCATATAGTTAGATCCTACATTTAGTCTGGTAACTATAGTCATTTCATTAATCAATAACATATTATACATCTACCAATGGCATATATTGTAATTGTTCTAATAAATGTTGGTTTATTAAAAAGGAAACATGAGAAAGCACGTGGTGATGACACCTCATCAATAATGACAAACTTGTGAATATAGTACTAAACAAAGATTATTCTCCTGAAATATTTCTCTATTAATAAGTAAGGGATACGTTATCCTCGCATACAGTTTTTTATCGCTTGATTTTATTCTTTTATATAGTGTATAACTTAAACGTTAGTTATCTAGTTAATATCTTTGTTGTTTAACCATTATGTTTCTGATATGTAAATCAGACTTTTTGGATCAGGCCTGCTCAAAGTTTACCATCTCTATTTAAATTACATAGCGGTCAATATTGTTCTTATTTCAGTACGCAATAACTTTGTCCTTGTTGCAATGAAAGTTTAAAACTTTTTGTCTGTTTTGTTTATGCAACTATTCTTACAACTTTTTTGTAATCTATTAAAGCTACACGTGCAGCAGTTTTGGGAAAGAATTTTGAGAAATTTAGGTGTGGAAAACTTAGTAAAATGATGTTTAGAGTATGCAATGAAATGTCTTAAAAATGGAATTGGAGTCATCACATGCGAATATATGTACAAACTCATCTTAAAAATGAATAACACCTTGATTGGTTCATTACTTGTCCCTTCTTTTACACGCATTTACTTTTGTTGTTGTCTGCCCTGTGACCTGGAAAACTATTATTTGTTATGGAAAACAAAATCTGCAACCATATATACTCAGTAGTGTGAAGTCACTAAGGAATCAATATTTTGGTGAAGTTACTGTAAACAGTTTAGATATGTTGCTTAGTTTCAAAAATTATAAATAAAACCCCAAGGTATATCTACCAAAGTCACCAATCATGTCATTGCAACTCATCTCTCATAACTCATTAGTAATAAGTACCTAATGCATATCGTTCACCATTGTTGTTGACATTTTTATCGTGTAAACATAGATTATGATGCAGATAGATGAAAAATGCAGGAGATGTTATACTCTAGCTTTCCCTGCTGTTTCAAAGCCTTCGAAATTGAGCAACAGACTCATGAGAAGCTATGTAGTAATGTCAGACTCCTCCATAGATACTTTCATCCCTCTGTTTACAAAAAGTTCGAAAACATGAACCTACTTTTGCAAAAGAAAATCAACATAAACACAATCCTTCATTCCCTTTTTTGAACTAAAGCAAACAAAAAAAAAATTGCAGCTCTTATAAACCACCCTGTCTGAGAGCCTATCAACCTCCCTTGTGCCATTGAACTGCAACAATTGCCTTTTCTATCCCTCGTCACACTCTCTATCGCTTGTTCCATGGCTGTCCATCTCGGTATCTCCTTCACTTGCTCCATCAGCTCAATGCCGCTTTGTTCCATCGCCCTCCGTCCTTGCTCTGTTGCTCTCCGCTACTTTCTCCGTGGCTCTCTGCCTTTTGCTTCGTTTCTTTCCACCGAACGCTTCGTCGCTCTCCACCGCTTTCTCCGTCTCCCTCCATCTCGCTCTAGTGACATGCCATGCACGTAGTCAATTAAACCTTGACTTAACGAAGGACCTCAAATTGACAACAATAATACAATGTCTGCTTTATATTGGAAGCTCAAAAGAGAATTGGTCAACTGTGAGAAAAATATCAATGAAGAACAATTGCAAGATCAGAGAAAAGGGCTTTACTACGATTTTTTTTTAGAACAGTCGTGATTCTGGGTAATTCTCAATTCTTCATCTTCTTCTGTTTCAGATTTTGTGTCTAAATATTCTTGTAGAATCCTGGTTCTGAAGTCGAACATCAGAGCCCATTAATTAGAAGCTTGAACTGATGAATTTTTGATGGGGTAGAACATAACTTTTTAAAGTTGGAGATCCACAGCTAGGAATTATGGGAGATGCATTCATTGATAAATTGTGGAAGGAGTTGAGAGCTTTGGTTAATGCGTGTGTTAATGACGACGATTGGGTTCAGCTTGATTATGTTACACCTCAACTTTTTTTTGGCTGGTGAGATGGACAGATGAAGAACTTTGAAGGCTATTAGTGTAGATAGAAGGGTCTGCGTTTCCAAGGTAAGACTTTCTGTTTAGAAATGGGCTAAATTTAGTTTTAGTATGGCTCATACAAATTAAACGCACCATAAATAAAGGACGAGACACTTGTCAGTCCCTCATTTCTCTACTTGATGATGTGACATCACCAAAAAAGAGGAACATTTAATATATAAATAGAAATAGATATCTAAAATTTAATTTAATGATAAGGTTTAATAGTATAGGGTTGCATAAAAATTACAATTAACATTATTTACAAAACATAAATAATATTACTTACCTAAATATATGTAATATTATGTTGCTTAATTTATATTATATTAAATTAAATATCAATGGCATTTTAATTTATTTAAAAAAAAAAATCAAGTCTTAAAGAGAATTTTTTTTAGTTTAACTGTGGTATATTAACCCATGACCTCGAGAAACTTTTCATATTTTTTGGGTTTAACGTGAAAATTGTATACTATATATCATGGATCCTATTCAAAAATTTATGCAATATATATGTTGTGGGTCCAACATATTTTGTGATTTATACTGGTTCAATATAAAATCATTCAAGGAAAAATGTATCTTTATAATATTATTTGTTAAATCAGTTTCCTACGTATTGCACTTACGTTAACTCTCATGATGGTTGATTACGATGATACCCTTAATGAATCAAATCATTATAAAATATTTATTTTATATTATTTTTTTATTATTTAGGTTTCCTTTTTCTTTATTTTCAAATAACCTATATAATAAAAAAATTAAATTTAAAAAAACGAAAATATTTTTTATATATTGTGTAATTCACAATAAGGAAAGTTCACAAAATAATCTTGATTTTAAAGTATTAATCATTTTATTTAAATCAATATATTTCTCAAATTATTACAAAATAATTTAAATAACATAAAGTAAGATATCTTTAGTGAATAAAATTTAATTTAATCTTTCTTTTTTATTTAAATTCCTTTTATGTTTTCAAATATCATATATGATAAATAAAATATTTATAAAAATTAAAACAAAATTTTTATACATTAATTGTGATTTAATAAAAAAGAAAGTTTAGAAAAATAATCTTGATATTAAAGTAAAGAACTAATCTTCCCTTTTAAAATTTATTGGTTAGGTTTATATGCAACTTTGTACCTATCATCATTTTATTTTTATAATTTTATTTTTGCCAATTAACATATACCAAATTACTACTAAATCAAAAATATATTTACATATCTAATATGAAAACCAAACTAATACAATGAATACTTTTAATATGATTTGGTTGAATTAGATTAGAAATAGTTATACATGAATTTGATGGAATATATGTCACACAATATACCCACAAAATGAGTAACTAGACCAATCCAATTTTTATACAAAGTCAAACATTAAATAAACATATTTTATTGTATTTATAATAATATTTTTACATATAAATTATATAACGACTCAGAATAGTACTAAATAAATATGAAATTCTCAAATAATATTATAAATATATTAACCAACTATTACAATTAAATATTTTGTATAACTTATATATGCATAAGGTTTCAACACTGTGGTGTACTTTTACAATTTGATTCTCAAAACAACATGTATTAAATTATACATAATCTTACTAAAATATATTTACAAATCTAAGAAAAGAATCAAACTACATGAAAATAACAAAATTAATCAAAAATTTTAATATGTGTAACAACAATATTTTAGCTGAATCTGAAAAGTAAATGTTATCAAATATATCCAAACAGTCGAGATATTATATATCCTAAAAGCATAGTCAAAAACACAATCTTTGAAACCAACCCCGTTTAAGAATGTCTGCTTTTTGTACAACCTTCCATCACCGCGTCTGATGTGAGTTACATCTGGTGCTTTCTTCTTGCAGCCTTTCTCTTCCTCATCATCTCTCAGGAACCTGATCGTGGCGAATGGAAGGCTCGTCGACGAACTCCCTGAGCAACTGCTTGATTTCACCTTGATCTCTCTCTCTCTTCTGCTTCTTCATCAAAGGTTTCGCCTCCATCGACATCATCAACTGAAGCCAGCTCTGCTTTCTTCTCTCTTGTGTTTTCTCTTTTTGATCTCTTTCTGATTTCTTCTCTCTTGTCGTTCTAGGGTTTTTAATTTCAATTTTTTGTTGAAATCAGGTATAAGGAAAGGGTTAATGATTTTGTGAGCTCATGGTTTATAATTTCCGGTATGATTGCTGTAATCGGATCTTAATCGGGTCGTTATTGGTCTAAAATTGGTTTAATTAACCAAAACAATTTTAGTGTATAGGTTTAAACCGAGTAATTTAATTTTATGGGGTTATGGCTTTCAAACTTTTATTTCAGAGAGATATAAGAGTTATGCTATAGTTTCATGGGGAAATAGGTTTCAAACTTTTATTCCGGGGACATTTGGGATGAGGTCATAATTTCGGAGACATATGGGAGGATACGATATTTCTCGTGGGAAAATAGCATATTTTCCCTAATTTTATAATATATTTACTTTATAAATATTTATATCCATGCATGAGCGCGGAAGAATCACCCAGTATTTGATTATTCGTTAATTGTTACAATTAATTTATTAATTATTTATTTCAAATTAAACGCTAATGGCACTCCTGTAAATATTTGGCAAAATTAAGGATGTAAAAAAATACTACTAATTTTTAATAGTATAGGTTTTCCATCGAAACGTATACATAATTTTTCTTTTATTTCAAATATTCCATTTTTATCTAACCATAAAGAAATCTTCTTAGATAACAAACTCTATTTTTAGCACCAAAAAAAAAAGAGGATTTCTTGGGTTCATCCCATAGGGTGAACCTATAGGTTCACCAACAAATATGATTAAGTTATTTCAAAATTAATTCATTTAAAAAGAAAACAAAAAATAAGAATTTGTCGAGTTATATTATATTTTTAAAATAAATAAAATACTAGTAAATATCAAAAAAATTAAATGTTGTTAATACACTTAGCAAAACACTAAATCCTAAATCTTAAATTCTAAACCATAAACCCATGGGTAAACACTAAAACTTTGGATAAATCTTAAACTCTAAATCATAAACATTAAAAACTAAATCTTAATAATATTAAACCCTAAATCTTTAACCATAAACCTTAAATCCTAGGATAAATCCTAAACCCTTGGATAAATCCTAAACCCATTCAGATTTATCCACGGGTTCAGGGTTTACCCAAGGGTTTAGGGTTTAAGAATTATTCAAGGATTCAGGGTTTAGGGTTTAGTATTTAGGGTTTAGTGTTATTAAAATTTAGTTTTAAATGTTTATGATTTAGGATTTATGATTTATCCAAATGTTTACCCAAGGGTTTAGGTTTATGATTTTGGGTTTACGGCTTAGTGTTTAGGGCTTAGTGTTTTGGTAACAGCGTTAATATTAAAAAAAATTGTAGTTACTATTAATTTTTATTTATTTTAAAAACATAATATAACTTGATAGATTTTTATTATTTTGTTTCCTATTTTAAAAGATATTTAATTAGAAATAACATAATTCTATTGGTTGGTGAACTAGTGATGAACCCAAGAATAACTCAAAAAAAAACCTCCAATTTCGTAAAAATTTTATTTTCCCTAACAAGACAGATTGAAGCATAAATTCCGAGTAAGGAAATGTCACTCATCTCGGGAATCGAGCATCTTCTCATATCAACTAAAACTTTATTCATTTTCAGTTTGTGTGGATACAAAATCTCAATAATCTTTATACTTCCCACTTCACCATGACGATGATCTCTCTGTATTCAGAGGCGGACCCACGTTGTAAGATGGGGTGTCACATGACACACAGGTTTAATTTATAATCTAGTTGTAACATCCCGAGTTGTGATATGTGGAAAGGCTTAAGAGAATTGATTTGGCTACCTATATCACCAAAGTTGACTTACCTTATCCGGAGCACATCCTGAAAGAACTCCAGAGTTAAGCGTGCTTGAACTGGAGTAGTGGAAGGATGGGTGACCTATCGGGAAGTGATTCGCGATAGCGTGCGAGTGAGGCCAAAGCACGGGAAAAGGTCGGGTGGTGATTGCAGGGTGAGTAAACAATAATTTCGAGCCTTTCAGAAATTTAACGACCGACCGTCGGATGGGATGGGGCCCACGGGTCGAGAGAGCGGGCGTGGGCGGCCCATTAGCCGTGGGCGGTCGGGGCGTTACAAGTGGTATCAGAGCTGGTTAGCCGTCTCGGTTCTGACCCGAGAGGCGTCTTGAGACCTGTCGTGGAGCGCAACGAGGACGTTGCGTTCTTTGAGAGGGGGTGAATTGTAACATCCCGAGTTGTGATATGTGGAAAGGCTTAAGAGAATTGATTTGGCTACCTATATCACCAAAGTTGACTTACCTTATCCGGAGCACATCCTGAAAGAACTCCAGAGTTAAGCGTGCTTGGACTGGAATAGTGGAAGGATGGGTGACCTATCGGGAAGTGATTTGCGATAGCGTGCGAGTGAGTCCAAAGCACGGGAAAAGGTCGGGTGGTGATTGCAGGGTCAGTAAACAATGATTTCGAGCCTTGGAAAATTAACGACCGGCCGTCGGATGGGATGGGACCCACGGGCCGAGAGAGCGGGCGTGGGTGGTCCATTAGCCGTGGGCGGTCGGGGCGTTACAAGTGGTATCAATTGTAACGACCCTGACCCAAGATGGGAGGAGCCCATTTGTTTTTTTTATTAAAACCCAAAACCTTCTTTTTTATTTTGTCCCACATTGGAAGTTTAAGCTTCCTTCCTCCTTTTCCTTCTCCTATATAAGAAACTCCACCCCCTTTCTTTATTCTCATCAAGTCAAAGTATTTTCTTTGCGTGTGACGAGTTGTTGTTGGAATATCCGACGACCAGTCATTAGTTAATTTTTGGTGGGATTTCGGCAAGATTCGCGGGATTTCCGGCGAAGCTTTGGCGAAGTTTTCTGGTAAGTTGTCGCCTTCATATTTCTACTGTAGAAATCTATTTAGGAAGTATCCAGTTTAGGAAACCGCCATTTTAGGAAAGTTTCTATTTTAGGAAAGTTTCCATTTTGGAAACTTTATTTCTCGAGATCTGAGTCTAAGCCGTTGATTCTCGTATTGCAGTTGATCTCTTTGACCATCTCTTCGTTGTTCATTCCAGCCAGTTGCTAAGGTGAGGGCTATTCCGTTAAATTCGTGCTAGTGTAGAATTCTTTCTATGTTAGTTTAGTTTGAAGCATGATCCGTCTGTTTGAATTGAGTCTTGTGTGATAATTATAATATTGAATGTTAACCGAATTAGGGGTATAGAGGATTAAACTGTTGTTTGGATTGGTTGATGTTAAGTGATGATATACATATATATATATATATAGTTATATAATTTGACTATGTGGAGTGCGGGGCCCGAGAGATTTGGGCTAACGACGATATGAGTACGGGGCCCAGAAATCTGAGCTAGCGACGATAGAGCGGGGCACAGAGACATCTGAGCTAGCGACGATATTGATGAGTACGGGGCCCGAGACGTCTGAGCTAGCGACGTATATTGTGTGGTGCGGGGTGCAAAGACGTTTGCATATCGACGCATATTGGTGGAGTCCGGGGGTCCAGAGATGTCTGGACTAGCGACGCATATTATATTATCGTATATCCGTATGAGGAGAATGCGGGGTGTGTAGACTAGCTATGTACCATCAGCGCATTGTTTGTTTTGTGTGATGCGGTAGGCATCGTGTTTGTTCATGTTAGAGTTAAACTTCCATAGTGGGAGTTCTATTTTCTAGTCAGTGATTTGCGGATCTAGCATCCCATACCTCACTGAGTGACTCCCCTGTTGCTCACCCTCCTTTCTTTCCTTTCAGGTGAGACTGCCGGACAGGAGTGATTGCTTTTGGACCGGGTGCTTTTGGGAGTTATTTTATTATTTTCAGACTTTCGGTTTTATGGTTTTATCGATCTTATCGACTTATTTATTTTATCCGATTTATTAGATTTATGACGATGAGATGACTTTAGAGAAGTAATAAATGGAGATTTTATGAGATATTTATTTATTAAATTTTTAATTTTTATACTCGGTTTGATTCGATATTTTTGGTAAGTACGGTCTTGTGAGAGGAGGAGACGTGTGTTACAATTTGGTATCAGAGCGGGGTTCCGTCCCGGCTCTGACCCGGGATGGCGATTTATGGGACTCGGATTTTAGCGATTTCAATGTTTTGGGATTGGGAGTTTTGAAAGAAAAATGGCACCGCTCACGAGTATCATTGGTTAGTCGATAGAGGTTCTGATTTTCTTTTCTTCTACAAGAGATGACCAAGTTTCTTTCGTTTCCATTGTCTATTACCTTGTCTTTTCTTCTTCAAACCGTGAACGTTCTCTCATCGTCTCTTTGGAATTCGAATTCGATTAATGGGGAGAATTGTAACGACCGACCCAAGATGGGAGGAGCCCATTTGTTTTTATTAAAACCCAAAACCTTCTTTTTATTTTGTCCCACATTGGAAGTTTAAGCTTCCTTCCTCCTTTTCCTTCTCCTATATAAGAAACTCCACCCCCTTTCTTTATTCTCATCAAGTCAAAGTATTTTCTTTTGTGACGAGTTGTTGTTGGAATATCCGACGACCAGTCATTAGTTAATTTTTGGGATTTCGCAAGATTCTGGCGGATTTCGGCGAGCCGCGAGTTTTCTGGTAAGTTGTCGCCTTCATATTTCTACTCGTAGAAATCTATTTAGGAAGTATCCAGTTTAGGAAACCGCCATTTTAGGAAAGTTTCTATTTTAGGAAAGTTTCCATTTTTGGAAACTTTATTTCCTGAGATCTGAGTCTAAGCCGTTGATTCTCGTATTGCAGTTGATCTCTTTGACCATCTTTCGTTGTTCATTCCAGCCAGTTGCTAAGGTGAGGGCTATTCCGTTAAATTCGTGCTAGTGTAGAATTCTTTCTATGTTAGTTTAGTTTCAAGCATGATCCGTCTGTTTGAATTGAGTCTTGTGTGATAATTATAATATTGAATGTTAACCGGAATTAGGGGTATAGAGGATTCAACTGTTGTTTGGATTGGTTGATGTTAAGTGATGATATACATATATATATATATATAGTTATATAATTTGGACTATGTGGAGTGCGGGGCCCAGAGATTTGGGCTAACGACGATATGAGTCGGGGCCCAGAGAAATCTGAGCTAGCGACGATAGAGTCGGGCACGAGACATCTGAGCTAGCGGCATATTGATGAGTACGGGGCCCGAGACGCCCGAGCTAGCGACGATATTGTGTGGTGCGGGTGCAAAGACGTTTGCATATCGACGATATTGGTGGAGCGGGGTCCGAGATGTCTGGACTAGCGACGATATTATATTATCGTATATCCGTATGAGGAGAATGCGGGTGTGTAGACTAGCTATGTACCATCAGCGCATTGTTTGTTTTGTGTGATGCAGAGGCATCGTGTTTGTTCATGTTAGAGTTAAACTTCCATAGTGGGAGTTCTATTTTCTAGTCGGTGATTTGCGGATCTAGCATCCCATACCTCACCGAGTGACTCTTGCTCACCCTCCTTTCTTTCCTTTCGTGAGATGCCGGGGAGTGATTGCTTTTGGACCGGGTGCTTTTGGGAGTTATTTTATTATTTTCAGACTTTCGGTTTTATGGTTTTATCGATCTTATCAGACTTATTTATTTTATCCGATTTATTAGATTTATGACGATGAGATGACTTTAGAGAAGTAATAAATGGAGATTTTATGAGATATTTATTTATTAAATTTTTTTAATTTTTTTTATACTCGGTTTGATTCGATATTTTTTTGGTAAGTAGCACGCCGGTCTTGTGAGAGGAGGAGACGTGTGTTACACTAATGTTTTTGTTATAAGTACGTGAAGATTTCATGTCAATTTTGGTTTGGATACACAGCTCCTGACATCTCATTTTCGATTTTCTATTAATACATTTTTCAGTTTATTTTTTCTTTATATTGGGCTTTAGTCCAACTTATGACCCCCCTAAACTGTGAGTCTGGGTCCGCCATTGTCTGTATTGTTCTCTCGACCCAATGAAACCATTGTTAGTTTTCGATTCGTTTGGTTGTTTTAGTTCCAAAACCATAAAATTCTTTATATCATATCGTATTAACGCATGTTTTGGTATAAAATCAGAAATTAATCTCTCCACCAGTTTTGGTCTTTGAAACAAATTTCTCGACCGGTTTGTCTTTCTATCTCGCTATTTGATAACCATATAACCTAACACTAATTCCACAGTAGATTTTTTCCTAGTCACAGTAGATACAATGAGTCTTTTTGTTCGTCATTTTTTCTCTTATAGGAACGGAAATAAATGTCGACGGAGTCGTACGAAGATGCCCTTAAAAGACTCGGAAAGCTTCTCAGGTACAAAGTCTCTCTTCATACCATTCAGATACTAACTCGTACTCTGTATATCTAGATGATAATTTGCTTTCTAAAATGTTTGCAATATGAATCGGTCAAATCTTAGCAAGAAATCGAATCTAGGTAACGTCGCGACCACAAAGATCAAGCAGTTAACGAATGAGCTAGAGGAACTTGATTCCAGCAAGTTAGATGCCATAGAACGAATAATAGCTGGATTTATCCATTTCAAGACTCATAATTATGAGTACGTTATATTCTTATTCCGTATGGTTACGTACGTCCGGTTTCGATGCTTTTTATATGGATAAATATCAACCTTTTATACCAATCTATATATAAAAGTACTGCTGTGTTACAAAAAAAAATATAATAGTACTGCTTATAAAGTTAAATGACCTTAATTTATTTAATTATTATTGGAAATGTGCATTTGGTCATGAATGCAATTTGTCATGGATGCAGTTCCACGGATGCAGTTTTGTGGATACATTTTCGTGGATGCCTCATTTATGCAGTTCTTGGGCTGTATAAAATCCACTATATTTGGGCCATAATGGTTTTGAAGCTCATTTGGTGTTATGGTTTTGGGAGACTATATATAAATTTATTAACCTAATTCGTGTCTCTAAAATCCCAAATCTCATATCTCAAAAAGAAAAAACAGAGAAATACAAGATCTAGAGAGATAGAGATATCAAAGAGAGGAACTCTACAAGATCTCAAGAAGAAGACAAGCAAAAGGCTCAAAGGTAGTCAAGGAAAGAACTGCAAGCTGAGCAAAGGGCAAGGAGACAAGAGAGAAGTAGTAAGAGAGTGAGAAGCAACCAAACACAAGAAAAGAAACAAAGTTCAAGTCTTTGTGTTCTTAGAGTGTTTTGGTATTGTATTCTCCTTCTGTAATCTCCTTAGCCATTCTCAAGGTTGTGAGAAGTGACACGAACTTGTAAGCTTTGCTTGATAGTGTAAGTTGTGGGAGAAGGATCCCACCCCAGAGGCACCGCAAGGGAACTGGGTGAAAAATCTTGTGTCTTTAAGTTTCTGTTGTTCATCACAAAGATCCAAAACTTTAACACTTAAAGGGTAGGGAAGTTAGGTGTATTGGTAAACCTAACAAGGTGTATCATAACTAGCAAGTGATAGATGTTGGGTGATACAAAGTCTAGTAGGATTTTCCCTCACAAGTGGTATCAGAGCCTGGTTTGGAGGAAGAGTGTTAGAAGATTCTTCTTGAAGATTCAATGGCGAATACAAGGATAGAGGTGGATAGGTTTGATGGAGCAGGAGATTTCTCCTTATGGAAGGTTCGTATGCTAGTTCACTTTGGTGTTCTAAGTTTGAAAGGGATTCTCACAGATGAGAAGTTGTTAAAGGATCCACCTAGTGAACGGTAAGAGTTGGAAGATGCTTTGAAGGATCCACATAAGGGGTTAGCAGGGGTCTCAGATGCTGGTCCAAGCATAGATCCAGTAAAGCTCGAGAAATCAGAAAAGGCTAAAGATCTGATTGTCTTGAATATGGGGAATCAAGTGCTAAGGAAGATCAAGCACTGTGAAACAACAGCAGCCATGTGGTCAACATTAGACAAGTTATACATGGAGACTTCATTGCCAAACCGCATATACCTACAGTTGAAGTTCTATACTTTCAAGATGAATGATGTGAAGAGTATAGATGAGAATGTTGATGACTTTCTCAAGCTGGTAGCGAATTTGAACAATCTAGGCATAGATGTGTCAAAGGAAGTTCAAGCGATTTTACTGCTAAGTTCATTACCTCACAAGTATGATCAGCTAAAGGAAACTCTCAAGTATGGAAGGGACAGTCTCAGCTAGAATGAAGTAACAGGAGCTGCAAGGTCCAAGGAGAGAGGGTTGGCTGAAAGTGGAAGCCAGTCTAGATCAAGTGCTGGAGGTCTCTATGTTGGTTCAAGAGGAAGTAACCAACATGGAAGAGGAAGGTCTAAGAGTAGAGGAAAGTATCAGTCTAAGCCTCGGCCTGATAAGAACAACAAAGGTTGTTTTATCTGTGGAAATGAAGGACACTGGAAAAGAGATTGCTTGGAGAGGAGGCAGAAAGGCTCTGCAAATACTGCAACTGAGTATGAGCAACCAATGATTCTAATTTCTAAGTATTAGCACTCATAACACAAAGAAAGGGTGGATTATGAACTCGGGTTGTTCATTCCACAGCACACCAGATAAGGAAGTCTTGTTTGACTTCAAGGAGCTTGATGGTGGTAAAGTGTTAATGGCTAACAACACATATGCTAACATCAAAGGGATAGGAAAGGTTTGGATTGAGAATCTAGATGGTTCAAAAGTGATACTCAAGGATGTTAAATACATGCCAGATTGAGTAGAAATCTGATTTCATATGGGATGTTGGAGAAGTCAGGTTGCAAATACAGAGGAGAAGGCTTCAAAGTTCAGTTCTTCAAAGCTGGATGGAAGGTGATATCAAGAGAATATCACAAAGGGCTCTACTACCTTCAAGGCAAGGTCAATAAGGCTGAATTGAAGGTACCAAGGGAGGAGAAGGTGAGTATAGAAGCAAGGAAGTCCAGGAAAGGAGCAAGAAAGTCGGTTAAGGAAGCTGATAAGATGAAGTCAAGGAATGTGACTTTCAGCAGGAATCTGATTCAAGGACCAACTCCTTATGGCTATAAGTGGCAGGGGTCATTAGCTCAAGGTGGAGGCTCTTCTATTACAGGAAGGTCAAGAGTGAATGAGTCTAAGGTGAGTAGAAAGGAATCAGGAGCAGAACCGAAGGTAGCTCAAGTGGACAAAGTGAAGGCGAGGAAACATTCTTCAAGAAAGAGGAGTCAGGGACTTGACGGATTCAAGAAGAATTTTGAGTGTTGCATTAGTAATTTTCTAGGCTTATAGAATGCAATGGGCTTAGATAAGATTGAAGCAGCCATAGAATTTATGTTCGAAGTGAGTGAAACAGAATGTGAGTCTCTCATAAAAGCAGGGAAAGCTACCCAAGATCATAAGCATGCTAGGAGTAAGCAAGGAGGCTTCTTGGATAAGAGGATACCGAGTCAAGAGTTTCAGCAAGGCTGCATACTTCTCAACGCTCACTAAAGGGGAAAACTGCCACAAGTAACTGTGCTGGCCTATGGTGGATCTTGCAGGATCGAATTGACAGGGTAGAGTTAATTTGTCTAAATCCTGGAGATGGAAGGTTAGGTTGCAGCATGGAGAGTTACATGGTGGAGTTTCTGGAACTGTGTAAGTAGAGTCACAGGTTCCAAGTGGAGCAGTTGAGGGAAAGCTTCAGAAGAAGTTGAATCAGAGAAGAGGATGATTCCGTCTCAGGAAAAGGAAGACCCCAAAGAAGCGGGGCAAGCACCTACGAAAAGGATAGGTTGGCTAAAGGGTGGAAACACAAGTGAGCACATGCAGAGGTGACCAAACGCCCAAGGTGGAGATTGTTGGAAATGTGCATTTGGTCATGGATGCAATTTGTCATGGATGCAATTTCTTTCAGGGATGCAGTTTCCTGGATACGTTTCCGTGGATGCCTCATTTCTGCAGTTCTTGGGCTGTATAGAAATCCACTATGTTTGGGCCTTAATGGTTTTGAAGCTCATTTGGTGTTAGGGTTTTGGGAGACCATGTATAAGCTCACTAACCTAATTTGTGCCTCCTAAGTCCCAAATCTCAAATCTCAAAAATAAAAAACAGATAAAGAAGCTCTCTACGATATCTAGAGAGAGACATCAAAGAGAGGAACTCCACAAGATCTCAAGAAGAAGACAAGCAAAAGGCTCAAAGGCAGTCAAGGAAGATCTGCAAGCTGAGCAGAGGGCAAGAAGGAGACAAGAGAAAAGTAGTAAGAGAGTGAAGAGCTACCAAAGACAAGAGAAGAAACAAAGTTCAAGTCTTTGTGTTCTTAGAGTGTTTTGGTATTGTACTCTCCTTCTGTAATCTCCTTAGTCATTCTCAAGATTGTGAGAAGTGACAGGAACTTGTAAGCTTTGCTTGATAGTGGAAGTTGTGGGAGAAGGATCCCACTCCAGAGGTATCGCAAGGGAACTGAGTGAAAAATCTTGTGTCTTTAAATTTCTGTTGTTAATCAGAAAGATCCAAAACTTTAACACTTAAAGAATAGAGGAGTTAGGTGTATGGGTAAACCTAACAAGGTGTATCATAACTAGCAAGTGATAACTATTTGGTGATACAAAGTCTAGTAGGATTTTCCCTCACAATTATATAAAATCAAAAGGGTAAAAGATGGAAAAGTAGTTACAAGTTTTTTATTTAAATTAATTAGCTTGTTTGCTCATTGTATTATTGGTAATTCACTTTCTAGGAAGAACCCTTCTTTGCACAGTACACTTGCCAAGAGCCAAAGCCTCAAGATTTTGATTCTGCCAATCACATCATTCTCTTATTTTCTCCATTTAGAGATTTACTTTTCTCTAATTGGCCAAAAAATTATGAATTGGCTTTTTAATTCAGTAAATTATGAGCAAGCCAGAAAAGCAAACACTAAACCCTAAAACTAGAAACGAAGATTAAGAATCATAGATTATTTTATTCAGTCTGAAGTTTTTTTTTTTGCAGCTTTTGGTGTTTGCTTTTGAGGGTTCTCGAGTTTGCCCTTCTCACATCTTGAATTTGCAACTTGGGGAAGCCTTTATTGTTAGAAAAATTGGGGCCACCTTATGACAAGGTTCATCCTAACAAAGAGAAAATCAATTTTTTTCCTACATCATTCTAATTTTCTTTGATAAACATCCCAATGTATTTGGATTGATTAAACACCTAACTAATATAACCTTTTGCCTTTGGAAACTTGCAGACAAAACACGAAAGAATTACTCCATAGGGCAGTTTTAAGTTTTTATTACACAATGAGCCAGTTTATGCTACCAAGGTTGTTTCTACTAATTGTTTTCCCTTTTTTTTTAACTTTCTTCCTTTTTCGTTATGTTTAATGGTTGGAACCAAAACAAATTATAACTAGCAGGTCCCAGTTCTTCTCTCCTTGTCTTCTCATTTCTCAAAACTATTTTTTTCCACAGATCAAAAAGACATTAAGATTTACATAACGAATTTATTCCGGTGAATAGAACTAATATTCAATCATAAAAGAAAGACAACTCCTCTCATGATTTCAAAAAAGATTTTCTTCTATGACGAACAATCATTCATGAAAATAGAGCAAAAAGAGGATCATGTTCACTTTTGGAGTGGTGAAAAACATTGTGGTTTCTTCTCCGACGAACAACCATTGTTTCTTCTCCAACGAAAATTCCATTGTCGGCGACCCCAAACCCTAAGCTCCATTCCGACATAGCTCTACCGCTATCTGGATCAAGATCCTAAGTGACCTAAGCTCTCGCCATCGAAACATCGTGACCTAATCTCTCACCGTCCAAACGTCATGGCCTAAGCTCTCGCCATCGAAACATCATGTTTCATCGTCGCCGTGACCTTCCTGCCTCTCCGACGCGCTCTGAAACTGGCACAATAAGCTTGAGAGCAACAATGGCTAATTTGGGCATTTTTGCATATTTGGTCCCTAAACTTATCTGTTATTTATTTTGTAACCCCGATACTTTTAAATGTGTAAATTAGTCCTTCATTTTGTTCCAAACTTCAGAAACTACATTTTAAACTAAAGACACACCTAAACTTCTGAATTTGCATTCTTAGCCCATGCGATATGCAAAAAAAAGACAAATGCAATAAACGAAAAATTAATATGATCAAAATGAACTATAACAAAATACTCAAAATCATTAGAATCATCAGATATCATAACTTGTGCAGTGTACAAAGAACAAATGTACATGTGACTTTTTTATAAAATATTATACATGTGGACAGTGAAAAACATGTGTACAGTTGACAATATTTGCGGTGCTAATATTTCGCTCCCATCTTGATTCAATTAAAAATTGTGAGTATTGTTAGGTTCTAATGTAACCTATATTTCTGGCGTCTATATCTTTTCATGAGGGTGGACAATATGTAAGGAAGAAAGGCTGAACACCCTTCTGTACATGTGGATATGTAAATCAATGTACAGCCAAGTCGCACACACCCTTTTGTACATGTGGATATGTAAAACGATGTATACATATATATCACTAAAACATTGTACATGTGAAATTTTTTAATGAGATTTGTACTTTTACTAGTCTATAATCTTCTCATCTCCGCAACAACCAAATTAAAATGAATCACCTCTCATCTATCATACTATCTAATTGGATAATCTTACAAGTTGAAAAATGTGTACAATCATATGATGTCCATGTGTACACACAAATTTTACTATCATGTACAATGATTCACTTGTATAATATTGTCCACGTGTATACCGATGCCTAGATACCCACATGTAAGACCAAATTTTGTTTTTGAGCAATAATAACAAACGACATGTGTGTACGATAATAACAAACGACATGTGTGTACACTTTGTGACGTGTACACGTGTAGAAACTTGAACAAATTAGAAGTTTAAGACAAATGGACAGGTTATTTTGTGTACACTTTGTAACGTGTACACATGTACATCAAAAATGAACCAATATATGTAAAGAAGTTGTACGTATATGGTGGACTGGTAGTTGCTTTTACTAAAACAATACCAAAATACTTAATAAATAGATCAAGTCAAACTGAAAATGGTGTACATGACAGTAGGTGCATACATGATTTTATGTTTTATTCATATCTAATGATTTTTAGCTTTGATTTTAGTTCATTTAATTTATTTTCCAATGCATTTAAGAATTAATTATGCGCATATATTGTCCAATTTCATTAACAGAGAGTTGTAGTACCTAATTGGTTAATTTTGAGCTTAATCAAAGAGACAATTGATTTTGTACATGACAATGGGTGTACACATGATTTTACGTGTCATGTATACTCTAATGATTTTTAGCTTTGATTTTAGTCCATTTAATTTATATTTCAATGTATTTAATTATGTGCATATATTGCTTAATTTCATTAACAGAAGGTTGTAGTACATAATTAGTTAATTTTGAAAGAAATCAAAGAAAAATTGGAAAATGTTAATTAAGGACCAAAAGGACACAATTAATAAGTTGTGAATTAAAAATGAAATTATACAAAATGTTAAGGACCAAAAGTGCAAAAAACCCAAAGTAGCCATTGATGTTCACGAGCTTTTACCGTCTCGTGACGTCGAGAGAGATGGGGTAACGACGCCGGAAATGTAGTTCAAACTTAAAGGAAGAGATGACGAGATGAATCAACGCGTCGGAGAAGATGACAAGGAAGACTACGACAGATCTGGGCTTCGGCGAAGTAGGAGAAGACGAGAAACTTTTGCGGCAAGAGCTTTGTTCATATCAACATTATGTTCAGTGCAGCTTTTCATCACTTTCTTTAACCTTTAGAGAGAGAGAGAGAGAGAGAGAGAGAGAGAGAGAGAGAGAGAGAGAGAGAGAGAGAGAGAGAGAGAGAGAGAGAGAGAGAGAGAGAGAGAGAGAGAGAGAGAGAGAGAGAGAGAGAGAGAGAGAGAGAGGAAAAATAAAATTAAAAATTGTAGGACCCATTTCGTTTCAAGAATGCACATAGTTAAAATAGTTAGCTTGTTGTTTTAATAAACTACCTTAGGAACAATAACTATCGTATAATGTAATGAAAAACTTAGGAACAATAGCTTGTAGTTTTAATAAACTGCCGTGCAGTGAAAATAACTCGACAAAACACTGTGATGTTGGTGCTGCCCTTGAATACCCAATTACAGTCCTCAATATACGTACTATAATAATTAATCAATGGCCCATCGTCGTACCAAAAAAGTTGCTTCTTAGAGATATTTCTCTTGTCTTGCATAAGATGGGTTAGTAAAAGGCTGATGTGGCCTAGTTTAAAGTTGATAAGCTGTAAAGATTATGAAGGAAGCAAAGATTATGAAGGAAAAGAAAAAAAAAAGATTATGAAGGAGAAGAGATATTAAAGAAGTAAAAACTCGGGTTGGATTAGAAGGTTTGCAGTTGTAATAGCTGCATAGTATAAATAAGAGATGAGAGAGAGTGAAGCAGGTTATCGATGCATTGGACCAGAGGTTCCAATTTATACGTTGTATTGTGGAGAGTGAGTTCTTGAGGAGAGAGTCACTAGAAATACCGTGTATTGTGTGTTATGGATCAATAGAGAGTTGGTTCATAACATAAGCCTTAGAGAGTGTCCGACAAAGTAGTCATCATTATCTTTCCACATAGAATAAAACAAAATTTTATCCTTTAGATAATGTAATGCTTGCCATTATAATATCAGGTGGAGAACATTATTGTGATTGGTCACAGCTGTTGTGGTGGAATAAAGGGACTTATGGCCATTGAAGATGATGCAGCTCTCACTAGGAAGTAACTAATCTAGAAGGCTAATTTAATCAATATCGTCTAATAGCATGATCAGGCTTGAGATAGAGGGGATTCAAAGACATGGTCTCTTGGTGATTGGTTCACTAACTTGGTTAAACTTCTTTAAAATTGCAGCGGGTTCATAGAAAACTGGATCCAAATCTGTGCACAGGCCAAGTGTAAACTTGATTTTACATGAATCCGAAGATCTTTAACATTTAAGCTAACCACATAATAGAACTATAAAGAGGATTATCGAAATACCTCGATTTGTTGCGGAAATCTTCATGAAAGGTTTTGATCATGGAAGAAGAACTCTCTTGATCATGGAAGATGATCTCTTGATCTTTAAGTTGGAGCTAAGCCTTCTTTCCCCTTGCCTACAACCTCTCATTATGTGTTTCTCTTTAGTTTTTCTTCATGCTGTTTTGTGATGGTCCAAAGCCAACTATTTAAAGGTGGAGAGAGGGACCAAACTTCCTTGTCAAGTTTTGATCACTTCCTCACCAAGTCTTCTTACTTTCTTGGCAAGTTTCATCCTTTAATCTCAACCATCCATCAAAGTTGAGTAATGACAAGTGTTTATACTTCTAGAATGATTCATTCATACATTGAACTTGTTCTCCTTTGATGCATTGGACTTACTTCAACTGCTTTCATACATTGACACATGTTTTCATGAGTCACCTACGTGAGAAAAACTTCTAGAACATAAATCACTTGTCCATTAGCTAAGTCATTAGGAAATTAAACTCCCTTAAGTTACCATTTTATTGGTTACCAAAGGTCATTAGGGTTTAACAATCTCAATTGAAAATATGTTTGACATAAGACCACCTTATGGGAGAAATATTCATATTTACATATAAATATTTCTTACATTCTCCCACTTGGTCGTTGGTATAACACATTATATTTTCTTATTGAGAATCATAAAGCTAGCATTATTTGTTAAACCTTTTTCTTTTATTTTGTCATCATAATTTAATTAGCTAATCTAGCAAACAATGGGAGTCATGGCGGGCACATATTATTTTGCAACATGATTCCTTCCGTGCACTACTACATTGCTTACTATCATAGTTAGACCATAAGTAGGAGTAATCATAATGGTACCTTTTATGTCTTATATAAAGACTCATTCCGTTATCATAAATCCAACCACAAATAATTGGTGTGCACATTGGAAACGGAATGCAAAAGATTCAAAAGTCGTTAAGAGCTCATATACATTGTCAAATATATGTTAAACATAATCAGACAACTTTAATAGCTATCCATTAGACCTATAATTTCTAGATTTTCTTTAATGTCTCTGGATATAAGCTTTCGTAAGTATGTCTGTGACCATAGACTTAGTGCATATATGCATAATGACAAACTTTTCTCTTTTGACATCTTACTTCAATGACATATATCGATCTTAATGTCCATATACTTGGATCCTTTAGATATCATGTCTTATTTAAAAGTATGATTGCATATTTCATTATCACATAAAGAGTCGAACACTTACGGTCTGAAATTCAAAGATAAAAGCCTGCTTGACCAACGGGAGAAGCCAACTCCGTTCCTCCAGCTTCGCTGAAGAAGCTAGGTTCCTTTTGTAATCATAATCAACTTTATAGAAGCCTCTTAAATTTGCCACACACTCAGCATCTTTATTGGATGTTACAGCAATTACAACTATAAGCTTTTCCATAATAAGGTATCTCATTTGATGAGATACACATTGCTAAAATTGTAATGCTTAGTACCCATTATATCCATTAAAATATGAGTTTGAAAATCCAACCACCTGTGGGTGTATTGATTTCTTATAAGTGAGCAAGTGATTTCTTGTTATCTTTAGATATCTCAAAATTTATTTTAAACTTTCATTTCTTTAACTTCCACTTCATTATGCGTACATTGCTTAAGAACAATACTAGAAGAACACATTATCATGCCATATCTCTCAAGAACTTTTTCAATATATGCTTTCTGAGACAACTCTAAACTTTCAAGTGATCTCTCACGGAAAATTTCAATCTGATCACATAAATTGTCTCGCCCATATCTTTCATTGCGAAGTTTTTATAGAGTTATTTCTTGATCTCATTTGATAGACCAAGATCACTTCTGGCCAATAAGGTTTCATCAACATACATAACCAAAAATATGAACTTACTCCCACTGATCTTGGGGTATATACATGGATCTATGTTTCTCAAAAAACAATTCCATAATAATTTCATCAAACTTCAGATACCATTTCTCAATTTTTGTTTCAGTTCATAAGTTGGTTTCTTTAGTTTGTAGACTATGTCCTCCTCTATACTTCGATTTTGAAGCCTTTACGTTGACGCACACAAACTTCTTGTAAGTCACCATTAAGAAAGGAAATTCTTTCATCCATAATGAAACTCAAGACCGTACTGAGCTGCCAGGACCATGATAATTCTAATAGTCTTCTATAGACTCATGAGAAAAATACTTAGCCTAATTGATGTCTTCTTTTTGATTGAAACCTTTGGATACAAGTCGGGCTTATGTTGTTCAATATTTTCATGATATTCGAGTTTGGTCTTACAGATCCACTTACTCTCGAATATTCTATGTTCTTAAAATAATTGAACGACATCTCATTCTTCATTTTCAGCCATTGAGTTTACTTCATCTTTCATGGCATCAATTCATTTATCAGAATTAACATCTTTTATAGCTATGAATAAGAAACCAAATCTTTAATATTCGATTCTTCAGATTTTAATTGATAAAGTACCTATTCGAAATAGCAAATCTACTTATACAAGTATATCTTCTTAATACTTGTTCATGTTTAACTTCATGTATTTGATCATTATTGACAACTTTTCATCATGGAGTATATGATCATTTTTTTGGATTTTACTCATTGTTAAAATTACAACAACATGAGAATTTCCAACATTCATAATTTAGGGAAACTTGTTGTTTACCCTAATTTCTTGAATGACCATTTCTTAAGCTTCACCACTCCCATTAATGTTGTCATTCTTATAAAATCTGACATTATTGGTTTCTATTATCATGTACTATGGTTTGGACAATATAACTTATATCATTTAGATTTCTCAGGGTAACTTATAAAGAAACTGTTGATCGTTCTGAAATCTAATTTCTTTCAAGTGGATTATATGTTTTTGCTTTAATTGGACATCGTCATACTCTGAGATGTACTATACTAGGTTTGCAGCCTTTAATGCAGTTCAAAAGGAGTCTTGAGAACTACTTTGCTGGTAATGATATAAGTGAATTTGCATAAATCAAACCATTTACATAAAAGTACGATTATGCCTTTCAGCTACACCATTATGCCATGGAAAACCAGGAGTTATGTACTTGGTAAAATTTGGAGAAATAAATTCATTACCTTTATATGACCTTATGATTTTCACTTTTATATCTTATTGCCTCTCTACTTTAATTATGAATACTTTTAATTTATCCAAAATTGAGACTTTCATGCAATAGATATATTCATATACATAACAATAATGTGAATAATCATCAACAAAGGTAATTAAATATTTTTCATCTCCAAAAGATAAAACGTCAAAGGGTCTACAAATATTTGTATGTATAGTTTCAAGAAGCTTTGTATTTCTTATGGCTCATTTCTTAGTGTGTTTATTTTGCTTATCCTTAATGCAATTTATACACATTTCATGGTTGGTACTCACCTCTTTTATGCCACAAAAAAAACTTATCATTACTACATGTTTTATGCTTTAATTTTCCTTTAATGTGCAGAGCTAGATGTGTTTTAAAAAAGTGATCAGCCAGTGTTACCTAATATAGGCCATCAACTAATATTCTTGAACCAATTCAATTAGAGTTCAAGAATAAATTAAAAACAACTATCTCTTTAAGTCGATTTAAAAACCCAGTAATCAAGTTTTCTTAATAAACTAAAACTTATGGGAGATAGATGGAACATTAAATGTTTGGAATGAATCCGAACAAATACCACTATTAATAATGAGGAGTGCTAATAGCTTCAGCTAGTACTTCGCTCCAATTCCCATAAGTAATTAGTTTTCACTTGAAATTATGGTTTTGATCATAAATAAATCATGCACAAAATTAATTACATGTACATTAGCACCATTATCCATCCATCAGGTTTTAGAAGAAATATTAAAAGAATAGATTCGAAAACCCTTACAGAACTTTAAAGGTTACCTTTTTCGAACTATTTTTCTTCTTTTATCGCAATCTTTCTAAAAGAGTTAAGACCTTTTCATGTGTCATCTTTCTTTGCCTTTTCCTTCTCATTTACTTGATATTCATTATGAGTGGTGGTCTTTTATGACTTACTTAAGTCTAGCTTCTAGAACATAATAGACAACTTTAAAACCTTTACGGCTAAGCGTAGCCTCTTAATGAACCATTTTATTAGCCAATTAATTCAACATCCGTCTTACATAAATAGTGTTGTAATTCATTTGGAATGGTTCATACTAAATAGGAGAAAATTTAGGATAAACTGGAAAAGAAATTAATCTTCACATTCATTCCTAAATTTTTTAATTTAGCCAAAAGATAGGTCATTTCAATGCATTATTCATGCATAGACCTTATGTCATTATTCTTTTATGGTCGTAAGATTTGCCATAAATTTCCCAATTTCCATTTTCATTGGAGTAACTGAGTTTGCAACTTAAACCCTAACTACAATAGAGACGTGGGTCCACTATTCCATTGTAGATTTAAACGGATTTAACACCATTAGTAATGGTGTCTCTAAAGGAAAATCTAAAGATTTTTCTTTCTTTTTTGATTAAAGAGAATCTGAAGATTAAAAGTTAAAAAAGGAAGAAAGAGAGACAAAAAAAAATAAGACAGATGAGTCTTGTGTGGGAGGAACTCACAAAAAATGCTAGAGACTCGCGTAAAACATGGCACTCTCTAGTAGGTTTGGGCATTTTATCCGCACTCGAGGACCCGAACCGGAATCGATCCGAAAATACCCGATCCGGAACCGACCCAAAAAATTATAGGTACATATATGGTTCTTTTTTCTTTGGACCCTCGGGTCTCAGTTCGGGTCAGGGTCCTACCCGAGACCCAATCAGGTACCTGAAGTACCTGAAAATTATTCTTATATTAGGTATATTTGCGTGGTTAGGTATATTTTTGGTATTTTAGATTTTTTAAAGTTTCGAGTTCGGATTTTCGGGTATAATTTCAGGTTTCGGGTAAAATTTTAGATTTTCAGAAAATATAATTTGGGTATTCGGGTACCTTTTGGGTTTTCAGGTCTGATTTGGGTAAATTTTGGGTAATTTCATGTATTTTTTGCGTTCTTAAGGTATTTTTAGGTTTTTGGGTATTTATCGAGTTTTCGGATCCACTTCGGGTATTTGGGGTCTTTTTGGATCCTAAATACCCGAACCAACCCGAATCCAAAAAATTATGGGTATTTTACGGGTATTGGAATTACAGACCTAAACTGACCCAGATCTGGAACCGACTCGGAAAATTATGTACCTATATGGGTCTAAATTTTGAAGACCCGAAAGATCCGGATCCGATAAGACCCGATCCAAATCTGACCCGAGGACCCGGATGCCCAGACCTACTCTCTAGCTAACTTAGATTTTTTTTTGTCATTCAATAATTAATTACTTAACTAATTTGTAACTAAAAACATGTTTATTAGGCCACCTCCATCGGGGAATTTTTATGGGGTTCTAATAATTTATAGAAAATCAAAAAACAAAAGAAATTAGGAGAAAGAATTAGAAAGGTTCTTATTTAAAACCACATGGGAACCGTATTAAAACCTTTCATGCCATTTGTCAACATATAAATAGCTCTTGTATTTAATTCACATTTAAATTTTATTAGTTCAGAAAAATTAATTAACATAACAATATTTTTTTATCGACCGGGTTCATATGTTTTATTATCTAATGAATTCAAAATTATTTTTTGATCCATTTGATAGTGGTTAGTGATAATATTTTAAGTAGTTTTCACCGATCGATTCAATAAAAATAGAATAAATAGCTGATAGTCGCACCCAAAATAAATATAATTGAATTCAAAACATAAAGTAAGGTTGATGTTCCAAAAGAAAAAAAAATGTAAATGCATGTGTTTGTTTTATGATTATCTTGTTTGAATGAAAATAATAAATCCGTTCATCCTCTTAAAGTAGTAACAACGTTCGTATGCTTTGTCAATGTCGATGTGGAAAAATGTTACGAGCTTCATTATAGATGTACTGATTACATACTTTGTCTTCAAAATGATTCTGAATCCAATAATGGAATTCTTAATCATGGTTCAACATTGATTGGACCTGAATTGACTATTTTTCCAGGATAACTTATCCAGCTATTCTTTTTCCTCTTCAAAATTGCTTTCGCACAACATTAAAATACCATAGAAATACATATCGTTGTCATAGTTTCCATCTATATAATGGCGAAGATGATTGAGTCATTTGCGGTGGTTGACTATAACTCAAAATATCAATTTTTAAAATAAATTAAATTTTATATATATAAAAGATAAATTTAAAAACTAAATTTTTGATAACTAAAAGAAGAACAAATTGATAATGATAATGTTTTTTTTGCTTTACTCGATAAATATAAATACACATTTTTATATTAATATCTTATAAATTTTAATCTTTTGAAAGAAACATATGTGATGATAATTTTGTTATTATAATACATTTATAGTTGCTTATATAATAATAAACTTAATCACCATTAAGAGTATTAATAATTTTAACCAGTTTTACTTTTAATTTATCTCCACAATTTGTTGGTTTTTAAACACCCAAATATATAGATGGAATGTGAGGCAAAGGGAAGATGAATAAAGACATAACTAATTGTGATTATAATCTAAATGATCTTCTATCTTGCATATTTGGTTTCACATAAAAATAATTTGTTTATCACAATTGATTCAAACGTTGTGTTCGCCTTCAAAATTACTGATTCTCAACAACAAATCTTCATGCAGCAACAGTAGCTTCTCCAGCTAAGAAGCTTTAATGTTGAAACGTACCCTTCTTCCCAACGTATATAACTGAGCACCATAATCCATTTGAAATCATTATTGTCCATAGTAGAAGTTTGAGGCATTTCTCCACTGTTCTTGTAGAAGAATTTGGTCGTCTTCCACAACAACCTCATAAGCTTTCCTTTCCATATACACACAGCATAAACATGACAAGAAAAACAAAATAAGTTTCCAAGTTGTCGACATTATTACTTCTTTTCCCTTGCCAATATATCAAACCTGTAACACTTCAATCAAACGTACATCTAAGTTTATTTTTCAAGATTCGGCCCAAACCTTTTTACATAAATGGGAAAAAGGGGTCAGTGAGAACTGAGAAGTAATTACCAGTAGAAGTAAGGATCTTTACTCTGACAGTGGAGCAACTTGTAGTAAAAATGCAGGTTGTGTCCATACCGATGTCTAGGGTCAATATGTTAACAAAGTGCATAATCCAAGATCAGACTAGGCTCAATCCAAAAAGTCGAATTAAAAGGAAACTGAAGCTGAGATTAGTCTCTCTATAACTTAATGCCTCAAGCGAGTGCTGTAAAGCAAGCTTTTGTGCCCTTCCATTCCTTGACAAACCTTTACCAACCCTACTGCTCTTGTACAAGCTCTAGACCACCTGGAATTTTCGCTTTCATGTTTCTCAATATCAAAGAATGATATAGATCTTATCTTCACACACAAACAGGCATGTGAATAGACTATAAACAGAGAAGAAGCACAATTTTTCACACAACTTCTAATTAGTAGATTCACGCAAAGATCAAAGACTGAAAAAAATAAAACGATAAGAACTTCTCAGATCTGGAAGACCGAGCAATGCACTGAGAAATAAGGAAAACAAAATAGAGAAGACTTAGTCGTGGTCAACAGGGGCGGATCCAGAAAATAACTTAATGTGGGGCACAATATATAAATTTCTATTGTTTTTTTTTCAACAGGGGTAAAACACTTTGACCAAAAAAACGAAAAGCACCGCATGGGGATTTGAACTTGCACTGGGTGTGGGGCACTCTTTACCCTTCATGACCGAATGAGCTACATGACTCTTTTTGTATTGCAGTTGCATAAGAAGTCTTTTAAATTTAGTATGTGGCACGTGCCACAGGTGCTCCCTATGTGGGTCCGCCCCTGGTGGTCAAGATGAATAAGTATCTTGAATATACCACAAGAAATGTATTTACAATACTTGCAACTTCATTTTCCTTTTCTGAGCAAGCTATGAAAAGAGAGAGAGTGTGTGATGAAAGATAGAAAGAAAGAGAGTTGATTTGTAAACAAACATCTGGCTTTGTAAAAGCCCAGACTGCACCGGTTAAATTGTAAGATCAAGAGCCAATACAGTCTTGGCCCAAAAGGCAAACAACATCTTAGTGACTGACATCTAAAAATTTTGGTACCAAAAAAAATACCTTATGGACTCTCTGAGTTTTTTGGTCGTTGATCATC
Source organism: Brassica nigra (assembly GCA_016432835.1). Classification (NCBI taxonomy): domain Eukaryota; kingdom Viridiplantae; phylum Streptophyta; class Magnoliopsida; order Brassicales; family Brassicaceae; genus Brassica; species Brassica nigra. The sequence continues at coordinate 21,373,124 of CM028243.1, forward strand.
ATCCACCAACTGATACAATAGAACGTTAAAACTGTCAATTCACCAAACAATGTACATACAAAAATCAAAGCTACTTACAACATTTACAGCCGCTACACAATTGTTCTAGATACCAATTTTTTCCTTGATATGCATTATCTCAGTTTGTAAAGTGTAAACACGTTCTAGGACATCCGGATTGCTTACAAATCGAAACCTAAAGATAACAAAGAAGAAAAAAAGTCTCAATTTTAATCAGTGTGTCCAAAAAAGTATCATGTAAAAATAATCTTATATTGGTATAAAACCTTTCAATAGTGAACCAAGTTGCACTGTCACTATCCTCGAGCTAGAGAACAATTGAGCAGCCACCTTTAGCAACTTGATCTTGTGATGTCTTCAAGTGAGCAAGAAAAGGATCAAGCAACCTTGTAGCTATCTACCTAGGATTTCCATTAGATGTTACCAACAGAGACACCTGGTGACAAAAGTAAGAGACTTTACAGTCTCTAACACAAAGCTTAACTAAACATTATGGGATCATTAACCATTTTAAGGCTTTTATTCTTATCAAGGAACCCTAAAATGAAATCTTTCAACTTTTACATTAAGGCTTTTATTCACAAAAGTTTGCGACTTTACAGTTTCAAACACAAAGTTGAGCATCCTATGTTCTTAACTAAACAATTCTGCTCGATTACAATTAAAGAGAAAGAAGTTATATTACCAGGTTCGAGTGTGAGTGAACTGAAATGGAATCAAATAAAGCCGAGTCAGAAGATTTCATCGCAAATCTCAAATTTTTTCAGATTTCAGATCATCGGAAGAATAACCCACAAAGCGAAATAAGAAAAAAACAAAATTGCAGAAATAGACGGTTCAGATATAAGGAGAGGAGTGTAGCCGAATAGATATACATACCATAATTCGAGCCGCTAGTGAGTAGTGAGTAGAAGCAGCAACAGGTTCATTGGATTCACCTGCTTGACTTCAGAGACTGTTGTTTGACCGAAATGGATTCACTGGTAACGCAGCTACGTACCAAGCCTGGAGATACATCACTTAAGAATTGAGTGATGTCTATGGTAAATTAGCTGAACCAATAGTAAGGAGTCTAGAATCTGAGGGAATCAAATAATCTCATCGGAGTTACGGATCAATACCTGCTTGTCCATGAGAGCAGTTCTAACCCAATAAGCATGCCTCTTTCGTTGTGTTGTATGTGTTTATATATTGTGAAAAACAAAAGGGAGTTGGAACGATAGCTCTTACGATTGAAGGAGTCAGGACGGATTTTAATGAGAAAGAATGATCGTAATTCGACGTTACCCTAGAGAAACGGAGAGGTTGTGTCTCCGACGCAAACGATGAAGACGAAGTGGTGGAGTCAGTTTCAGATCCTGGGCTTCCCATTTCTTTTTTAAAAAAAGCTCATCCACAAGTTATAAAAAGAGCCCAGTCCAAGCAAAGACCATAAATAAAACGCAGATCGGCTTGTGTTAGGGAGTGCCACGTGTCAACAAAATCCCCACCCTCCATAGTGATGTGGCTGCCTGAGAAGGCAGATAAGCCTACTTTATTTTTATAGATTATACAGATTTATTAGATACTCAATGGAGTATGTCACCACTGATCATGCTCTAACTAACTTCTTCAGCATATATAGGATGACAAAACCACATCAAAGGGTTTCACCGACAGTATACATGAACCACTATAAATTGCATCTTCCAAATATTGATTGAACTCCGGATCTGCATAGAAACATTAATCATGTCTTAACCAGTGAACCAAAATCTCATGTTATTAGTGTCTATCTAGAACTAGAACTGTTAGGCCCAGTCCCTTTGATCTTTAACAACTTCGTCAAATGAGCTACAAAAGATATACTCTCTTTTCATTTTAGTTGTCGTTTTAGATTTATGCACACAGATGAAGAAAACATTTATTTTACATATTTTCAAAATAAAAATATTATTACCCATACAATTAACCATATTTCAACCAATAAAAATAAATGAAAACATATGTTAATAAATTTTGCATTAAATTTTTAAAATGACATTTATTTTGAAACAATAATTTTATTATAGAACGATAATTAAACTTAAACGGAGAGAGTAGTAGTTTGCAGCATTAGACAGACTACTAGTGATTATATAACTAGTGAGGGACAATTTATTTGAATTCACAACTCCGTGATAAATTTTATTAGCATCTGCAAAATTTATATCAATATATACACGAAACATTTTGAATCGGTCTTAAATTTTAATTTTGAAACTTCTTTTTCACAATAATCAAATGCTTGTAGCTTGGTGACTAAAAGTATTTTAAATGCTCTTTTAACTAAGTTTGAATTTTAACTATTATGGCTACTGCATAGCCTTCGATAAAAAAAAGCCCCAAATAGATGCAAACAAAGGCCCCAGTTTTTCAAAAAAGTTTACGTTAACGAAAATAATTGTAGTATATTTCATTTTGCCACGTGATCCACCAGCCAACGTTAGTTGACTCATCCAGTCATATCCGTTGGCCTGAATAAAAACAAATTGTTACTTTTGTCTATTGTGTTTAATTACTTTTTTCTTTTACGTTAACCATTTACCGATGATTAATTTAATTCTTATTGAATTCACGGATACCTACTTTATCTGCCATGGCTCTTTTCAAACTGTTCTGCCATAACTATTGTTAATCTTATTACAACTTGTTTTTAACGTGGTAATTAAGATTATTGTTATTAAGAATTTGGCACTACTTACAAACAATTCTTAAAAATATCGTTTTCTCTCTTCTCTCAGATGATTATTCTTTTCTTATCTTTGTATGGGTTACTCTTGCAATTAAAGATGGTATTTGGAAAATGTCCATTTATCATGGTGTGATCTTTCACAAAATCAGAGCAATGAGCTTCGGTGTATTTCCAAAAGAAGAGATTGGAAAAAATAAGAACGACACAAAAGAATGTTGGTTCTTCGAGTCTAGTAAAAAATTGCTGGAATAAAACAAAGTTTTGCCGTGAATTAGATCTTATTGTTCGATCGAGCAAAGGCTTTAAAGGTTTCGTGTTTTCCCCAACTCTATCTCATGATGCTTTTCTTTTCTTTTTGACTTGGGTATCATAAAGTCTTTGGAAAACACTATACAGTCTGTACCATCGAACTTTCCAGACTTTCATAGCTAAGGAGAGCGTTATATATTGTGCAGAAGATTTATCTCGTCTCATAGTGGCTGGACCTTATGAACAAATTACTAAACACAAAGCAATGAAAACTTTTGACGATCATATTATCTATTTTACTTGAATATTCTATAACAGCATCTTCATAGTTTAAATTACCGGCTTTCTTCATAAATAAAATATTTATAAATCGATCATATTATCTATTTTACTTGAATAAACTATAACAGCATCTTCATAGTTTTGACATTCATCTCAACCACTCAATATAGTTCTCGATTTTAGTCGGTCTTCTACCATTATCAGGGCCGGTCCTCAGATTTTGGGGACTTGAGATAATGTTTATGTAATTATTTTTTTTTACAAATTTGGGAATCTAAAATTGTTTTTGGAGACTTATCGATACATTATATGTATTGTATACAAGAGAAAAAATGATGTATTCATCACTGGTGTCTATTTTTTCTTCAAAAAAAAACAAAATATTATAATTTGGAGGTTTTTGTTTCCTCCATGCAAAACTTTTGTATATTTTTCAATTCTTTTTTAGCTTCAACAAGCGTCTATCCAAAAAGCTATGTTTAAATAATAAGCCCTCCCATTCATAATGAATTTTTTATTCCTAAAATGACTAGTTGAAGCATAATTTTTTTTTGCCGCGTAATGAAATGTCACTGATCTCCGGCTATAAATATTGGAGTAGAGAGCCTCTTTACATAAGCAGGTAAAATTGAATTTATTTTCAAGTATTATCTCTAGATCCTTTGTTATCAAAAGCACCTCGCAAGGTCCGTCTACAAATTAAATCTTTAGTGTTTGTTCTATAGATTCTACCATAATGATGATAAATATGTTTCTGTTTCCCTTGTCTAAATGAAACCGTTGTTAGTTTTCGTTCCTTCGGTTGTGACAGTGTTAACTCCGTCATTGTTACAAAGTCATTCATTCTCTTTATTTTCTCACATCTTCTAAAAAAAATTGAATAAAATCATCTACTCTTTGATCGCATTAACGCATGTTTATGGTAGTAGTTCTCCAAAACGTTTTCTTGTATTTTTCTTATCTAAAGTCTTTAATTTTTTTTTGTTCTTGGAACAAAAAGAAATGTCAACGGATTCGTATGAAGATGCCCTTAAAAGACTAGGAGAACTTCTCAGGTACACACACACTGACACACACTCTCTTTCTCTCACAAAGCAGATCTGACATTTTGGATTTTCAAGTTTGTGGAATGATCCTTCTGGCTATAGCTCGATTATTTAATTATTTTGTATAGATAATAGTTTGTTTTTTTTTACATTTTGTTTGATATTAAAACGTTAAATTGCAGTAAGAAATCGGATCTCGGGAAAGTGGCGGCCTCAAAGATCAAGAAGTTAACGGTTGAGCTAGAGGAACTTGATTCCAACAAGTCATCAGATGCAGTTGAACGAATCAAATCCGGATTTATCCATTTCAAGACTCACAAGTATCTGTACGTTTTATTCCTTATTTAGTATGGATCCATCCATTTAAATGTACTTTTAATATGGATGAACGTCGCCTGTTCCACAACATTTATATAATTATGCTTATAAAGTTAAATAACATAATTTAATCTAGTTACTTGGTCAAAAGGGCATAAGCCAAAAAGGGTTTATTTAAAAGTTTTGTGGATGTTTTCAAACGTGTGTCTTGGTTAATTAAATAAAAGGAGTCTTGAATTTGATGATTAATGCTTATTACATTTGCTGTATTGGTTTCATCAACTTTCAGGAAGAAGCCTTCTTTGTACAATGCACTTGCCAAAGGCCAGAGCCCCAAGGTTTCGATTTTTGTCAATCTCTTTTATTCGCTTTTATCCGTATAGTGGTTTTCCTTTTCGTTTCATTTCACTCTAATTGACCAAAAAGGGTATGAAACAGAAGAATATGTTTACTCCAATAATGACTACTGATGATAGTAACTTTATGGGCAAGCTAGAGAACACTCACAATACAAAACTAGAAACCATAGAATTATAAACGAGGATTAATTACGATACTTGAAAGGGATCATTTTACCAGTGTGAAATTTTTGCAGTTTCTGGTGTTTGCTTGTTCGGATTCTCGAGTTAGCCCTACTCAGATCTTGAATTTCAAACCTGGGGAAGCCTTTGTCATCAGAAACATTGCAAACATGGTGCCACCTTTTGACAAGGTTCGTCCTAACTAAAATAAAAAAAAAATCTTTTTTTTTTCATGTCCCTCTAATTACATAACATCACAAGTTGTTGTTAGTGATTATTGATTAAATAACTTAAATATCTAAACTAATGACATTAAGCTTTGGAAACTTGCAGACGCAACATTCTGGTGTTGGTGCAGCCCTTGAATTTCCAGTTACAGCCCTCAACGTACGTAATTAATCAATTTATCGTTACTTTTAATAGATTTCTCTTGTCTTGCTCCTTTGACAGTATATGGTCAGCAAGTTTTAACCCTGAGATAATGTAATGCTGTGTCGCTATCAGGTGGAGAACATTCTGGTGATTGGTCACAGCCGTTGTGGTGGAATAAAGGGACTCATGTCTATTGAAGATGATGCTGCTCCTGCTAAGAAGTAACTAATCTCAAAACGCTAATATAATCAAACATCCTCCAATTGCATGATCAAGCATGAGACAGTTTCTTGGCGATTGGTTCACCTAACTTTATTGAAATTCTATATAATGGCAGCGTCTTCATAGATGACTGGGTCAAGATCGGTACACCGGCCAAGAACATGATCAAGCAGGATTTCAAACATCTGAGCTTCAACGATCAGTGCAGCTACTGCGAGAAGGTACATAATAAGAAAAGAAAAAAAGACACAATCTGTGCTCTGTTTCTCTGTCTTAATTTTGAAGGTAGAAACTGAGATAGTACTTGGCTGTCCAGGAAGCCGTGAACGTGTCCTTAGGGAATCTATTGTCTTACCCATTTGTGAAAGAACGAGTGGTGAAGAACAAGCTGGCCATAAGAGGAGCTCACTACGATTTTGTGAAAGGAACGTTTGATCTCTGGGAACTCGACATCAAGACCACCCCTGCTTTTTCCTTTTCGTGAAACATTCCTACTCATGTTTTCTCTGTGTTTACTACATCTGTCTCTTCTCTAGTCTCATATGTTGTGTAATGAATAAGCTATAAATAGCATTTTAGTTTCCATATTCGTATGAGTTTATAACTCAAAACACTCTACAAGGACTTTTGACACTTGCTTAATTAGATTTACACATAAATAAGCAACTCAAGGGATAGGATATACGACGACCTTCCCTGTGGCATGGTTCGTTTCTAGGTATGAGAAAGCATCAGCCACACGTGAGAATGGGAATGGTCCTTTGGGATCAACCACAGGCTTCACCTTCCCACTCTCAATGTATGGATTCAGTTTCTTCAGAACATCGCCGTTAGATGTCACAACGAATCTAAAACCAGGAGGCGTGACGGCTCCAGTCAAGGCCACAACTTTCCCTCCTTCCTTAATCACCTTCACCGCCTTATCACACATCCCTTTTTGACAAAAAAACAAAAACAGTGTTCTTGATTAGTTGCACAAGAAAACTACATTCATGTGTTATGGTGTTACTTACCAATGGCGTCAAAGACGACATCGAATTTCTCAGTCAAGTCTTCAATGTTCTCCTTAGTGTAATCAATTGCCAAATCAGCACCTAAGCTTTTCACTAGCTCTAGCTTCCCAGTGCTCGCTGTTGCAGCCACCATAGAAGCTCCATAGACGTGCTTCGCAAGCTGTATTCATATATAAAACGTGAGGAACCTATCAAGAACCACTGAGAACGAGAATTGGTTTTTTTACCTGAATCGCAAGGCTTCCTACTCCTCCGGCGCCGTTGAGAACGAGAATTGATTTCCCGGCGGAGAACTCCGTCCTGACGAGGCCTTCGTCGGCTGTTTCTATAGCCAGCGGAAGCCCCGCGGCTTGAGCGAAATCGATGTTTTTAGGCTTTAACGCTAATAGCTTCTCTTCCACGGTGGTGTACTCCGCCAGAGAACCGGATTGCTTCGGTCCTTCCAATGCGTTCTCGCTCACGTTTGCGTATACTTCGTCTCCTTCTTTGAACTCCTTCACCGCGCTTCCCACCTTCACCACTACTCCGGCCACGTCGTATCCAGGAACCGTCTGCTCCATCCAACAAAGAAAAATTCAAAATAAAGAATCTGAAATCTTCTTACAATGCCCGCGACCCTGGGCCGGCCCATGAATCAAGTGTCAAAAAGCCCGCTAGATCCAAGTTAAAATTAATTTTCAGTTTTTATTGGAGAGAGAGATGAAATTTACCGGGAGAGGCGAATCGGTGGCTTTGAACTTCCCTTGCCGTCTCTTAGCGTCGACGGGATTAAGAGCCGCCGCAACGACTTTGATCAGCACTTGATCATCGTTAACAACCGGGACCGCAATGTTGCTCTCTAGCTTCAGAACATCCACTCCGCCGTACTCACTGTACACCCACGCCTTCATCTCGCTTGGAATCGAAGCATCAGCCTCGACGTTAACTGCCGCTGAAGCGCTCTGAGAGGTCGCCGAGATCCTCAGCAATGTCTTTACTTGCACCCCGGATCCGAATCCTACTCTGTTTAATCGGAAAACCGACGGTTTTGCAAGGGTAAAATGACGGAGAAGAGGAGTCTCACGGCGGAGCGCGGGAGTTGTGGCAGTGACTGTTGCAAGCGCAGCGTTCATTTTTCAGTCTACCGCTAATTTCACGAAACGGCTTATCTCTTTCGCTTCCTCTGCTTTTATTCGAATTCAATCACTACCACATCTCGTGGCGTTCTCTGATTGGTCATTGTTTTTCTGTGGTCGTCGTTTTAATCAGAAAAATTGTGGCGTTTCTGCGGCCGAGACTCGATAACCATGAACGGCGGGTAGTTCATCGATAGTGTTGCACCTGACATGATGTTTAGAAGAGAACTACATGTTAAACTGTAACGCAAGCTGCAAATATGGGCTTAGATATTAATCGGGCTTGATAGGCTATCGGAAACGGATCCAGTAGAAACGATTATTAAAGTAGAGTCAATATTCAATCGTCTAGGCACGATGATGACCGATCGATCATACAACCACGCACAACGTAGCACGATGTGTACACGTGGACGATTGATATTTGATCACTGGCCAAGATTAAATACTGACCGTCCGTTTCCTCACACGCCCATAACTCATTAAGAAGAAAGCTGATTTCGGGGACTTATCAGTTATCATCATTGGATGTGACATCAATCAGATCTATCTATCCTTTTCTCTCAACCTAGATCCAAAGGTAAGTTAAGCAACGTATTGCACTGAGAATGTTCCTTCGTTGATCTGCTTTTTCATAACTCTTGTGTCTTGTTGCTCAATGTATTATCTAACCTGAATAATGAAACATGAGCTACGACTTTTTTTTTTCATGAGCTGACTTTGAGATCATTTGAATTGGTTAAAACTTCTGTGCTTTTCTTTTGTTATTACAGGGATCTTTTTATTGAAAAATGGCAGACACGAAACCCAGGTTGAGAAAGCCAGCTTTCACTGAGGTTGATCAGCTGCGTCCTGGGACTAGCGGACACAATGTCACCGTTAAGATCTTAGCACCAAGATGGTGTTACAAAAAGGTCGAGTAGATGGTCCTCAGGCTCGCCAGATGCGCATTTCTGAATGCATTGTCGGAGACGAGACCGGAGTTGTCGTCTTCACCGCAAGAAATGACCAAGGTACTTATCTATGCGACTGACATTTGTTTGTATTAAAGCTAGGAAAGTATGTGGTCCACATGCTAGTGAATAATTGAAATGTACATGTTATCTTGACATATTTGGTTCTGTAAACTTGTTTCCGTGTGTGTGTAGTGGACTTGATGAAAGAAGGAACCACTGTAACTCTACGCAATGCAAAAGTCGACATGTATAAAGGATCAATGAGGCTAGCTGTAGACAAGTGGGGTTGCGTTGAAGTCACAGAGCCTGCGACCTTCAAAGTGAAAGAAGACACCAACATGTCACTTATCGAGTATGAGCTCGTCAGTACTGTCGAATGAGTAACCAAATACTCTTTTATTTTCCCGCTAGAGAAACCGATGATCAGTAATAATTAAGGGAAGTAAATCATAAGCGTTGATGTTGGCGTCAAGAAAGAGTTAGCCTGATATATCTATCTTGCACAAAGCTACAGAAGTGTGATGATGCATCTATAAAAGTGAATGCATAGCTTTTTGGGTTAAGTTGCTTTGATTTGTTAATTATGACTTTGTTACAGCCTTTATTTTGCAATGTCGACATACAACATAATTGTTACGACTTCTATTTTAAAAATTCAAGAAGTTCTAGGTCTAAACCTATAATCTCTTTGAATCAGGGAAAAGAGCTAGTTGTTAAATTTTTTCTCAGCATTTGCAGAGATTCGAATCTGACACCTCTAAAACTTATGTGCAATGTTTTTGTTAATCTAGACAGGGAAAGAAAGAAAAGGTGTTACAAAAAAAAAAAAAAAAGACAGGGAAAGAATGTCTTCTACAGAGAGCCAGAGACCACAGAACACAAGGAAAAAAAACATATGTTCTTGGTCAGCATATGTAGGAGCAGGCGTTTGGTACACTTCAAAACCAAACAAAAGTCGAGGCAATAGCAAGCAGTCAAGCATAATTGAGCTAAAACCGATACAAACTGAAATAAACTTTGTTTTTATATGGATCCTAAAATTTTTTTTTTTTTTTTTAAACAAATCGGACTAAACCGAATATATGAACCGAATGATATGGAAATTTCTAAAACAAATATTAGTTGCTGCACATTAAAAAAAAATCCCAACTTCTGTTCAGGGTTGGCCAATGCTTCAACTACTAGCCACTAACTTCCATGTAAACTACTTAAAAAGGTTAGTCAACCAATCTTTATCTTTCATAACCTGATCGACATATATAGTTAACCAATCCACCAAATCTCATCACGATACTACTAAAAATCTGAGGGCTAATAATAGTGATTTATTCCATCCAAACGAATATATTACTAATTATCCAATCTCTTTGAGAATAAACAGAGTCAACTCAAAAACCAAAGTCGATGGTAATTACTAATTTGGTATTAATTAATAAATGGATCAGAGAAAAAAAAACGAATAAAACCAAGAAGATCCTGCCGATGATTAAACTAAAATGCTACAAATCAAATACAATAAATAACGAATACAATCCACAGACCAACCACACCAATTCGACCGTTGCTCGCAACGTTCCAACAACGACAACAAAAAATCTTTTATTTTTATTCAAAAACTTGCTTTTATTATCTTCTTCCCCTTCCTCCTTCAAAGTACCCTTACCGTTGGCCCTCCTCGGCTAAGTAAAAAACGAAACCAAAATCGTTTCAAATCACAGCAAATTCAATCTTCGTATCCGAAACCAAATCTTAACCAAACCCATTTCTTTAATTTCTCATTATCTCAATCTCGACAACAATGGCGGCTTTAGCACCCGGAATCCTCCAGAAGCTAATCGACGGTATGAAAACCGGAGTTAAACCGACCAGAGAACACAGAAGCTCTCTGCTACAAGTCACAGACATCGTCCCCATCGATCTCGACGAGAAGAATCTCTTACCCAAACAAGGCTTCTTCATCAAAGTCACCGACTCTTCTCACTCCATCTACGTCAGCCTTCCTTCTGACCAAGACGACGTCGTGTTGAGCAACAAGATGCAGCTCGGTCAGTTCATCTACGTCGACCGGCTCGATCCAGGGACACCTGTTCCGATCCTTCGAGGCGCTAGGCCCATCCCTGGACGTCATCCTCTGCTCGGAACTCCCGAGCCGTTGATGAGCTGCACGAGAGGAGGGAAAGCTGAGAATGAGCCTGGTTCGAGGCCGAGGAGAGGCTCTTGGGGTCTGAACGGCGACGTTTCGTCTCCTTTCGTGTTAAAGCCTGCGCCTTTGGATTTTGATCAGTGCACTCCCGCGAAGCAGAGGATGGTGATGACGAGAGGGAGATCGCCATGTGGTGTTGTTAGGAGTTCTTACGGAGGAGGAGGTGTTTTGGGAAAGATGTCGGATTTGAAAGGAGAGAGCCCTGCTTCGATGATGAGGAAGAGCTGTGCTGTTCCACTGAGTTCCAAGTTTTCCAGAAGTACAAGTGTTTGTGATAGAGAGACTGCTAAGATCTCTGTTTCTTCTGCTCTTTTTAGTCCTTTTAAATCCTCTGTAGGTGCTACATTTTGTTCTTCTTGAGTTTCTCTTTTTTTTGGCTAATGCATAAAGAGAGAGTTTAACAATGGAGATCTTTGCAGGCAAAGAAAATCAACTCACCACCTCCGATTGTACGCACTAGACGAGCTACCGCTTTGCTGGAAGATGAAAAAGATGCTCCAAAGTCCACTTCGAAATTGACTTCTCCAAAGCATAGTAAGCTGGAAAAACCAGAGAAGAGTTCGCGTCTAACAGGAAGACTCAGCACACTGAGCAAGGTGATTCAGTTTCCCTTTTGCACTGATGTTGATTCAATGGTTGCAGTCAAAGAGTGACAGAACTCTATGTGGTCGTATTTTACCTGTATTTAAGAATGTTTTGGTATGATACTATGTGCACAGGAAGCTATGCAGCAGCGAGAGACGGCTCAGAAGATAGCTCTTCAGGCACTGAGAGAAGCTACAGTTACGGAAACAGTTGTTCGTCATCTCAAGTACACAACTGAATCTCCTTTTCTTGTTTCTTATTGTATGGTTTTGTGTGATTTTGAGTTTTTTGAGAATGTGATTAAGTTCTTGTGAATCTTTTCTTGGGGAAATACAGGACACTAGCCAACCTGAGCAAATCAGCAAAACCTGATTGTCCAGCTGCGTGCTTCGAGAAGTTCTTGGAGTTTCAAAGGCAGATATCTGAAACCGTGACCGAGATAGCGTCCATTGAAGCAGCTAATGAGAACAAATCTGAGGATGGATCCTGTTCGATACTCAATGAAATCCAGCACAACTCTATTGATCAGGAGAAAACTGCATCAAAGAAAAGAACGACTGCCCTGAAGCAGCAGCAAAACCATAAGAAATTGAGATCAAACGATGAGAATAAGAACCCATCAGCAGCTCCTCCTTCCGGGTTAGGAAACACAGTTAGGTTGGCTAAAGAGATAGAGAAAGAAGCTGCAAATTGGTTCATGGAGTTTATAGAGAAGGCTCTAGAGAAAGGAATGAAGAAGTGTAAAGGAACAGGTGATGCAGATGTTAAGAAGGTTCCACAGCCTCTGATTCTCCAAGTGATAAACTGGGTGGAAGCAGAACAGTCTGCTGATAACACAAAACGACCGGTCCATCCAAAAGCATCACAAATCACTAGAAAGCTCAGAATCAAAATGAAGAATCCTTGAATCATAATAAGTGCAGACACTGAGAATTTTTTCATATAGTTCCCACTTCTACTGTTACTGTGAAGAGGCTTTTAGTTTCCACTGCTTATAGAAAGATTCATTCATGGATTCTATTGTTGTTAGTCAGTCAAGTTTATAGAAATTGGTTGTTCTCAAATGTCACAAACAAATATATCAAGAAATGTTTTACAAATCACACATTTTTCTGAAGCTTCATGTGTAAATGTGCTTAAGATAAATTTATCATCATCATAAGTGGTAATCATTTATTAACCAACTTCGAGAAAATAAGCATAAAGTCCAGCTATTAAGGGAGAGATACCTGGTTTGGTTTGGTTTGGTTTAGAGCCAAGCCGGGTTCTTGATGGTAGTAACAACAGCCTTGACTTGCAAGTAATTGTTGAGACTGTAGATACCTTTCTCTCTTCCAATGCCACTCATCTTATACCCTCCAAATGGAATTGTGGCATCAAACACATCGAAACAGTTTATCCAAACGCTACCAACCCTGAGTGCTCGCATCAGCCGATTCGCTGTGTCCAGATTATGGGTGAACACTCCAGCAGCTAAACCGTACCTTGACTTGTTCGCTCTCGCAATCACCTCATCCAGATTCCTATCAAAACATCAATAGCCATTAGAAAAGGTTTTATCAGAATACAGTATGTCAACAAAGATTAAATGTTTGGTTTAGTAATAGATCTGTACTTGAATTTAAGTATGGTCTGAACTGGTCCGAAGATCTCGTCTGTTGCTATGAGCATGTCGTCCTGCCAAGTTCAATATGGGACCATTTTAATGAACTTTTTGTAAGAAATTTGACGATAATTGAGTTGTTTAAGGGAAATGTTCTGTTTACTTACTTTGACGTCTGAGAAGACAGTGGGTTGAATGTAGTAACCCTTGGAACCAAACCGGTCACCTCCAGCTTGTAAGGTGGCTCCACTCTCAACTCCATGTTTAATGTACTTCAAGATTTTCTTGAATTGCTCTGAGTCCACCTGTTTGCCGCCAAACAAGTTAAGAATTACGTAATGTTATTTTGTCTTTCACTGAGAATATGGTTACGGTTTACATCATGTAAAGAATTCTTTACCTGGGGACCTTGCTCAATGCCAGACTTGAAGGGATCTCCAACAGCGCGATTGATTGCACGAGCTTTAGCTTTCTCTACAAACTCATCATACACACGTTCATGTACAAACGTACGCGAGCCAGCACAGCAGCATTGTCCCTGTGGGTTAGCCAGAAGAAGTTATCAGGAGAGGAAAGCACTGATTCACAAAAACAAAACAAAAAAGTATAGTTTCTTTCCTGAGTGAAGTTACCTGGTTAAAGAACAAAGCGAAATGTGCAAGCTCAACGGCCTGATCTACATCAGCATCTTCACATACAATGAATGGTGACTTGCCTCCAAGCTCAAGAGTCACAGCCTTAAGGTTGCTTTTTGAAGCCAACTCAAGAACAATCTTCCCAACATCAGTTGAACCAGTGAAAGCAACCTGTAGAATACAGAGGATTTATCTGAAATTCTAGAGAAGGCAGTTCTCTTAAAGTATCTAGTGTTTTTGAAATCATATATTTTGTAGCTTCAAAATATGTTTGAGAAATGTATGGTCACACAAAGAAGTTTACAAGGTTTGTCTTTTAAACCTTATCAATGTCCATGTGACTAGCTATGGCTGCGCCAGCTGTAGGACCAAATCCAGATACTATATTGACAACTCCTTCGGGAAGTCCAGCCTGTCACAAATATCATATACTTGAGTAAAACAAACAGCTACTTTTTTTGTAAATGATTTCAATATAATGCCTATAAGCTGGAGTAAAGAGAAAAAGCTCTGCTATTTTGCCAAGTGGAGAAACGAAAGTAAAAAACAGAGAGTACATGGGTTACCTCGTGAAGTAGTCTCCCAACAAGAAGAGCAGAGAGAGGAGTTTGCTCAGCCGTCTTGAGGACAACAGTGTTACCGCAAGCTAAAGCCGGTCCAAGTTTCCAAGAAAGCATAAGAAGAGGGAAGTTCCACGGGATGATCTGTCCAGCGACTCCAATAGGCTCATGGAGCGTCTGCACATGGTGTAAACCATCTCCTGGAACCGTCATTCCATGGATCTTGTCTGCCCAACCTGAGAAACTCACCAACTCAAACAACTCATCAGATACAGATCGTACCACTATATACATTAATAATTTTACCATTAGTTTTCATTTACCAGCATAGTAACGGAACACCCTAGCGAGCATAGGGACTTCGATCTTGGCAGACTGTTCAAAAGGCTTCCCATTGTCCCAAGTCTCAAGAGCAGCAATCTCGTCGTTGTGTTTGTCGACCAAGTCAGCGAAACGAAGTAGTATCTTTGATCTCTCCTGAAAAGAAAAATGAATCAAACAAACTAGGAGTCACATACTAGATGTTTTGTGATATTTTACAAACACCAAAAGTGAACTCTCTTTTTTGTTGTGTTTACATAAGCTGTCATTCTAGGCCATGGACCCTCATCAAAGGCCTTGCGTGCTGCTGAAACGGCACGGTTCACGTCTTCTACATCACCTTCAGCCACCTGAGCGATGACGTCTCCAGTTCTTGGATCCAAAGTGGGGAAGGTCTTTCCTGTAACGATCATCATCATTCCACAATCAGGAGTAGATATACAATAGTGAACAGTTTTGAAAAAAAGTCTCTGACCTGAGGCGGAATCAACGAACTTTCCGTGGATTAAGAGCTGTGTGTGCTCTACTTTCACAGGTGGTGTGATCGTGTCTTCGGCAGCAGCAGCAAGGTTGCTGTATCTGTGAGCTCCTCTGTTTACGTTGCTGTTTTTTCCTGAAGGAAACAGACAAAAAAAAAGAGACTATTATCAATTGATTTGATTCGATACAGTAGAGATTCATTTGTGGATAACGAGAGAGACGAAGATCATCAAATCTCATCGACACAGTGTTCAACAAAAATCTCGCGGATCATCATCGATCAAACACGATTTCAAAACGAAACAGAACGGTTTCGAGTCTCGATCGTAATAGATTGTTTATACAAAAAATGGATCGCATCAGATATGTATATATATATATATACCTCTAAGAGCGAAAAGAGAAGGCGAGGACATGAAGGAGCGAGAGACAAGTGAAGAAAATCTTCTTGACGCCATTGAATTCTACAGTAGTGTCGCTATGAAAGATCTTTCTTTGTTTCGGTAGGCTGCACCAGACGAGTGTATGCTTGCTTTCGTTATCTAACACATACATGGAAATAAGTCAAACAACCAATTGTAGAAAATAATATTATTATTCATTTCCATTCACAAGAGAAACAAACAAGTGTCAAATCAAATCATAACAGATATTTGTTTCCAGCACTAATTGTATAGAAATACCATTTTAATCATTGATACTATATTTGGAAGTATTTGTTATCAATTTTTTTTTAAGAAAATAAAAAGTATTATTTCCCGATTCTTACAGTTTTGAAAATAAGAAACACCTCCCATAAAAGGGATTTGAGTGGTTTCACCTACTACACTTTCTTTTCTTTTGACAGACAATAGGCTAGATGGCTAATCAAATGTGATTATGTGAACATATACTACAAACTATTAGCTATATCATTATATATAGTATTGTTGGCCAGCATTGTGTGTTAGCATTCAAATGAACTACACGTTAAGACAAATTTGGGATTTTTGAGATTACGGTATTATCTGTTTTGTTATTACATGCTCAATGTAAGTGCTAAAACTGTCACTCAATCTTTAGCTACCTTGATATCAACCTCTGAGTCACTGACATATAAACGATCTAACGATCATTTTGGTTTATTATTTATAAGAAAATCGTTGGAACTTTTTTTCTCCTAACTTTTCTATAAAGAGCTTACTACGTCATGCACTTTTTCCATAAGACTTTTCTCTAATATCGTTTTCGTATAAGATAATAAGATTCGGCCCAACTAGGACCATATTTATAATAACATCCAATTCAAAATGCTTAGTTTGAACTAGGACCAAACGTATGAAACTGAAACTGAGCATTATTAATGGGTCAGTACTTGACTTGTTATCAGACTAAACGTTTGATTCAATGTGCCTCTCTAACTATAGGCCTATATGGTGAGAGCACCTTCAATGGGAGGTTTTTAGAACCTTCGAAGGGGGTTCTTTCCAAAATAGTGATTTCCACAACTACATACACATATACAATACATATATATACAAATATGAGTTTTTAGCCTTGTTCTAAAAATCGGCCGTTTCATCGATTACGCCGACGAGTATACGTTGATCGGAGGTAGAGCGCGGCGAGTTAGGGCTGATCGGCAAGATTAGGCGGTGACCCGAGTTAAGTCCGTCTGAGCCGTGTAAATACAAAACGCGGCGAGTGATAGACGATAATTCGGATGATTTCCATTGCTGTAGTTTTATAATTCAACAAATGAAGAAGAAGATCACGTGCTTTTTTAAGCACTTGTTGATATATTTTTCATAGAAGCCCAATTCTTTATTATTCTAAAGGTCCATTTAACCAATTAAACTTATAAATAATGATTCTACATGTATTTCATTCACATGTTAATATAATTATATTATTTATATGTAATGTCTTTATAATAAAAAATTTATATCATTAAAATATACTATAATTTATAAATCTATGAATCTTAATATCAATGATTCTTTATACATAATTTTTTGTATTGTACGTATAAATGGAGTATTATACGTATAAAAATACAAAAATTCCTCTCCGCGTACTCCCCGATTATTTTCCGCTTTTCTAATAAATTGCTATAGGCCCAGATGCACCATGACGCGCTCTAGCGAAGTTCGAACAAGGGTTTTTAGAACTCCAATGGGTAGAATCTCTTATTAGACTCCAATAGGAGGTTCTACCCATTGAAGTTCTACACACTCATATATATGTATATATTATATAGGTGTGGGTTCACAATTTTGTGGAAAACTTCATCCAAAATTTCTAAAAGGTGTATAGAACTCCAATGGATAGATACTCTCATTGGAGGTGCTCTGAGTCTCTAGAAAAGTATTTGAATATTTCTTCTTGCCTTGCAATTTTTTTTTTAAACGATTGCTAGTTGCAAATTTACAAACATCCAAACCAAATATAAGAAGGGGCAGGCTCGGTTGCATGATATTTGTTTTTGCGAAAGTTGGGTTCTAAATTGCACCTACTCATACAATGGATGAAACCTTACGATCCAATTATCACTTAGGACGGTGTAAAGTATAAACCATCTTTTCTTTTTTTTTGTAACTTAAGTATAAACCATCTTGTGAAAAAACACTGGTGAAAGTGTTGTGGAAAATTATCAGCAAAAACATTACAAAACGAATCATATGTAAAGGATATAACATAAATTAAATTAATTTTCTAAACTACAGCATTTTAGAAGTAAAATTGGTATCTTTATATATTTTCCATGTGTAAATATCAGATAAAATTTAAGTGGCATAATTTAGTTCTGTTTTATCACTATTAAATTATCAAACCATCAACACAAAACTTATAAATTGTTTTATATGAACATAAGTTACATATGCTTTTTTACAGCATTTTACTATAGTCTATATCCCCAATGAAAATATTGGTGTTAATCTCTAATTCTTTAAATATATATATGGTCCATGAAATCTCAAATCTACCAATTCATCTCGTTTATTCCTTGTAAATCTATTTTCAATTGATAATGACTTTGTTGTAAATCGCATATTAAAATATTGTTTATTAATTTGTTGTAACAAGTTCAACGATTATAATATGCGATTTGCGAACAAATGTTATTCGTTTTGTTTTGTTTTCGTTGTCGCATGTTGTAAACAAAAAAAAAAAAAATCAGCCACTAATTTTCAGCAACTTAAAATTGTGATTTACCATTGATCTCGCGGCATCAAATAAACAACAATTTACAACTTGTGATTTGATCTCGCAAGTAATTATGTGACAGGAAAGTGCACAACAACATGCAATCTACGATTGATCGTATAACTACGATATACAAACGTAGCATATATATATATATAAATGTTTCGACGATTCACGATTGTTCTGTATAGTAGTACTAAATGGAATGTCCGACACTATCACAAGAATCTGTCTTCCCTCTTTTACTAAACCGTGTGGTTTGGTGGAGCTTCGAACCTACCCTGCGCCCATGCGGTTGCACGTGAGACAGCGCGTGGTAAGAACGTGTGTTAAAGACGAGTGAGTGTCAGATTCGAATTAAAAAACAGACATAAAGCCAAAAGTAGAAGGGGGGATATATTCGAGGCGCAAAAGCAGTGTGTCCTCCGTCGTATTATCATCACATAATAATTTTCATCGTTCTTTGAGGCAATTATTATTAACCAAAAATAAAAAAATTAAATAAAAAATAATTAAAATGAAATTGATATTTTCCGTCACACAGCGAATCTCCACTGCTTATATCTTCCGCTTCACTACGCATCAAAACAACCCTCCAGCAAAAACCCTAATCCCTCTCTCTCATTTCACCTTCTCTTCTTCTCCGAGCAGAGCAGCAGCAGCCATGGATGCCAAAGAAGCCTCCGCCACCGATTTGAAGCGACCGAGAGAAGAGGACGACAACGCCTCCGCCGCCGCTGCTTCCATGGAGACAGAGAACGGAGATCAGACCAAGGAGCCTGCTTGTTTCTCCTCCGTGATTCCTGGGTGGTTCTCCGAGATGAGTCCCATGTGGCCAGGTTCGATTCTCTCGTGTTCTTGTTTAAAAAGGAGCTCCCTTTTTTTTTGATTAAAAAGCTGAGATTTTTAGATGATCTGATGATTGCAGGAGAGGCACACTCTTTGAAGGTTGAGAAGGTTTTGTTTCAAGGGAAATCAGATTACCAGGATGTCATTGTTTTCCAGGTTTAACACAAACACCTTAAAAAAAATACTGACTTTTGCTTTTATTACCACCACTTATGAGCTTATCCTTGTATTGGGTTTGTATCTTAGTCTGCGACATATGGAAAAGTGTTGGTTTTGGATGGAGTCATCCAACTCACGGAGAGAGACGAGTGCGCTTATCAGGAGATGATCACTCACCTTCCTTTGTGTTCTATCCCTAACCCAAAGAAGGTTAATTACTCAAAGACTATTTGCTTTATTACATCTTTTTTGAGTGTTAACTGTTAAGTACTTTAGGTAATTAAAAGACTATTGCTTTTGAATGCAATGGAAGGTTATGAAGCTCACAAATTTTTCTTCTCCGGTAAAGTAGGATGATTAAAAATCATTACTTGTGGAGAAATAGAGTAAACCATAATTCATTTTAATCAGATATGAAAATGTGTAAGAAACTATACATGAATGATTACACTTACAGAGTGGTGATAGGAATGTCCACTAGAGGAAAAAGTGGATAATTGATGAACATTATTTTAGCTTTTTTTTTGTTGTATAAACATTGATCGTCTCTTGAGGGAAAAAGGTACATTGTCACACGTTCTCTTCTGGCAAAGATAGAGAACTCAAGTTACTCTATTGGGTAATAATAATAATAATGAGAAGGAAACTGTTTTTTATTGGCTTGAATGGTTATCATCTTAGCTTTTATTTGATATTGCTTGAGAAAAGGTGGATACTTCAAGTTTCTTTGGGTAATTTAAACTAGTTTGAGGTTATGTTTTAGTGGAGCAGCTTAAAATGCTGTTTTTTTTTCCTTTTAGTTAGAGTGTATCTGATCAGTGCCCTTCTATAGGTCTTGGTCATTGGAGGAGGAGATGGAGGTGTCCTGAGGGAAGTTGCACGCCATGCTTCTGTTGAGCAGATTGACATGTGTGAAATTGATAAAATGGTGGTCGATGTGAGTACTAGTCACATACTTATCGCCTTTCCTGCATCTCTGTTTCGATGAGTGCTTTGTTATCCGAGTAAATGAACGTTCAGATGCTATATATATATGTTTAATGTCTTTCCATTTTCTTTTAATCTTCAGGTGTCTAAGCAGTTTTTCCCTAATGTAGCAATTGGATTCGAGGATCCTCGCGTTAATCTCGTCATTGGAGATGGTACAAACTGCTGCTTTCATCTATCTATAATTGTCCTTTCTAGAAACTAATGGTTGAAAGGTTTGTTAATTGCAGGTGTTGCTTTCTTGAAGAATGCTGCTGAAGGATCATATGATGCAGTTATTGTTGACTCATCAGATCCAATTGGTACCATCAATGTTTTTCATTCAGTGACCAGATTAGCCCTTTGATGTTATGTTGAGAAGCAGCCTTTTGATTTTGACAATGCTTGCTGGTGTGTGTGTGTGTCAGGTCCTGCAAAGGAGCTGTTTGAGAAACCATTCTTCCAATCTGTGGCGAGGGCTCTTCGACCTGGTGGAGTTGTGTGCACTCAAGCTGAAAGCTTGTGGCTTCACATGGACATTATCGAAGACATTGTTGCCAATTGCCGTGAGATCTTCAAGGGTTCTGTGAACTACGCGTGGACCAGCGTTCCAACATACCCGAGGCGTGTTTCATGACCTTCTAACATTCAATATCATTCTTTTTTCTTTTGGTGATTATACAACTTATAACTTGAATGTGTATCATCAAATTCACGGGTTTTTGTACACTGCAGTGGGGTTATCGGATTCATGCTATGTTCAACTGAAGGGCCTGACGTTGACTTCAAGAACCCTGTGAACCCAATTGATGACAGCTCCAGCAAATCAAATGGACCCTTAAAGTTTTACAATGCTGAGGTAAAAAACAAAACAAAACAAAAAACTCTCAGTATACCATTTCATGCTTCTAGACATTCAAATACTTATAACTTATATTCTCATTTCTTATTGTGTTTCAGATTCATTCAGCTGCGTTCTGCTTGCCTTCTTTCGCCAAGAAGGTAATAGAGTCCAAAGCTAATTGAAAAGGGAAAGAAGTCATCTGGAGGATCGTTGCATTTGTCATAATAAAACACTTTCACAATTTTTAGAATCTTCTGGTTTGTTTGAAGCATGTTTCTGTGACACTATATTTCAAGCAATAAAGTCTTCTTTTAGCATAATAGACCTGCATGTCAAATATTAGCAAGGTCCTTTGCTTTGGCATTGAAGCTGACAAATTTAATAAGCTTTCTGCCTTTTCCCACCATTTATATATAGACTCGAGCATTGAATTGATCTCAGCCGAACCCTATTAAGCAGCCTAAGGTTTAGCGTGTTCTAGTTTTTACAGTCACAGTAAGCACACTCCCAACACAAATCAAACTTACATAGAGACACAGTGTACAACACTCCCTCCCATTCGAACTTAAACAGGGCACCTTCATTGCAAGAGCGAAGATTAAGAACACCAACATTATCCAGAGGTCGTGTCTCTTTGATACCAAGCTGAAAACATCGCTTCTATAGATGCCTTCGCCATCTTCGTCGTCCTTCATTGACCTTGGCTTATTGACTTCATCTACAAGTCACTGTATGTAATGTTTGAATGATCGTTAGGGTTTATCACTGTAAAAAACCTTCAAGTCTATCAAATGAAAGACTTCTGATTTGGTCCTCAAGGTTCAAAGTTATCTTAGGAATTTGATTTTTGAAACTATTAAAATTACTTAGCCAAACTATCAACATTAATCAATAGATTACGTAAATACTTTTCTTATTGTCTGATAGAGGAAAGTAAAACGTGTGACAAAAGCAAATGGTAACAGAGTTCTAAACAATCTCTTTAGTTAGCGAAAGCTTTAGCTTTTGTTCCGATCTCCACATCATCCTTCTTCTCCAAAACCCTAGCTCTACAATCATAGTGACTTACAACACAAGCCACCCATTTAACCACATTCCCAACACAAATCAAACCCACATAGAGACCAGTGTACAAAACTCCATTTCCACTCGAACTCTCACTGCATCTGGAGTATAAACACGGCATCCTCGTCCCAAGAGCTAGGACCAAGAACATCAACATCATCAAGAGATCACGTTTCTCATGTCCTCTTCCATACCAATACGAAAGAGACAGAGCATTGGCTCCATAGATGCCTTTACCATCTTCTTCTTCTTCTTCTAAGACCGAAACAACCAAACCCATGTTCCATCCCGGGCTCCAGTTTCCGAACTTGACAGCCAGAACTATGAATACAGTACCGTGAATCAAAGCCACCACCGTGTGGAACAGCACTGCTGCTAGGTTGTGGAAGCTTTCGTAATCACGCGAGAGAGAAACAACGAATAAGTAGTTGACTGAATCTGAGAAGAAGCCGAGGAAAACTGAGGTTGACAAGAAGAGGACATAGAGAGATGTGATCAGACAACCTACTAATCTGTTCTGGCATATCTTGGCGGATCTCCGTACCAAACAAAGCATCCCCAACGGTTCTTCCTCGGACATGTAAGCAACGGAAGATGCTGCAACAATCGTGGTGGTGGTAAAGAGGTCGAGAAGGGTGTAGGGGAAAAAGTATAGGAGAGATGTCTGAATCAGCCATGGAATCAGATCATTCTCCGACAAATCTTTATGATCTTGGAGAAAGAAGTAGCCGCCAAGATCGAGTTCTTGGGAGAGGAACTGGTAAGTGAGGGAGATAGTGGTTTGGAGGGAGAGCTCGAAAAAGATCAAGAAACAAAACAGTGGGAGAGAGCAGAGTAAGAGGAAGGAAGCGAGACTGATGTTACTGAAGAGTAACTTAGTAGCTCGTTTTAGTAGTTCCATGACACTTAGCTTCTCATTCATCTTGCTCTCTCTCTCTCTCAAAGTAGAAGAAGGGCAACCACAGATCTCTTGTTTTTAAAAAGTGTTACTAACAATTAGTCTTCCATTACATTAATGGTCGTTGTCCACCATTGACGTTGACTTGTCCAATAGTAGTGGGGGATTTTTTTAGTAGACAATCTTCAGGTCTATTATGCAGACGACTTCTGAGTCAAGTTGATTTATTCAACTTTCACTTTGTAAGTTAAGTTGATGTGAATGATCAAACATCTTGACCATAGTGTCTTAAATTACTTGGCTAATATATGAACATTGACAAGGTAAAAGAACAATAAAATTAAAATGTAAATACTTAAAGGGGTTAAACCCAGCAAACTCAAATGTAAATAGTCAACTTATTGTGTGACAAAGATGCCAAGTTTTACTACAAGGAAAGCAAAAAGGATCTGACCAAAAGTATGTAAAGGACAAAGGCAACTGGTTCACATTTGGTTTGATCTCAAACCACTTCTCTTATGTAGTAAAAGCCTTAGCTTTTGATCCAATCTCCACATCACCTTTTTTCTCCAAAACCCTAGTTCTACAATCATGGTATAACATTACACTAGCCACCCATTTGATTATATATCCAACACATATCAACCCCACATAGACACAAGTGTACAAGACTCCATTACCACTCGAACTCTCACTGCATTTGAGGCATAAACACGGTATCCTCACCACAAGAACGAATAACAAGAACACAAGCATCACCCAGAGACCACTCTTCTCGTGTCCTCTTCCATAGTAAGAAGACAGAGCCAAAGCATCTGTTCCATAGATGCCTTGACCGTCTTCTTGTTCTTCTTCTTCTAACACGGAAACAACCAAACCCATGTTCCACCCTGCACTCCACTTGCTGAACTTAGCCAGCAAAACTATGAAGATAGCACCGTGAAACATAGCCACCACCAAGTCAAAGATCCTACTTGGATTAAGATTTTCGAAGAAGCTGCTGGGTGTGGTATAGCTGACACCATCGTCTTCAATACTAATGTAGTAATAGTAGTATGAGTAATCACCAAGTCCGATCAGAGAAACTATGTACAAATAGTTCGTTGCTGCGAAGAAGAAACCGAAGAACACAGAGGTTGACAAGAGGAGGATATAGAGAGATGTGATCAGACAACCTCCTACTCTGTTCCGACATATCTCTACGGTTCTCCGAACCAACTGACCGAACCCTAACGGTTCCTCTTCGCGCGTGTAGACAAGTGAAGATGCGGAGACTATAGTAGTGGTGGTGAAGAGGTCTAAAAGGCTGTATGGAAACAAGTAGAAGAGAAATGTCTGGAAAAGCAACGAGATCAGGTTCTTCAAGAAGGCATGATCTTGAGGAGCTGTGTGGTAGTAACCCCAAAACTTGACTTCTCGAGAGAAGTATTCGGAAGCGACTAAGATAGTGGTTTGGAGGGAGAGCTCGAAGAAAATCAAGAAACAAAAGAGAGGGAGAGTGCAAAGGAAGAGGAAGAGAACGAGGTTTGTGTTACCGCAGAGTAGCTTTGTTGCTCGTTTGAGTACTTCAATGAACTCAAGATTCTCCTGAATCTTCATCTGTCTTCTTTCTCAATAAATAAGATAGGCTATCACACATTTTACCAGTTTTTTTCTTGTGTTAATAACGTAGTTGATTTGCAGCTAATAGTCGTTTTCATTGGCGTTGGCTTCAAAGTTGACGTTGACTTGGTCAACAAGATTGGCAATACGACGGATGAATAGAAAAGTCAATCATGAGTATCATATGACGGATGAAGAATAGAAAAGTCACGATTCGTGAATTATATCATTTATGACGGATGAAGAATAGAAAAGTCACGATTCGTGAATTATATCATGAGTATGTACATGATAAAGAACCATGTTAGTGGAAAAGCAAATCATGATCACAGAAGACTCGGCACTTTTCACAAGTAATAGAAAATGAAGCACCCACAAAGGGTTTCTGTAACAATTTACCCAAGAAGATTAACAGTACTAATACATGTGTGACAAAGATGTTGCAAAACTATAGTGACCAAGAAGTGATGTGCAAGACTATTGGCGAGCAAAGACCAAGGTGGAGGAATGGGCAGGGTGACGAAACAACTTCGTCTTTCTCATTAGAAGCTTGGTTGCATGTCGAGGTAAAGGTGATGAGCAAAAGAACAAGGCAATCTAAAGTAAAAACAAGCAAATCTAGCTGATGATGGTCGAGATGATGATGCAGATTGATGGGTTGATGACAAAGCTAAGTTGTGGGAGACTAAGATGCAGCGCAGCTGCCCCAGTATCTTACCAGAAATCATACCTCACAAGCAAAAAAAGAGTGAAAACACTTGAACCTTTTAGATATGTCGCAAGGATGAGTTATAAGAAAACTGTATTCAACCAAACACACCACGAGCATATATATATATATGGATGATATAAGTAATATTGGTAGTCAAATAAAGCATGAAAAACGACCTTGAGGTTGAAGCACGCTGAAGACAGCAAGCCAACACGGTCGATACTCTCGACAGTAGTCCAGGTTAACAAGAACAAGATAGAGAGCCGTTGGAGAACAGCTTGAAGGAGAATTCCAAATCACAGAAAAGTCTAATAAGACGCCACAGAGTCCATGCTTAACAACCAACCCTAGAAGAACTAATAGCATAGCAAACATATCTAACGGGCCCCGGCAACACTCGTAGTTCCTTCTTCTTCATTAAGAGTCTCACACCCTGCAAGACATATGCGAGAAGAATATGAGCCACAGACAAAAATGGGTATATCAAAGAACTATGATAGAGGATGTGATGTTGCAGCTGTATACGTCAAGAAGTTCAGCCGCTCAAGCGTTTTTCACATCCTCATTTCTGATCTAAGGTAACTAGCCTAAGACTGAATGTGGTAGAGGTGAATGAAGCCTATTGTGTCAGGTTAGACTGTCTAACTTTAGAGGGGTCACAAAAATGTTTAGGCATGGTAGATTCTAGGGTTGGTTTTGGCTTAAATGTCTAGAGTTCAGATATATAGTGTGACAAAGCTTAACAAAAAATTACTTTTAAATGTTATTATGATTTAGAGACAGTGCCGAAGTTGAGAATGTTTAGGTATCAATCATATTAAGGAAACTATGAACTTACCCATTGGCATATGGTGAGCGTCGGCCATAGGGGGAGTCTCTGCGGCGAGGAGAGTCACGTCTTGAGCCACGGTACGGTGGTGGAGATCTGCTGTAGCTCCGCCCGCGGCGAGGTGGAGGTGGACTCACACTGCGACGCCTTGGAGGAGATCTTCTTCCACGAGGGCTGATGCTCCTGAACAAGATAAATTCCCAAGGAACAAAAAAAGCATCTCATAAGTGGTCATATCATGAATCAACCTATTCCTTCTTTAGCAATTTACAGAACTTAAAATAACAAGGAACTTCCAAGTCTTCAACAAAAGATACAAACAGCCCCCATAGCTTTCCTACTCTATTTAAGTAGCTTGATCAGGATGTTCTAGTTAAACTCACCTGCGTCCATATCCATAATCAGGACTCCTACGACGGCGAGGGCTAGGGCTTCGATGCCTCCCATAGCCTCCTCCTCGACCACGGCGACACTCCCTCGCAAAATGGCCAGGCTCTCCACACTCGTAGCACTTGGAGTCCTCAATACCACCACGACGGCCACCACCTCCACGGCCTCCCTTATCCTTGTGAGAAAGCTCCACACGCCACCCATTCTTTCCTGCAGAAACATGACTCAGTTGGTAACAAGCAAACAAAAAAAGTTACAATCTTGCAATAAAAATGAAATCAAACTAAAGCAACAAGATGCAATTCCAAACATAATAACTGATCACAACAAACATATGAATAATAATAATCAGAGTTCGAAGACTGACCATCCAAAGCCCTGATGGCATCCAAAGCATCTCTTTCATCATCGAACTCGAGGAAAGCGTAGCCTGGTGGCCTACGAGCTACCCAGACACTGCGATTTTTTTTCTCAATAGTCAAAATCCGCCAAGTGTACAGAGAAAACAAAAGTGACTAAAAGTCTAAAAAGCTCAGAGATTTACTTGCGGAGGACGCCGAAGATCCTGAATTCATCTTCAAGTTCCCTTTCGGTGACACGAGGGTCAAGATTCCCGACGTAAACTCTTGTCATGTTGCAAAATCAGACAAACCTGAAGGAACGGACAAAACCACAGAAAAGAATTGTCAGTTTCAGAGACTTGCTGCGACTGTGTTGAAGGAGAACTCGAAGTATGGTTTACTTGAGAATCGAGGTCTTACGGCGGAAGTGGGGGAATGTTTTAGGGTTCAGACTTGGGAGAGGAAAAGAAAGCAGCACCAATGTATATAGGGATTGTTGAGTACTTTAATTAGATGAAAAAAGTTTGCAAGTTAACCCCTTTTCGAAAAAGAATTTCGCAACAAGTCTGATATTTCGAAAAGGAAATACCAAACCCGCACTATTGGAATATTCTATTTGTGTTTTAATTTATTTATAATTTTTTTATAATATACAAAATTCATGTAGAATTTACTAATTTTTTTAAAAAAATTAACACGTCTGATAAAATTTAAAGACTAATATATTTTTTTTTTTGAACTTTAAAGAATGCTGTGCAACACCTTTGGATTTTTTTTTTTAACTCAACAACACTTTTGGATATATAGAAGATCGTAGACCCAAAGAATTTTATTTTTGAAGGAGATACCGCAACACCTTTGGATTTTTTTTTTGAACTCAACAACACTTTTGGATATAGAAAAGATCGTAGACCCAATGAATTTTACTTTTGAAGGAGATACCATGCATGCACTATGCACTGTGCATATTCAAATGAATTCCAGTAAATGAAAATAGAGATGCAGATCGACTTCCAAAGAGCCATTTCAACCCAGTTGTAGATTGATATCTTAATTTTGCGTTCTAAGATGTCTTTTTTTTTTACATCAAAAAGAATAACTAAGATGTCTTTTATTTAAAAAAAAAAAAAGATGTCTTTGCTCTCTCTGTGATGATCCATTAGAAACAAGAAATCATCTGTTTTTTGAGTGCAGATATGCTTCTATTGTTTGGGAGAATCTGACAAGAGGTATAATGGTGGATGATTATACAAACAACTGGTTGGATATAGTCTCCATGATCTCAACAGGTCAGAAGACAATCAAGTTGTTTACGTTGAAGTATGTTTTCCAGGCAACGATCCATCGATTATGGCTGGAAAGAAATGGAAGGAGACATGGTGAGGCGCCCATACCACCTGATAAACTGATCCGACAGATTGATAGAAATGTCCGAAATAGGTTCTCTTCTATTCGAATAGTGGGAAATAAGAAAATGGAAGGAGGCCTGCGGTATTAGTTCTCGACAAGACATGGAGTTTGATTATAGAAGGTTTTGTATAGAACTTTTGATATAAAAGTAAGAATAGGAGATTATCTTACAGATGGATAGAAGGATGCCTTGTAAATGTACCAAAGGTTTTTTGAATAAGAATTTAACATTCATTCAAAAAAAAAAGATATCTTTAATTATCGAGTTTATTTTAGGTATTTATTGGGTTTTTTTTCCTCTCTTTGTTTTAAGTGGATGATATTATGCTCGTTATCAGTCAAAAATCTCTTAACTTCATTACAACTTTATACTGATATCTAAGATCAAAGGTTTAGGTACTAATGATACTGTTTGTGCAGTGATAAAGGGTGGTGTGTCCATTTGACTTTCACGAAGCTTAACGTCAGAACTTAATGTAGATGTTGGAGAACTTTGCTTCTTATGTTTACTTAAGGTAGATGTTGGAGAACTTGCTTCTTTTGTTTCACACTATCCAACACTGTTCAGCAAATCGATGGAATCTAACTGTCGCTTATGCAGACATTATATTTACCAAATTAAGTCAGTATAGTTCCTAGTCCTAGATCCAACTTATCTTTAGACTGCTCGTATATGTTCCTTAAATTTCTTCCCTGATACTCTTTGCCGTTGCATATAATGTTTCCATGAATCAGTGGTTGGAGACTACATCTTTCTTTGTGATTCATTTGTTTCTTTGGAATATAAAAACAAGATACTATTCAATTGCCTCAGTGTAGATGTAGCGTATAGATCAATGCTCAACGGCCCATGAGTAGGTTTTGATGTGTTTTTTTTGACCGAAAATGGTTAAACCCGAGTTAATTAAAGATAAATCTTCTTTCGTATATTCAAATGGGCCGAAAAGCAGTAGTCAGTATCCGCAGTGGTGGACCCAGACTCACATTAAGGGGGGTCATAAATTGGACTAAAGCCCTATAAAAAATGAAAAATGCAGTTAAGGAGTCTCGAACCCAATTTATAGGGTGTCATAAGCTGTGTAATCAAACCAAAATTGCTGCAGAATCTCAAGTAACTTATAACAAAAACACTAGCATATAAGTTAAACCTGTGTCATGTGACCCCCCATTTCACAGCTTGGGTCCGCCTCTGAGTATCCGTATAGGATGACAAAGAAAATATGACTTAGATTCGCATGGCAGATGAATCGAATCTGAAATATGATGACATCCCAAATTCTTCCCCTTATAACTTGATCACAAGCTCCCCGTCGTTTTTTTGATGCGTTGTTGTGGTGTTTTATTTTTTACGAACTTTAATATCTTAATTATACTTTTAATTTTAATTTTCACGTACTAATCGCGTTGAAATAGTTTTTTGTTCGGTCGAGACATCTCATGTGAAGATTCAACACGAACTTGTATCTCACCAACCTTTCTGTAGATCTGATTTGCTGCATCGCGAGAGTGTTTTTTTAATCGAGCTAGTCATGTTTTATCTTGTGTTTAAACTTAAGTCTTCGTTTTACTCTTTTAGTATAACTCCCATATACAGTACGTAGTTGTTTCGTCATTCTTCTTTCAGCATCCTATTATTGGAATTGAAATATTATAATATGTTTCTTTTTTTTCAAAAGGATTTAATATGTTTTTTTTAACACCAAATATTATAATATCTATAAATAGATTTTAGGAGCTTCGTTGCTCCTCATTCTTTTGGGGTTGATAATAACAGAAGACAAGGAGGTTTGAGAAGAAGCTCTTATTTTATCTATCCAGCCTATACTTTTTAGAATCTCATAGACTTTAATTAGAAAGTAAGTGGCTATTGGAGATTTTAAGAGTTCAACTATTTTCGCATTATACTTCAAGAACTTAGCACTTTCGTATAACTAGGTTAAGTTCATTTGTCTTTCTATCACGATAGTAAGTAGTAGAGAAAACTAACACTATGTTATAAGACGATTCACGAAAAAATATATATTTTCATCGAATTTCATGAAGAGAGAAGCTCTTAGTGCCATATTTTGCTTAGCTTATTGTTTATTTAACCACGATGTCTCTTATAGTTATAGTCTGAAAAGAATCATAACTCGATCACAGTTTGTCATATATAACAGTATAATGGTCCATATAAACTACAGTATCGGTGTTAAAATGTTCGTTTACTTCTTATGTTCCTATCAAACGTTGAGTGCAAGTCTCTTTACTGATATTCAAACTCTCTCGTAAGTCACAACGTATCTATATCGGATTGGTTAACTTTTGCCGACGTAAATGGAATAACAGTTGCGATAAAATAGCATATCCCCCGCAGACTTATTCATACGGGAAACATTCTGAACCAAGATCACAAGTCGTTCAAGGTCTGAGATACAGCAAAGCCTCTATTACATTTTTTCCTTCTTGAAAAATTCTGCTAAAATAAATTTTATTTTATGAATTGTTTTCGCATGGAACCCAGAAGAACTCTTGTACATAATTTTATGTATTTTACCATTCTTAAAATATTTGAATTATCTGTTTTTGTGAAAAAGGATGAAGTGCTAAATTAAGAGATTCAACTCTATTTTTTTCTGCCGCAAAAGCACCAAAATGATAACAACAAAGATCACAGATAATCCTTACAAAATAATAATTATGGAAAATAATAATCAAAATTTTAAATGAATTATTAGAATGTGTAATTTCCAATCAAATTAGGATAAACATGTCTTTTGACAAACAAGAAAGTGTAATTTTCAAAAAAGATAAAACTAGATGTATTTTTCAAAATTTAAATCATAAATAAGGTATTTTCAAATTATCCCATTATTATTCCCTCTCTTCTCCATTCCAAAAAGATACATATTATAGAAAAAGATTTATTTCAAAAAATACATTTTAATTAATAAGTAATAAAAATTTGTGAATTTTAAAAACGTTAATTGTATTTTTTGGAATCTTATTGGTTTAGAAATATAGGAAATATAGAATTACAAAAATATGCATTTATAACTAAATTTTAATTTTTCTATTAATAAACGTCAAAATTCTAAAGAGAAAATTTAACAAAAGATGAAGAAGTGAAAAAATAGTGTAAATCTGATCTGGAGTGTATCCAATCAATAGGGCTGGGCATTTTATCCGTTAAATTTGATTTGATTCGTTATTCGTTTCGATTCGATATGAATATTCTGGATATCTGTAAACTTTCGAAGCTAAGCAAATACTAAAAATCAATATCCGTTGAAATAAAAGCAAATCACGAATACTAAAATTTTGGATAGCGGATATCCGATCCGATCCGGCAATATATAAATACATGTATATCTTGATTATATTTAAAGTTTTAAATGTATAAAATTTTATAATTATTATTCTAACATATGATTTGATAAATTCTATTCACAATATTACTTATATAAAAGTATTACATAAAAGAAAGAGAAAACATTTATGACAATTATAATTTTTCTTAAGTTTTGTGTTATTATAATTGTTAACTAAGTTTAAATTTTTTACAAAATATGTAGATTCACTAGTTCTTTTAATTTTTATCTTTTATATCATGCAAAAAAATATTTTACAAAATAAATTTGTACCAAATTTTTAAGATTATTTGTATTAATCAAAACAGATGAGATATTCGTAAGTATTCGTAAATATCCGCAAGTATCTATTTATTTTCCGGATATCTGTTTTTCCGAATATTCGTATTTTTTCGAAGCAAAGCAAATCGAAAAATTAGGTATTTATGACATACGAAGAAAATCACAAATACCTTTTAAAAACTCAGATATCTGATCCGTGCCGAGGCCTACCAATCAACCCAATTCTCGTTATACGATGCGAAAACAAAACACGGCTTAGATGTCAACGTTATTACATTCAAACCACTAAACCAATTGAGGGTGTCATCGTGACTTAACCCATGGTTAGTGCCATTTCTATTCCTAATGCTGCTTTGGCCCTCGAGGTACTTGAGTGGCCACCCCTTTTAATATCAATAGAACAAGATTAATAATACGATAAGATAATGTGTGTGCGTACATGTTTTTATTATTTTTGTTATAAAGTTTAATAATGACTTCTTCTTAAACTTACAAACTAGATCTCGACCCGCACAACCGTGCGGGTGATTATTTCCATTTTTATACATGAAACTACTTGGTTTACATGATTAGTGGTATATAATTTTAATATTTATCATATAATTAATAATTTTTTATAATATTTTCAAATACAACAATTTTATAGTTTGCATGCATGTATTCTTTTTGTTTCAAATTGTTAGTGATGTCTCTCTTATTAATACATGAACACTAACTAAAACCTTACATTCTGTGATATTTACGACAAATTCCATTCAACTTTATCTTAACTTAGATATTAATTTCTTTACAAGTACATTGTTGTTTTAGGTTTTGATAATACATATATGTTAATCGAATTATATGTATGATTTAAATCTTTGACTGAGTAACATAAATTAAATGTAATTTATAAAACATCCGCTTTATTTACATTATTAAACTAAAAATTGTAATGTATTGTGTTTGTTTTTGTCGTTTTAAACCTACATTTTATCTTTATTATCTATGTTTTTGAAGTTTTTTATTTTGTCTATTGGTGATATAGATTTTTCTACCACAAATTGGATTATTTACAATGAATTTTCTAGTGTTAAAACTTTTATTTGCAATTCCTCATCTATCATACATCACATTATATAATTAACACTTAAACCTGCCACTAATAAACACACTGAAGATAAAATATTCACGTGAAATATATTTTTCAATCATTCATTAGTCATTTATGCTAATAACAAAAATTGGTACAATAAATATTACACTTTCAAAATTGCACAAGATGAAAGATACAAAACAATTATATAAATGAATAATATAGGAATATGGTCTATATAAAAATAAGCTTGATTATATTTTTGTAAACAAAGCAGTCATATACTTCTATTATTGAAATAAAAAATTAAACCATCTATTATACTTAATAACCGAAATTGAATGCATTTTAAAAATAGCATTTGTAGGCCTAGGCCTTGATTGGTAGAGCATTAGCATTAGCATTATGCTCTACATTATCCAATCAACATTTGTTAGAAAAGCATTTAGAAAAGCATTTACTAAATGCTAATGCCCTTCAAATGCTCTCTGGCAAATGCTCTCATATGAAGTTTTTGGAAGAGCATTTGCATTTATAATTTATAAATTTAAGAATAATATATAATTAGTTCATTTATTTGATTTTTAATAATATCATAAAATTATTTTATATCCAGAAAATAAAACTTTGATTTCTAAAATAAATTTACCATATAAATATTTTTAAAAATATTATTTCACATTTAAAATATAATTTAATTATATTTAACTAAACTAATTATATAAATTATACTTTTAATTAATTATATAAATTATATTTTTAATTAATTATATAAATTATATTTTTAATTAATTATATAAATTATATTTTTATTTAATTATATAAATTATATTTTTAATTAATAAATTAAATTATATAAATTAGATAAATTGATTATATAAATTATATTATATATAAATTATATTTTAAATTAATTATATAAATTATATTATATTTTAAAATATAATATAATTAAATTAATCATATAAATAAATTATATTTTAAATGCGAAATATTATTTTAAAATAGATGTTTTAATTGTAAAATTTATTTTTAAATAACATTTCGATATAAACATAATTTTGAAATTAGTAAATAAAATAAAATAATTATATATATTTTATATATTAATATAATATATATATAATAAAATAAATAAATATATATATTAGAAATATATTCATTATAAATAAATATATTATATATTATATACTAATTTTAATAATAATTTCAAATAGCATGTTCATACTGCTCTACCAATCAATCTATTAAACAATTTAGCAAAAGCATACAGAGATGCTTTTATAGCATACTCGCTTTCTCATCTGCTTTGCCAATCAGGGCCCTATTGTTCATATTGATGGCATATTTTTAATCATGTGGTACAAATATTAACAAATCTTAACTGTTATACATCAAAGATTTAACTGAAAATACATTATATTAAATTAATATCACACATTTACATACAACATTGTACATGAGTTTAATATAATTACAAAATCAATTAGACAGTTAAAAGGATTATTTTAGTAAAAATGAAATATACATGTATATTATAAATAATTAAGAAATTAATTAAATATTTAAAAGGTTTGTTTAAGTGAAAAACGAAATATACATTTATATTTTAAATAAATATGAATGTATATTTATATTGTAAATAAAAAGATTTGAAAAGATTTTATTGGAAAATAATTAAGAAAAAATATAGGAATATCTATTTGATTTGTTTGTTTTAATATATAAGATATGCATACAAAAAATCAATTAAGTAATTGTCTAAGTGGTGGTCCAAATAAAAAAATCACACATGAAATAAGTCATGACTTTTTTTTTAATATATAAGATTTAACTTTATCTTATGTACATGCATGTTGTGTTGAGGATTGAATTACTGCTGAAGTGTTCAACCGAAACTAAGGTTGATCAAGTGAGAGAACTTGACGGGAGTCATTCGAAAACAGAGAGATGACATGGCATTGAAGGGATGACTTAGGGTTCGACTGGTTCAAACGCATGTCATGGCTGGGCTGGAGTTCATGGATGGTGATTGCGGTTTGAAGCGTTATGTTGCGTTTTGTATGACTGGCATAACGTTTGAAAGTTGTTGCGTTTGCGGGATGTTTATGACTGGTTGATTATGAAATATTACAGTGGTTTAATAATAAATTACCAATATAAACATATTATAACATTATAAAAATATAAAAAACATATTATTGTGATAAAATATAATAATTATTAATATAATATGATTAATAATAATATTATGTTTATTTATTTAATTTTTCATTAGTTGAAAACTATAATTTTAATATATATTTTGAAGATTTATATTAAAACTTTTAAAGAATATTTTGTTTGGTTTTATATATATGTGTATATCTTTATAAATGTATATATATTAAGTTTTAAGAAATTCTAATCATGAATAGATAGTTTAAAGTTTTTATAAATCAAATTATGACATTGATTATGAATTTAAATTAATATATAAATTGTGTATATATTTTTATTTATAATATTTCCATTTTGATTTTTAATTTTAATTTTAAAATATTTAGAAAAATAATTTTATATTTTTGTATCCAACCAAACCAAGAACCAAAACGCTAGCTAGAACCAGCTTTTGATTTTAAGAGGTTCGGAGTGGTTTGAAGTGATTTGTAGCGGTTTGTATGATTGTTTTGAAACGCTGTCAACCACTATCAACCGCAAAAGCTGCGGTTGCGGGTGGTAGCGGGGAAACCAGTCAAGCCCTTATACAAGGATAAATATCAAGTCGAGTTATTCTAGGGATTAGAAGATTAGATTTGAGGTTATCTTGTAACAAGATCAGATTGTCTAGATGTATATAATAGACAACGCTGATGCTTGACGAGGTGTGGTTTTTGAGGGAAAAAATATTGTGAGCGAGAGCTATTGAGCGAAGTGGTTCAGTGTTGATTCACAGGTTGTGAAGTCAAGTAAATCTGATTAAACAGATTAGGTGTAATTTGTTTAAAGAACTTCGAAATAAAAGTACTTTGTTGAAGTTATTGATATACATTTGTGTCCAAGGTTTTTCATTTGGTATCAGATTGGGAACCTATCTAGATCCATCGATCTATAACAGGTAGTGATCCTGCACTGGACATGGATTCATCAAAAGAGCTTCTCGCTGTTCAGAGAACTCTCATGCTTGATGAGAACAATTTCGGACACTGGAAAGTGCGAATGAAGCAGAGACTGAAAGGTATTGATGAAGACGTATGGATGGCCGTAGAAGAGGGATGGACAGAACCAAGCGTGAAGGCAGAGGATGATGAGTCTATTCCAAAACCCAAAGAGACCTAGACCGAAAGTGATAAGCTGGGATCTAAACATAATTCGAAAGCTATATTAGAGATCTTCAATGCCATTGATCCAGAACAATTCAAGCTTGTACAAGGTTGTGCTTCTGCAAAGGATGCATGTGATACTCTGGTGAACTACTATGAGGGTACATCTACTGTCAAAAGAACCAGACTGGATCATCTGGCTGCTCAATTCGAAAACTTGAGGATGTCTGAGAATGAGTCTATAACGGTTTTCAGCTCGAAGCTTAGTGCAATTGCTCATGAGGCAACTGTTCTGGAGAAGGAGTATAAAGACAAGAAGTTGGTGAAGAAACTGATCCGATGTCTTCCAGAAAAATTTGCTAACTACAAACCGCTTTTGAAAGTTGGAATGAACACTGATGACATGAAATTCTCACAACTGGTGGGAATTCTTAAAGCATAAGAGATGGAATCAGGAGGTGAGCAACCTAAGAAAGAAAAAGGAACCGCCTTCGCAGCTGAAAAGGAACATGACAAGATACATGTTCTACATGATACCTTGAATCAGAAGTTGGAGGATTGGATGAGTTTGTTAGCGCGTAATTTCAAAAAAGCCTTAAGAAGAATTGAGAAAGGACAGGGAAGAGGTCAAGGCTATCAACAATCAACAGCTTCAAACCAAGAATGGCGCCGCGACAAGGAGCGATCTGGCTTCAAAAATAGTAGAAGTGATGGAAATCAGTCAACTAGGAAAAGGGATCTACAATGTCATGAGTGTGAGGGTTACGGACACATCAGAGCTGACTGTCTACTTGCAAAACGAAAAGAACTCAAGTGTGCAGAGTGAAAAGGCTTTGGTCATGTCA
Organism: Brassica nigra; assembly: GCA_016432835.1. Lineage (NCBI taxonomy): Eukaryota > Viridiplantae > Streptophyta > Magnoliopsida > Brassicales > Brassicaceae > Brassica > Brassica nigra. The sequence goes on from CM028243.1 coordinate 21,410,444, forward strand.
AAACAGAGTGTCCAAATCTGATCAAAAGAGGCGAAAGATCCTTACTGAGTTTCAGCGACATAGAATCGGAAGATGAAGATGATGATGAGAAGATGCTGAACTTTGTGGCGTTAATAAGTGAAGAAGAAAAGAATGAGCTTCCTGAAGATTCAGAATCAGAAGATGATGAGATTGATCCAAAGGTTGAGTATCGGGAACTGTATGACCACTGGGTGTCATTGAGTAATGACAATCTCAAGCTACTTAAGGACAAAGCCATGTTGGAGGCTCAAATCAACATCCTTGAGATGGAAAGTTTAACTGAAAAATCTGCCACTGCTTCGTTAAAAGAAAAAGACATACAGCAGGAAACTGCAGAAGACAAGAAAATCAGTGAACTAGAGTCCAAAGTAACTAGATTGGCAGAACTGTTGAGTCTGGAGGAAGCAAAGAACAGAAGTCTGGAATCCAATCTGAGTGAAAACCATAAAAGGATCCGAATGCTAAACACCACTAGTACGAAGGAGCTCGACAAGATACTGAATGTAGGTCAGCCGCCTAATGTAAGTTGGGGTATTGGTTACTGTGGCAATCAGACGAGAAAGCAGCAAATATCTGGAACGACTACCTCTAGCTCTACGACCTTTGTGCGACCTGAGCATTTAAAGCCCTGTGAACCCATAAAAACATAACCTACAGTTCATGTTGAGAGAAGAGTTCATAAACGAGGTTGCAACTCATGTGGGCGCCAAGGACATATTGCAAGATTCTGCTATGACAAACTCAATAACATACAAAGAGCTTGGAAAACTAGTTTGTGCTTTTTTGAACCAAGAAGTTTTGGCTGTGTCTGGGTGCCAAAATTGGTATTGTACTCCAAGAAGAGTGAGGATGACCCTGATGATGAGTTTGATGTTATTTGTGACATAACTCGGCTGAAAATCAAAGTTAGCGAGAGTTCAGAACAAAGGGTCAACAATACAACAATGAATGAGCCAGAACTTGTTTGCAATATGGCTCAGTTGGTACTGGAGGAAAAACCTTTAGATGAAGTCAAAAGTCTTGTGGCATACATGTCTTCGGAACAATCAAAGTTGACCACTTGGTACTTTGACAGTGGGTGCTCAAGACACATGACAGACATGCAACAAGTGCTTACCACCTATAATGAGATAAGCGGTGGAAAGTTGACTTTTGGTGATGGTGGCAAAGGAAACGTACGAGGAATAGGACATATCAATGATCCAGATCAACCTACTTTGGTGAATGTTTACTACGTTGAGGGTTTGAAAGCTAACTTAATAAACATCAGTCAGTTGTGTGATGAGGGTCTTAAGGTTGTGTTCACAAAGACAGAGTGTCAGGCAATAGACGACAAGGGAGTTGTTATGCTGGAAAGTATCTGTTCTGGAAATAACTGTTACATGTGGAGGCCTATGAAAACCTGTCTATCAGCCATTGAATCTCATCTTGACTCGTGGTACAAATGCATGGGTCACATGAATGTTAATGGCATGCAGAGAATCGTTAAAGCCAATGTTGTGAGAGGAGTTCCTAAGCTTGAGGAAGCCTCGGAGTCAGCGTGCAAGGCATGTTGTCAAGGAAAACATATAAAAGTGCAACACAAACAAGTAAAGGAAATCACTTCCCAAAGAGTCCTGGAACTACTTCACATGGACTTAATGGGACCCGTTCAGACAGAAAGCATTGCAGGACACAGATACATTTTTGTGGTGGTAGATGACTTCTCGCGTTTCACATGTGTGAGATTTCTAAGGGAGAAATCTGAGACATTGCAAAGCTTCAAGATGCTGGCATTAGAATTGACCAATGAGAAAGGTAACATTGGTCAAGTGCGGAGTGACCATAGAGGAGAATTTGAAACTCATGCTTTTGAACAGTTCTGCTCAGAACAAGGGATCAGACGTCAGTTCAGCTCCCAAAACACCTCAACAAAATGGGATTGTGGAAATGAAAAATCGAACCTTGCAAGAAATGGTTAGGGCAATGATGCATTATAATCAAGTTGAAACCAGATTTTGGGCAGAGGCAATTAGCACTGCCTGTTATATAATCAACAGAGTCTATGTTAAACCAGGAACAAAGACTACACCCTACGAAACCGGGAGAGGAAAGACACCAAATTTGAGTCACCTTCACATTTTTGGATGTGTCTGCTACATACTAAATGATAGAGAAAACTTGGGCAAGTTTGATTCCAGATGTGAAGAAGGAATTTTTCTGGGATACTCTACTCACAGTATGGCTTACAGAGTGTACAACAAATCTACCAATATGGTGTCTGATGCAGTGAATGTTGTGTTTAACGATAGAAGTGGACGGGGTCTGAACGAAGTAAGACACGATGAATATCCACCTGTACATCAAAATACAGACTTGTCTAACCACAGCCTTGAAGCTTCAACAAGTAAGTCAAGGTCAAACAAATTTCAGGTTCATAAGAATCATTCGGCTGATGATGTTATAGGAGATCTAGACGCTGAAAGAATCACTAGAAGGTTACAGATAAACTTCAAAGAGATGGTTAAACTTGCGTGCTTTATCTCTCACATTGAACCTAAGGATGTGTACGAGGCATTGGATGATGAATTCTGGACTGAGTCATGTCACGAAGAACTTGAACAATTTGCCAGACATGGAGTATGGGACTTAGTACCAAAGCCTTCAGGTGTGAACGTGATTGGCACCAAATGGATCTTCAAAAATAAAATAGATGAAGATGGTAATGTGGTACGAAACAAATCAAGACTGGTGGCTCAAGGTTACTGTCAGATAGAAGGAGTGGATTTTGATGAGACATTTGCGCCCGTGGCAAGACTTGAATCAATTCGCTTACTGTTTGGTATTGCTTGCAAGTTGAACTTGCGACTGTTTCAGATGGATGTTAAAAGTGCTTTCCTAAATGGTTTACTTGAAGAGGAAGTGTATGTGGCTCAACCAAAAGGTTTCGAAGACCCAAAGTTCCCTGATCATGTTTACAAGCTCAAAAGAGCTTTATATGGGTTGAAACAAGCTCCGAGAGCCTGGTATGAACGGTTAACTCAATTTCTACTTGAAGCTGGATTTAAACTTGGCAGTGTGAATCGCACTTTGTTCATCCTAGAAAAGAATGATGAGATGTTTGTAATGCAGATATATGTCGATGACATAATCTTTGGAGGAACAAATGATTGTCTGGTAAAAGAGTTCGTGCAAACCATGACCAGCGAGTTCGAGATGAGTATGGTGGGAGAGCTGAATTACTTTTTGGGGCTGCAAATCAAGCAAATGGATGAGGGTATATTTGTTTCACAGAGTACATATGCAAAAAATCTAGTGACCAGATTTGGAATGCATCTGTCCAAGGAAGCAAAGACTCCCATGAGCACAACGTGCAAACTGTGCAAGGATGAGAATGGCGTGAAAGTGGATGAGAAGCTGTATCGAGCTATGACTGGCAGCCTTCTGTACCTAACTGCGAGTAGACCTGACATATCCTACAGTGTTGGAGTGTGTGCCAGATATCAAGCAGTTCCTCGAGTGTCACATATGAATGCGCTCAAGCGCATCATCAAATATGTGAAGGGAACAGTAAATCTCGGTATGTACTATACAAAAGACACTAACACAAGCTTAACTGGATTTTGTGATGCAGATTGGACTGGGAGCTTGGATGACAGACGAAGCACATCAGGTGGATGTTTCTTTCTAGGGAACAATATGATATCCTGGCACAGCAAAAAGCAAAATTGTGTTTCCCTTTCCACTGCTGAAGCTGAGTACATTGCACTTGGTTGCTGTTGCACTCAACTGCTGTAAATGAAACACATGCTGGCCGATTACGGTATGAGCTCTAATCCTCTTATGGTAAATTGTGATAATCAGAGTGCAATAAACATTTCAAAAAATCCGGTAATGCACTCAAAGACAAAGCATATTGCCATTAGATATCACTTTGTTAGGGATTTGGTTGAGGCGAAGATAGTTGTGATAGAGTATGTCTCATCAGCAAGACAACTGGCTGACATATTCACAAAGGCTCTTGATTTAACCACGTTCCTAAATTTGAGAAAAGCAATTGGAGTTTGCGAAGCATGAGCAGCTTTGGCTATGAGGATTGAATAGGTACAAAGAATATTGAGCTGAATAGTCAACTGAGAGAGATTTTTTTTGTTTGTTAAAACCTCCTACTGGCAAGTCATGTGTAAAGAGGGCTACTCGTTGTGCACTGGTAAGCTTAGATTATTTTGGGAGTTTAAACTGAGAAACATGTCAACCACTCAGCTTGGTTATGGATGTCACCACATTTATAGTTAAGTTATAATGGTTGGTTGGTGTGTTTGAGGATGAAGGATAACCAAATTGGACATGGACACTACAATGTTTATGGCTGACTCTGTCCACTGTCCAGACTTTTGAGTAAGAGTTAGACTTGCGAGTAAATTAAAGATTCTCCAAAAGGTATACAGAAGAGAGACTGAAAGAAGAAAGAAATCTCAGCAAAAGAAAAAAAAAGTTCAGGGAGAATCGCTCGGTATGAAAGACAATCTTTTTGGTCTTGGGTATCACCATACTTAAGCCTGAGATAGAATAATGTCTCAACTGAGTACACCAAGTGTGAAAGACACTCTCTTTGGTCTTGGGTATCACCATACTTAAGCCTGAAGAAGATCACTGTCTGGATTGGGATCTACTTAGCAAGTTTTACGCTGGCTCATCTCAGTTAAAAGTAATGGTTTCATGTGTATGATGATGTGAAGACTAGTGCACTATGATCAAAGTGATGAATGCTGGTTAAATAGTCATTGCTGCGAGCCAGTGGGTTGATTATGTTTTTGGTAATACCTCTCAGTTGCTCTCTTTGGTTGATGTTCTGCGTGCTTGTTGAATTCTCCTCTAGCCTGGCTCAAGCTTCACTTGTAAATACTGTTTTCAAATCTATAAAAGTATTCAAGTCTGCTGATGAGATTGCTGTGTTTTCCCTCACCAAAGTCCTAACAAGTGTCTACGTGAGTTAATGTGTTGAAGGTCTGTGGGCTTATAATGGTTTTTCATCTAATTAATAAACTTACGCTCTAACTCAAGGCCCATTAGGGTAAGGCCCGTGTGTTTGTTCTCTTATCTTCTGTAGGTCATCATATAAGGAGCTCTCACTCAGACGTGCACCCTGTGGCGGTATCAGAAGAAATCGATCTCTTCTCAAGATGAGCAACGAACCAAGACCAAGGACCCGAGGACAAACAACAGCCGCAATGCTTCGAAAGCTGGCTCGAAATCCCACAAACTCATCTCCGGAGAAGCTCACCTCAGACAACCTTGTCGATCTTGGAGAATCATCAACGAACAGGTCACGAAGGTCAAAATCGCAGAGGAGGGTCAAACAGATGACCATCACTGATGTCTTCCCAGATACGATTCAGGAATCTGAGGTTGATGCAGCTGATTTGGAGGAAGCAGTTGATACCGAGGATCAACTCGATCAAGAAACATTTGCTCAAGAGGAAGACATGCAAAGTCTCTCTACCGAAGAACCAGTTGATGAGAGAGAGACCACGGAGAACGAGCAAGAACAGGTTGCTGCTGATAGTGAAGACGAGGAACTCGAATCAGTGGAAGATGATGAGTCAACTGACTTTGTGTATCAGGATCTAGGACAACGAATTGAGAGTCTTAGAACACAGCATCGAGCTCGGCTTGCTGCATCACCATCTCTTCGCAACATGGTTCGTCGACCACTCAATGGGACTTTCTACTCAGTTGGAGCAAGGTCAAGGCATGAACATCTGATTTATCGAACAGTTTTGATCCAGAAATTTATTCCGGAGATGGATCTTGATCTACTAGATGCCAGGAGAATCATTGAGAGAGCTCGGCTGATGTACACTGTCATGGATGTGCCTAGCTTCACTCAAGAGGTTGTACTCGAATTCTACGCAAACCTTGGTAACATGATCAAGCGTGATGAGTCGACTTGGGTATACTTGCGAGGACACATGTATGAGTTCTCACCAACTTTGATCAACAACATCTTTCAAACTCCATGTCAAGAAGCAGATTTTCCACAAAAGCCGTGGACAGAGGAAAACTTGGATGATGCTGTGAACACAATCACAGGTGGAAAGAAGAAGAAGTGGGGAAACTTGAAGATGATTGATGTGACACCTACGATGAACATTCTGTTCAAATTCTGTGTCTTCAACTGGATGCCCACTGCTAACCGTTCTACCTTGACAAGAGACCGGATCAAGTTCATCCATATGATCGTAGAAGGGAGACCATTTGATTTCGGAACCATGGTGTTCGATCAAATCTACGAACTTGGGCAGCAAACAACCTCTGGGATGATCAACAAGCTGCTGTTTCCGAATCTCATTCAGCATATTCTAGAGGCTCAGCACCCGATTCCTGCACGTAACGGTGATTCAGATCCTCAGGTTGCCATCAAGATGGTTCTAGACAAGAAACAGGGATTGCCCAAAAATCCTCCTGGCACAGGTACATCTCGACGTTACTCTCTGACCACAGACATCGGACGCATGTATCGCTACATGGATACAATCATCAGCAGGGCAACAAGTAAGTGGTTTCATGTCTACGTTGTGTTACTGTTTTGCTTAATCCTTGCTGTGTTCTCTTGTTTTTAAGTGTCTATGCTGCCAAGCAGGGGGAGTATATGGTGATTTGTCAAATCTAGGGGATGATAGCAGCGATGAAGGTGAACGTGCTGAAGACAGTGGAAGTGAAGAATTTTAGGATTCTGTTCTTGATTTAGTGTGGGGGAGTTAGTTTTTCTCATGTGTGAGTGAGTCGTTTAGGAACTGCTTGTTTTCAGGGGGAGATTTTATTTTGATGTGTTAATCGGTTTCTTTAGACTTGTACCTTGTTTAAAAGGCGGCTGCTTTGTATCAAGTACAATTTTGAAATGCTTTGTTTTGCTTGTGTTTTTTTAGTGACTAACAAAGCTGATATCTTGGATAAGTCTTGGAATTTGGCAGTTCTCTTGTTTGTGTACTCACAGGTGTTTAGTCATCATAGACACTCAAAAAGGGGGAGATTGTTGAGGATTGAATTACTGCTGAAATGTTCAATCGAAACTAAGATTGATCAGGTGAGAGAATTTGGCGGGAGTCATTCGAAAACAGAGAGATGACGTGGCATTGAAGGAATGACTTATATAAGGATAAATATCAAGTCGAGTTATTCTAGGGATTAGAAGATTAGATTTGAGGTTATTTTGTGACAAGATCAGATTGTCTAGATGTATATAATAGACAACGCTGATGCTTGACGAGGTGTGGTTTTTGAGGGAAAAAGTATTATAAGCGAGAGCTATTGAGCGAAGTGGTTCAGTGTTGATTCACAGGTTATAAAGTCAAGTAAATCTGATTAAACAGATTAGGTGTAATTTGTTTAAAGAACTTCGAAATAAAAGTACTTTGTTGAAGTTATTGATATACATCTGTGTCGGTTTTTCATGTTGCATTCCCGATTATCTTAGCTACGTTTTATGTCTTTTTCTAAACTTTTTAGAAACGCAAGGATAATTCTATTTTAATGATTTTAATCCTTCTTATCAAAGCAAGAAGATTGATTCAAATAGTCTATATGTGGTATCGTCTTAGAGATCGTGTGTGGGAGTTTTTTGGTAGTCGAAAAGTTAAAAAGAGATTTGATTATTGACCAATAAATTACAATTTAACAGATAACGATTATTAATTTTCTAAAACGTTATTTGCAGTCTTGCACTTTGCGGATCTATAACTACTCTATGTCTATGTGATCGTGAAACGACTTGTCAACGAAAATTAGTTGTATTCAATAAAGAAAAATGCAGCTACACCGCCAACATAATATAAATCTATAAGTTTTTTTTTTTTTTTTGAAGAATAAACTAATTTTTTTTTTTTAATTTATTTATCAACCCGAAAAACGGGAATTCATAGTGTCGGTTACAAACGTGATTTGAACAAAATAATCGAAATCTAACTTAACGTCCTTAGCTTCGCTCAACCACCCCTTACACCGGCGCGTTCCGCTAAGTAGCTCCGTTATCCTAAGATTTTCAATCCCCGTTCTCAACCATCGATGGTAATCACTTGAGGGTGGCGTTCACCTCGGTTCATCTCGTTTCCTCGGTTGCCGGTACATCTCATACCATCTCCGGAGTAGCTGGTTCTTGACGATCGCCTCACGTCTATAATCTTCACCGTTGGTTTAGCGCAAGTTGGAAAAGCAGGAGACCAAGAGCAACATACCTGAAAGCAATCGGCCAGCACCAAGGCGGCTTCTTCCAACAACGAACAAAGACCGGTTGAGCTGAGGCCGCTATGTAAGGTGGTTGGGGTACCTGCAGTAAAAAGAAAGGGATCTTCCTATCGAAGCCTGAAAGCAAACAAACCCCGATACTGGGATGGAAGAAACGCCAAGTGCGCCGCCACGGTCAGTATGAGAAAACTCCGGACTCACGAAGCGCTTCAACCGACCACACACTCCTCCTCTTAGAACAAAAGAAGGTTCTTCAATAGCAAACCGTAACCAATCGGGACAGACGAAGGCTACAACACACATTTAACAAAACCCCACCACTCCCACCAAGATGTGCACGTCTTGTAGGAGGGAACCACAAAACAGAGCCGTTGACCTAAGGACGAAGACCAGAGCAGAAGAACAAGCCGACGACGCCAAAGCTTAGACTACTCCACGCGCCTTCTAGCCGGGTCCTCTACACGCGCCGCCGGAGGCTTCTAAAGACACCGCCAACAGAAGCCGGACCGTCGCACGCCTTGACGGATATACACCGTCGAAGTCCAGACTGAGCAGAGGAAGAAGGCACTTCCTACACCGAGACACCAAGGAGATAGAACAAAGCCGACTCCTTTGCCCCACCACGACACAGATCTGAGACAACCTGAGCCAGGAGAGCCCCTACGAACATCAACGCGCCAACACAGCTCCGGCAGAGACTAAGATCGAAACAAAACTTGAAAATCGTCGATCCGTCTCCACCACCGAAAAAACCGACCCCGCCGCTTCCCCACTGCCTTAACCTCGTCGCCTCTCCTGGTGAAACCAACAACCAAGCAGAAAACGTCACCAGCGTCCTGGATCTGGAGATCTGCAATCGGACGGCCTCCTAGAGACTTGACATATCGGAGAAGAAGAGAAAGGGAAGCGGAAGAGGCAAGGGGAAAATAGAGATGAAGGGAGAGAAAGGAGGGCTCCGACGCAGAGAACGCGCAGGGACGCGCCGGCCAACGTCGAGCCCGATCTCAGATTTACTTGTTTTTTTTTTAGGCGAGAGAGAAAAGTTTGGCCGATTTTTCTACTAAGTTTGGCCGATCAATAAACTAATTTTTCTATTGAGGATATAAATCTATAAGTTATTACCAAATCACTTCATGGTATATATTATAGCTGGCTGAAATATTCCAAAATGCTATAATTATGTACTAAATTTATGAATGTACTTTACGTTACACCTTCTACGTACAATAGTACATATATTATAATGCATGATCAATAAATATGTAAGTGATGCGGCCTCAATGTAACATAGCTGTATCATTTGTCTTTTTTATTGTTAACGTTGTATATTATTGATTGTCTATTAAAGAACTTTTGTATATTATTGGTGGGAAAGCTTTATATAACCTTTGAGTATGCATTTATAAAATAAATAATTATAATATCTGCATTTTCGGTGTGCTGGAATTAGTTTTGGTTAGAGGCATGTTCACCTAAAGTACTTGATTTTGAATATGACGTGGTTCAGTCCGAATTGGTCAATTTTAAAACAACCAAAAAATATCAATAGTTATAAAAGTGAGCCCGAACCAATATACGACATAGACAGTATGTTTGATGAGATCTCATAATCACTTAGTTTGATAGTATAAAATTATAAATGGCATTAAACATGGATTGGATGAAGGGTATAGTTTTTATTTGTTTCAGCCGAAAAAGAAAAAGAAAAGATAATGGGGCAACCGCATTATCTAGTCATCTACCAAACGCATGAGAGGAATAAGGGTAATACCGTCATTAATGTTCAACGCCGTATTATTTTAATAGCCAAGAAATAAAAATAAATAAAGAAAATAGATCGTTAGAAAACGTGTATATATGCATTTTGGTTTATTCAAATTTTCTTTATTGTCTCTGTCTAGCATTCAATTTTTCTTCGATGCTCTGTCTCTATCTCTACAGCGAATGTCCCAAAGAGTTCTAATTCTTTTAAGTCCTTATCGTAACCTTTTTGTTTGTTCACTCCACGAAGAGTTGAGTTTATTTCACCGGCGATTAGAAGGTGAGTAGCAGCAAAGAACCACCGTTTTTTAGATTTCGTTCGTTTTTTTGTTCATTGGTAACGAAGTTGACTGGTGTTGAAAACGTCTTCTCTAGCTGTTTTTGGTGTTGGTTTCGTGATCCATATGTGGCAAAGTTCAAAACTGTGGACTTGATTTGGCGTTTGTTTGGTGTTTTTAGCTTAGCTTTTTGTTTCGTTGGCATTGTTTGTTTCTTAAGAAGATAGATGTGTTTGCAAAAGATAGTTTCTTTTTTCTGAAGTAGCACTCTTTGCATGTTTTGGCGATTACATAGAGTCTCGTCTTGTTATAAGGTTGTGGTGAGGTTAAGAGTTAAAGTTTGTTTCTTTTCTTTTGTTCTCAGGTTGTTTGAGTTTAGTGTTTTAGACGCGTGTTTGCTCAGCCAGACACGACTCTATTGCTGGCTTCCTTCTCCATGGTGTCAAGATCTTGTGCTAATTTTCTCGACTTATCATCTTGGGACTCATTAGACTTTCCTCAAACTCAGAGATCTCTTCCTCGTGTCATGACTGTTCCTGGTATCGTCTCTGAGCTGGAAGGAGACTGTACTGGAGATGGATCCTCCGATGTTAATTCCTCCACTAGCTCCCACGACCGTAAGATCATTGTTTCCAACACGTTACCTCTACAAGCTAAGAGAGACACAGAGGCTGGACAGTGGCGCTTTACCTGGGACGAAGACTCTCTCCTCCTCCAGCTCATAGATGGGTTTTCTCCCGATTCAGAGTTCCTCTACATAGGATCACTCAATGCTGATATCGCCACGAGTGAGCAAGAAGCCGTTTCTCAAAAGCTTCTGTCGGATTTCAACTGCGTTCCTACGTTTTTGCCCAAGGAGATGCAGGAGAAGTATTACCATGGCTTCTGTAAACGCCACCTGTGGCCGCTCTTACACTATATGCTTCCCATGTTCCCCGACCACCGCGGAGACCGTTTCGACCGGAGTCTCTGGCGAGCATATGTCTCTGCCAACAAGATATTCTCAGACAGGGTGATGGAAGTCATCAACCCCGAGGAAGATTACGTTTGGATCCATGACTATCATCTCATGGTTCTTCCCACCTTCTTGAGGAAGCGGTTCAACAGGATCAAGCTCGGTTTCTTCCTCCACAGTCCCTTCCCCTCGTCAGAAATCTACCGCACTTTGCCTGTCCGGGACGACCTTCTGAGAGGGTTGTTGAACTGTGATCTCATTGGCTTCCACACGTTTGATTACGCCCGCCATTTTTTGTCCTGCTGCAGCAGAATGCTTGGCCTTGATTATGAGTCTAAACGCGGCCACATTGGGCTAGATTACTTTGGTAGGACGGTGTTTATCAAGATTCTTCCTGTTGGCATCCATATGGGTAGGCTTGAGTCTGTTTTAAACCTCCCCTCCACTGCAGCGAAGATGAAAGAGATTCAAGAACGGTTCAAGGGGAAGAAGTTGATCCTCGGCGTCGACGACATGGACATCTTTAAAGGCATAAGCCTCAAACTTATAGCCATGGAGCATCTCTTTGAGACGTATTGGCATATGCGTGGTAAAGTTGTCTTGATTCAGATAGTGAACCCAGCAAGGGCCTGTGGTAAGGATGTGGAAGAAGCAAAGAAGGAGACGTATGTAACTGCAAAAAGGATCAACGAGCGGTATGGTTCTCCTGGATATCAGCCGGTTATCTTGATTGATCGTCTGGTTCCACGTTACGAGAAAACTGCTTATTATGCTATGGCAGACTGCTGCTTGGTGAATGCGGTAAGAGACGGCATGAACTTGGTTCCATATAAATATATCATTTGCAGGCAAGGGACCCCAGGTATGGATAAGACCATGGGTGGTAGCCATGATTCTCCACGCACAAGCATGCTTGTGGTCTCTGAGTTCATCGGCTGCTCGCCTTCTTTGAGTGGGGCTATCAGGGTGAACCCATGGGATGTAAGTGCTGTTGCAGAAGCGGTCAACTTGGCTCTCAAGATGAGCGAGGCTGAGAAGAGGTTGAGGCATGAGAAACATTATCACTATGTTAGTACTCATGATGTGGGTTATTGGGCGAAGAGTTTTGTGCAGGATCTAGAGAGGGCTTGCCAGGATCATTATAACAAACGTTGTTGGGGTATTGGTTTTGGATTGAGTTTCAGAGTTTTGTCCCTGTCTCCGAGTTTTAGGAAGCTATCTGTCGATCACATTGTCTCGACGTATAGAAACACAGAGAGAAGGGCAATATTTTTGGACTATGATGGGACTCTTGTGCCTGAGAGCTCTATTATCAAAACCCCTAGTGCTGAAGTCTTCTCTGTTCTGAAATCTCTGTGTGGAGATCCTAGAAACACAGTGTTTATCGTCAGTGGCAGAGGCTGGGAGTGTCTGAGCGACTGGCTATCTCCATGTGAACATCTTGGAATAGCAGCTGAACACGGATACTTCATAAGGTATATGCTTTTCTCAGTTTCTGTTTCTAATAGAATTTGGATAAAAACTGAGACCCATTTGTATTTGGATTCAGGTGGAATAGTAAGAAAGAGTGGGAGAATTGTTACTCTTCAGGTGACGTGGAGTGGAAGACAATGGTGGAACCAGTAATGAAATCATACATGGACGCAACCGATGGTTCCACTATAGAGTTCAAAGAGAGTGCTTTGGTTTGGCATCATCAAGACGCGGATCCAGACTTCGGATCCTGCCAAGCAAAGGAGCTTCTGGATCATCTAGAGAGTGTGCTTGCAAACGAGCCCGTTGTCGTCAAAAGAGGCCAGCACATCGTAGAGGTCAAACCACAGGTCAGATAAAGACATCCGTTTCACTCTTTTTTTTTTTGCTTGCAAACAAGTACTTATGTTCTTCTTATTGATTCAGGGAGTAAGCAAAGGCTTGGCCGTGGAGAAAGTCATACACCGAATGGTAGAGAATGGAAACTCACCTGACATGGTGATGTGTATAGGAGATGATAGATCAGACGAGGACATGTTTGAGAGCATATTAAACACAGTGACAAACCCGGACCTCCCAATGCGACCAGAGATCTTTGCCTGCACGGTGGGAAGAAAACCAAGCAAAGCCAAGTACTTCTTAGATGATGTCTCTGACGTACTGAAGCTCCTAGCAGGACTAGCAGCTGCATCGAGCAGCTCCAAGACTGAGCATCAACAAGAATCTTCCTCCTCACATACACATGTGGCGTTTGAGAGCATCATCTGATACCAAGAAAAGAAATGTGTCAGTGTAAGTAACCAAAAGCAACAGATGACTTGGAAAGATCCTGGATTAGGGTTGTGTATATGAAGAAGGCTAACATGGGACTTGTCGTCTGTGTGAATTATTTTTGTTCTTTCCAAGCATGGGGAAAGGTGTATTCTTCTACCTCTCCTCCCTGTTGTTAATAATCTTTTGAAGTCTCATTGGTTGTTTGTATTTACTCGAAACAGAGTAACCAAATGGACAATTTGGTAATTGTAATTCCTTGAACAGGTGATATTATTACTGTCACGAACTAGCAATCACATATTTTCTATCACGCTAACAGATAATACTCTCTCCCTTGGACGTTTGTTGCAACGTCTTTAATAGCATGCTGCTAAAACTAATCACCAAACCATAAAAATAAAATCTTTGGCATTAAAAAAAAGTTGTTACGCCGACGTTTGATTGCATGACACGTGTGTCCGTCGTCTACGTCTCTCTTTTTTTGTAGTGTTGCTCTCTCTCTCTCTCTCTTCAGCCTTTTCTCCCCCCTTCCTCATTGTCCCTACTTCCTTCACCGTTTACGCCATCACTGTTTCCTTTGATAACCATTTGCTCTTTCACCATCATTCATCCTTGCTTTTCTCTTCACATTGTTCTCTGTTTCTCTCTGCTTTTTTAGATATGAACTAGGGTTTTAGCTCCTCACTTCGCTAATTCGTCTCTCCCGAAACTAAAAGTAATGAAAAGAGATCACTTTCTGCTTCTGGGTATCATCATCATTCTCCTCCTCTCTGGGTTCGTAGCTTCAGCTCCTTCAACAACTTCACCAGCGAGTTAGTCTCTCACTCTGTTTTCTCACAATATCTCGTTTTTTGATCTGGGTTTCGATCGTACTCACGTTATTCATCTTCTTTCCGCAGAGATTGTTAGTGGGTTCATCTCAAATCACGGAACTTCCCTCATGAAATGGCTATGGTCTCTCAAAACCACCTCCAAAACAGGTTCCGAAAACTATTACTTCATCCTCGGAACACTGATTAAAGTTTTGATTTTTATCTAACTTACTGTGTCCTCCTCCTTCTTCTTCTAATCAATCAGCGGTTTCTACGAAGTCGATGGTGAAATTCGAAAATGGGTATTCGGTGGAGACGGTTTTAGACGGAAGCAAACTCGGTATCGAACCTTATTCTCTCGAGGTCTTGCCCAATGGCGAGCTCCTTATTCTGGACTCTGAGAATAGCAACGTTTACAAGATTTCATCTTCCCTTTCCCTATGTAAGTTTCACCATCGCTCTCATCATCAAGCTTCCAACTTTTTTTCCGATTTCAAAAACTTGGGGTTTGTGGTGTCATATTGTTGGTACTGTTTTCGATTTCGCGTCAGAGGACGTGGGGTTTCAATATTTGATGATCGTGTTAAGGATTGTGTATACGGATGTGTCACGTGAAAAAGATACTATTTTTTCTTACCTAATCGCTGTACACTGTGCACATGGACTTATACTTATTGCTGTATATGGCAATATAGAGGTTTTAAGTAACTTTATTGTTCTTTGTTGTTTCTAAGCTTCTTTCTTTGTTTATGATTCAATGGGCATTTTAAAGAGAGTGTTATTAGATGGTCAAGAATAGTGCTGGGCATTCGGGTTTTCGGTTCGGGTCGGTTCGGTTTATTCGGTTTTCGGGTTATTCGGGTTGGGGTGTTTAGGAACCGTTTAGGAACCGGACATTTTTCGGATCGGTTCGGTTCGGGTTTTGACGGGTTCGGGTCGGATTTCTATTTTTTTATAAAACCCAAAGTGGAACCGAATTATTTATAATTCGGGTTTGGTTCGGTTTAAAGCCCAAAACCGAAAAATCCAAAATCGGGTTAAACCCGAAAACAAAAAAATATTCAGGTAATTCGGTAATTCGGGTTTTATTAGAAGTTTTAATTTATAAATTATATTTTACATACATTAAAACTAAAATAATTAATATTTTAATATATTTAAAATATTCGGGTACCCGTTCGGTTTTCGGTTCGGTCCCGGTTCGGTTTCGGTTTTTCGGGTTTAGAAATATAGGAACCGTTCGGGTTTTTGTACTTCTCGGTCCGGTTTCGGTTTCGGTTTTTTCGGTTCGGTTCCGGTTCGGTTTTCGGGTTTCGGATAATATGCCCAGCACTAGTCAAGAATACAAGCCAATGCTTTTAACTGCAGCATTAACATTTGCATAATGGCAGATAGCAGACCGAGGCTTGTTACTGGCTCACCTGAAGGATATCCGGGTCACGTGGACGGTAAATTACGAGACGCGAGGTTAAGCAATCCAAAGGGGCTTACTGTGGATGATAGAGGAAATATCTATGTTGCAGATACTGTCAATAATGCTATCAGGAAGATCAGTGAAGCAGGTTATTCTTTTCCTGCCGTTTGATGGTTGCCTTTTGGACAAGTGTTGCTTGGTTTATCTCAGATTTGAGAAAGAAAAAATTATAATGGCAGGAGTCGCAACCATTGCTGGAGGCAAAATGGTTCGTGGGGGAGGAGGTCATGTGGATGGTCCGAGTGAAGATGCAAAGTTCTCAAATGACTTCGATGTTGTTTATGTTGGAAGCAGCTGTTCCTTGCTGGTTATTGACCGTGGAAACCGAGCTATCAGAGAGATTCAACTCCATTTCGATGACTGTGCTTATCAATATGAAAGTGGCTTTCCTCTTGGTCAGTTTTTGTTGACTCCTTTCCTTCCTTAATCATCATCTTATATCTCTGAACTCGATGCTTTAAATTCAAAATATTGCAGGAATTGCGGTTCTTATAGCGGCTGGCTTCTTTGGTTACATGCTTGCTCTATTGCAACGTAGGCTCGGTTCTATCCTTTCACATCACACTGTAAGTATCCCAATCGCATCAAAACATGCATCTTTAACATAATCATCTTCTGATTCTGCTACTATATGATAGACTGTAACAAACATTTCTGGCTTGTGTTTTATTAGGATCAAGATATATACAAAGCCGTTCCTGATCAAAAGCCTTTGAAACCAGTCAGACCATCTCTGATTCCAACCGGAGATGAGCAAGAGCAACAAGAAGAAAGCTTCCTCGTGCCGTTACGAGTATTCATGTCGAATGCTCGGTTGTTTTTAGCGGAGCTGTTCAGTGGGATGTTTCCTGGTCTCAAAAAGAAGCAGACAGTAAGCTTCAGCTTCAATCACCAAGAAACAAATCATTCTGCTTACAGCACATCTCCATGGCCAGTTCAAGAGAGCTTTGTGATACACAACAAAGATGAACCACCTCCCGTCGAGACCAGATACCTCACTCCCAAAAAGACTTACCCTTTCATGTCCAAAGACGCAGAGAGTATGGAACAGCTTCGTCAGAGCCGTGCCTTGTTCAGAAGCTTGGACCCCGAATTCCAACAGGAGCAGCAGCAACAGAAACGTAAGCAGCATCAGCATCACCGTAGGCATCACTCAACGATCCCACACACTCATTATGAGATGAACAGCGAGAAGACTAATGAGATTGTGTTTGGGCCAGTCCAGGAGCTAGACCAGAGGCGTTTGGCAGCAGCAGGCACTGCTAAGCCTACGGAGTATGAAGATCAGATGAATAGTCACCAGAATCTTCATTACAGAGCACACCAATCTGTGAGTTACCCATATGGTTACTATACCTATAGATGAGAAGCTGATTAAGAGCATTGTAGCTTCAGGTACAGGTGGGTTTTTAGATTTATTGAGAGGTGCCATTTTGGGGATTTGGGTATTTAGATCTTGTAAGAAAAAGTAGCAAATTTTAGTTATTATTCCGTGATATAAAAGAAAAAGATGAGAACTTCCATAAAGATTCTTAAGCAAACGTTAAGAACAACTACTTTCCTATAACTAAACATTTACAAAAGATGTAGCAGTGACAGTTTCCTGATCAGTGCGCTCTTCGGCATTATTATTTTCTTCAGCATCTTCAAACGTGATCAGGTCCATAAGATCATCAGGGGGTTTCAGAGAAAGCTGCGGCTGTGAGTGACTTGTGGTTTCCGGATCAGGCAAAGAGACTGTTTTGTCCACAACAGCTACATTGTTGGGCTGACACATGAAGAAAAGAGGTGATACCATGGAACATACTAATCTACTTATTGCGGAATACATGAGGGAAAGGTGAGAAACGATCATCATAACTAGTCTACTTAGTATAGAAGAAAAGGTTGATTCAGCAACTAGGCTTCTAGTGTAGGAGAAGAAGGTCCGAACTTGTTCCCCCAATTTGATTAGGAGAAGCTTCCATGTCGCGATGAACGAGAGGTGGTTCACTTCTTCCTGTCTATAACAATTTGGTTAAGAGATCTCTCGTTATGAAGTTCATACAATTAATGTACATAAAAAAAAAGAACTTACATGACGAATGATGTAAGGACGAGTGGCAAAGCCAATGGCTACACCAAGAAAGCATGAAAGGGCAATCCCTATCGACCATAGAGAATATGTCCCCAGATCTGAAAACATCAAAAGAAGAAACGTTAAAATTTCTAAAAGCAGTGAATAGAATTTACAGAGAGATTACTGGAAAATAAACAAACATACTAGAATGAGAGCTTTGGAGGCAATCCTCGTCCTTTAGATTAATCTGGCGGATCATTTCGTTTCCATGATCAGAAACAAGCAAACAGCATCTTTGAGGAACAAAAGATATATCGAAATCAGTAGAGAAAGTTGCATTCTGTGCTGGTCCGTCTCTATGTCCAAATTCATTTGAGATCCCTCCAGCAATGGTGGTTACATAACCTACAAAGTCCAGTCAACAAAAAATAAATATTCAACAACAAACTAGCATTAAAGCAAAGGGACACAGTACAAATGGATTAACCACCTGAAGAGCTGATTTTGCGTATAGCTTTATTGTTCTTGTCAGCAACATAAACATTCCCTTTAGCATCCACCGCGAAACCACGCGGCTTGCTGAACCGGCTGTTACCAGCTTTACCATCTAAATAACCGGGTTTCCCATCCCCAGCAAACCGGTTTATCACACTATCTGCACAAACACACACACACACGCATCTGAAAATCTTCACTTAAATATAGTAAAGTTAAAGACTTTCACACACACAATCAAAACCCCACGATCCGAATCATAGATTTGAAACAAAAAGGGTTGGCTTTTGTGAATGTTTTTACCAACGGACATAGGAAACGAAGTAGTGTAGAACGTGCTTCCAGACGAATCAAGAACGATCATATTGGACGATCCCGGTAGAGCATGAACCGTATGTGGATTAAGACCAGACTTATGACCGTCGACCACTGTAGTAACCTCGTACCCGTCCTCCAAAACTTGCTTACCCTCGACTGTATGTAAACAGAATC
The DNA here is from genome assembly GCA_016432835.1 of Brassica nigra. NCBI lineage: Eukaryota > Viridiplantae > Streptophyta > Magnoliopsida > Brassicales > Brassicaceae > Brassica > Brassica nigra. Next base: position 21,429,261 of record CM028243.1, read on the forward strand.
AAAACCATGAGATAAAAAAAAAACCTCAGAAAGCAGTTTACTTAGATCAAACGAACACTTACCCAGATTGAAAACGAGGAAGGAGAAGAGTAACAAGGAGGAAAACGACCAAGCCATGTCGGAATATGAGGGGGTTGAGAAAGTGACTGCGTGTCTCTCTCTTACTTAATGTTGCTGCTTAGCATCTTTAAAGTTCATTCCTTTACTTAAAGAGTGTCTCGCACTTCTTCTTCGTGTAATTGGGGGATTACTAGGGCCCTGAGAGAAAAATTAATCTGCTGTGTTAAAGTGTAGGGAAGAGAATTTGGGACCAACCAATTATATTTAAACGGGCCCATTAACGGCCCGGTTTGTTTTATGACTGTTGACGAAACGCTGCTGTTTTGTTGTAAGCTAAAGTCATGTTATACAAAAAAAAACGAGCATCGTCGTTCATCGAGATCCAAATCTCAGTTTCTTTTTGATCTCTCGTCTTTGATCAGATAGTCGGAGCTCCGGTAACGGATCCGGGACAATCCGGCGGAGGAATACTGCTTCGCTGCTAACTTGATTTGAAGATTCTTCCTAAAAGTTGCCGGCGGGCGAAGGTCCAGCTCTTCCACACCCAATCATGAATTCAATTTTCTCCGGTACTCGTCTAAGGTAATTGGATCCTCTTCCTTTCTTCGTTATTGTTTCACGTTTGTTTATTATTGATTCAACGATGCATTTCATATACATATACAAGTGAGAGGAGGATTTGAAGAAATCGAGCTCGTTCATTTGATGATTTGATTTTGGCATCCTTTTTGCTTGTTTTATTGAATAAAGTCAGATCAGTTTGAAAATTGCGTAATTGTATTGTATGATTCTGAAGTTTTAGGGTACATGTGGATTTGTATTTCAGGGACATGATCCGATCCATAAGAGCATGCAAAACAGCTGCGGAGGAGCGTGGCGTTGTGAGAAAAGAGTGTGCTGATATCAGAGCATCCATTAATGAAAACGACCCTCATGATAGGCACCGGAACCTCGCCAAGCTCATGTTCATACACATGCTGGGTTACCCGACGCACTTTGGACAGATGGAGTGCTTGAAGCTTATTGCGTCTCCTGGGTTTCCAGAGAAGAGGATTGGTTATCTCGGGCTAATGTTGCTTCTTGATGAGAGACAGGAAGTGTTGATGCTCGTCACAAATTCATTAAAACAGTATCCTTTGGTGTTGATTTTAATAGCATGGTTCTTTGCATAGATTTTGGGTTGCATTGATGTGATGAGAATTCAGTAGGGAGAGAATATAGTGATAGATATGTTCCAGTTTAGCCTTAACTCACGTGCAGAGATCTTAACCACACGAACCAGTATGTTGTAGGGCTCGCGCTCTGTGCTTTAGGGAATATTTGTTCTGCAGAAATGGCTCGTGATCTTGCGCCAGAAGTAGAAAGATTGATCCAGTTTCGTGACCCTAATATCCGTAAGAAGGTGAAGTGTTTTCTAGTTCATATATATGGCTTGATGGATTTTGAGCGCTGTTGGTTCTGTTCCTTCATTTTTTTGACCATTTGTGTTGTATTCTATGCAGGCGGCACTTTGCTCCACTAGAATAGTGAGGAAGGTTCCAGATCTTGCAGAGAACTTTGTAAATGCTGCTTCTTCCTTGCTTAAAGAAAAGCATCATGGGGTTCTTATAACAGGAGTTCAACTTTGCTATGAATTATGCACGATCAGTGAAGAGGCCCTAGAATACTTCAGAAAGGTAGCTCCATTGTTTCTTAGACCAGTCAACTATGCATACATGAGACCGTATGTTGCTCAAAAAAGAGCATTGGCGTATTGTAGTTTAATATTCTTCGCCAGACATCCGTACTTGTGCACACTCTATTACTTGTATGATGCATCTGTGTATTATATTTCTCCTGCACTAAATTTCCTCTCTCTTGTCTTTCTGTTGTATGTACAGAAATGCACGGAGGGGCTGATAAAAACTTTGAGGGATATTACTAATAGCGCATATCAGCCTGAGTATGATGTTGCAGGGATCACGGATCCTTTTCTTCACATACGATTACTTAAACTCCTGCGTGTTTTAGGCCATGGTGACGCTGATGCTAGTGATTTGATGACTGATATACTTGCCCAGGTTAGTCAGAATTTAGCAAGTGATTCTGGATATCGCTCACCATTTTCACATTTGCGATGTAATGCCCGTAGGAACCATAAAATTCATCATTTTTTTCCTTTGAGTGCAGTAAATATATAATTTGGAGAAATGTTGTATGAAGAAAAAATGTGTATGATAGCTATGCCCTCTCATGGAACTGATTTTGTAGAATAAGTGGGAAATAAGTTTCTTTAGTTGATAGGGTGCTCGGATATCATTCTCTTTGGTAGTTATGAGACTTGCTAGTACTGAGATTACTTGTACGTTAAGCGGGATTGAACTTTACCTCTTTTGATGCCGCTTCTGTTACATGCTTCATTGCTTTGTTAAAATCTTTTCAGTTCAGAGTCAGGGATCTATTGTGGTTTAGATAATCTTCCAGGATCCTTGATCCTTGCTGTTACGCTGAGAGATGTCTTATTTTAGTTGGTTTCATGCTATTGCAGGTGGCTACAAAAACTGAATCAAACAAAAACGCAGGAAATGCCGTACTCTATGAGTGTGTTGAAACTATCATGGCCATTGAAGACACCAGTAGCTTGCGTGTGCTTGCTATCAATATCTTAGGAAGATTCTTATCTAACCGCGACAACAATATCAGGTTCGACTCGACCTATTTATTATATATTGAGAACTAGCTTGCTTAATTTTTTTTTCTGTCTCTCATCTTGTCTGCTTAACTCAGTGAAAGCACATTGGGCTCTCGTTATCAGCCAGCGCTTCTTTCTTAATATTCGTTTTATTTTATGTTTTCTCACTCTTGTTTTCTCAGACATGTTGCGTTCCGCTTATATCATGTTCTCGATCTCTCAGATATGTTGCATTAAACATGCTGATGAAAGCAATCGCTTTTGATGATCAAGCAGTGCAAAGGCACAGAGTTACAATCTTAGAATGTGTTAAGGTATTGTTTTTAGTACTACCAGAAAAATGTTTTAAACAATTGCATGTAACAGTTTTCTTAAAGAAAGAATACATATTAACTTGCCTTCTGCTTCCATGAACAATTTAGGACCCAGATGCTTCCATCCGGAAAAGAGCTCTTGAGCTCGTCTCTCTTTTGGTAAATGAGAACAACGTTAAACAACTGACAAAGGAGCTGATTGATTATTTGGAAATCAGCGATGAAGATTTTAAGGAGGATCTTAGTGCGAAAATTTGTTCTATCGTTGAAAAGTAAGTATTTCTGTTTGAGAAAGTAAGAAGCACTTGCTTTTACCCCCTTTTTATGTTCATGAAATGTGAGTGTCTAGTTAATTGGCGTTTATGTTGATTTGTTAAGAATTTCGATAATGTAGGTTTTCTCCTGAGAAAATCTGGTACATTGATCAGATGCTTAAGGTTCTGTCGGAGGTATGGATTGAAATTCGAGACATCTGCCTAAGCTCGTTTTAATTGTTTTCTTTTGATCGGTCTTAACCTTACTCCCATTCCATGGTAGTAGGCTGGAAAATTTGTGAAAGATGATGTGTGGCATGCACTGATTGTTGTCATTAGCAATGCATCAGAGCTTCATGGATATACAGTCAGAGCATTATACAAAGCAGTCTTGACATATTCAGAACAGGTGTGTCTTATGTTTCTAATGTTCGATTGATTTCGTTCTTCAATTAGTGTAATCCTTTCTAATATGGTTTCTTTGAGACTTAAACAGGAGACGCTTGTCCGAGTGGCGATTTGGTGCATTGGGGAATATGGTGATTTGCTGGTTAACAATGTGGGGATGCTTGGTATTGAAGATCCAATAACGGTGAGCATTACCATACCAATCTTACTCATTATTTCTCCAAATGTATATTAGATGATCTTGCTTCTTGGGATTTCTTGTTGACTTAAAAAACATGCAATGACAAGTTGACTGCCTTGGGCAGGTAACGGAAAGTGATGCAGTGGACGTTGTCGAGGATGCCATTACTCGCCATAACTCAGATATGACTACCAAAGCGATGGCATTGGTTGCTCTACTGAAGCTGTCATCCCGCTTTCCTTCTATCTCAGAGTATGTTCGTGTTTTTTTTCAGTCTCAGTGTGTATTTGATCCCAACTCGTTTATCTTATATCTGTACTGAGTATATGAATAATGAATTTTGGCTGTCTACTAGAAACTGTAGTGCGTTACCTTCTGAGACATTATTTATGAATACATTTTACCTGTACATTCATGTCCGCAGCTCTCATTTGGTAACTAAACAGTTCTCTAAAATTCAATGGCAGGAGGATCAAAGATATAATTGTGAAGCAAAAGGGGAGTCTTCTCCTTGAAATGCAGCAGAGAGCTATTGAGTTCAATTCTATTGTTGACAGGCATAAAAATATAAGGTGGTTAATATCCCTCGTTTGCCTCTTCCTCATCCATCTTCTAGTGTATTTAAAAAAAAATATCTCTCCCCCTCAAAGCTCACGAAAGCGAGGTCTCTATGCATATAGGTCTTCTCTGGTTGAGAGAATGCCGGTGTTAGATGAGGCTACCTTCAATGTGAGGAGGGCTGGCTCTTTGCCTGCGTCAGTTTCAACAATGGCCAAACCTTCAGTTAGTATTCCAAATGGTGTTGCTGCAGCTCCACTTGTTGACTTGCTGGACCTGGGTTCTGACGATATCCTGGCTGCACCCAGTTCATCTGGTGCAGATTTCCTTCAGGATCTTCTCGGTGTTGACTTAGGATCATCGGCAGTACAATCTGGTTAGTTCTTTGGCGTCTCTACAGCTGTTTTTTTTTTCATTTAGTGGCGTGCTCAGGTATGATATTGTCTCCGAGTAAGCAATCTTTTCCTCTATGGCATTGCAATGTTTCAGGTGCAACCCCGGGTCCAAAAGCCGGTGCAGATCTGTTGATGGATATTTTATCAATTGGAACACCTTCACCTTCTCCGGCACAAAACAACACATCATCAGTTGATTTGTTATCAACAGCTGGCATTAACAATAATCCTTCTACTGCGCTAGACACTCTTTCTTCACCAGCTCCACCTCACATAGCAACGACTGCTTCTGCTGGTGGTATGTTTGATTTGTTAGATGGTCTTTCTCCAAGCCCATCGAAGGAAGGTAAGAAAAAGTCTATAGAATCACTGAAACAAAATCTATACCATCATCAAAACTCTTTTATGAAGATCAATAACTTGCCTTCCTCCTTGATTGCAGCAACCAATGGTCCAGCATATCCACCTATTGTTGCATACGAGAGCAGCACCTTGAAGATTGAGTTCACCTTCTCAAAGCCATCAGGGAACCTACAAGAAACAAATGTCCAGGCCACCTTTATAAATCTATCTCCCAATACTTTCACAGATTTTATCTTCCAGGCTGCTGTTCCAAAGGTAATTTCAGTTTACTTTTTCCCCCGTATTATCCAGTTTTGAAAAAAAAAAATCTTTAACCTCGTCTTTCGTTCTGCCAAAATTTCCAGTTCCTCCAGCTGCACTTGGATCCAGCAAGCAGTAACACACTCCCGGCAAGCGGTAACATCACGCAGAATCTGAAAGTCACCAATAGCCAGCACGGGAAGGTATAATACACTTTCTCTGTTGAGCTTAAATTTATGTCTTCAACATTCAGTTTAGCACTTAGTGATACATAAACTCAATATATGATCAGTTGTTGATCCTCTGGATTCAGTGACTTAACACTACATTGATTTTATGTTTATTATATGGCAGAAATCTCTTGTGATGCGGATGAGGATTGGGTACAAAGTGAACGGAAAGGATGTATTGGAGGAAGGACAGATCAACAACTTCCCTCGCGGCTTGTGAGGCTGATTGTATTTTCAGCATAAGGAACTTTGAGTATTTATTATCATCATCCGTATTCCAGAAAAAAAAAGAAAGAAAGATATGTATTGCCCAAGCTGACACAGCAAAATCAGCTTTTAACTTCCTACATTTTTCTTCCGTTTCCTGAAACTTTGGCTTTGTTTGGGGATTTGAGATTCTCCGGGTTTCTTTTTGAACGAATTTTCATATGTTTTTTTGAGTCGGAAAGTGATGGAGGAAGCACAGAAGTTTGTCTCATGTATAAAACTTTTAAACAGATTTGATTGCCCGCATGATGTATTTCTAGTTACAGTTACAGCTCGTCTTTGCACAAAAAAAGTTTTGTATTTTATTTGCTAGTTTACCGTCCAATGTAATTATGTCAATTGCTCGGATATGATTTTGGAGACGAACTGTGTGACTTGAGTGATCATTGATAACTTCATGAGTGTTCTTTCTTGAATGCTCTACTGGAGCATAATAACAAATTATGGGTCATCATTATTTATCCCTACCAATAATGATTCCATCCCATTTTTGGACACTCTTTACAAGTCTCAAACCCCACCCCCCACCAACGATACAAAATTTGACTTCTCTTCTTTTTTTCCAGTTTCATTTCATATGATTTGCCATAAAAATGATACTATTCTTTTTGTTTGAAAAGATTGGACATTAAAGACAAAAGACAGCTAATAAAATCATCAAAGTTTGTGCAAATCTTTGAGGTTCCATCTCGGAACCTTTACAAACCCGAAGTAGGTTTCCTAAAAATTTGTATTGAAACATAATTCAATTAGAACTTGGGGATTAAAAGAACCATCACATATAACTTAATCAAAGAACAAAGCTTATTCTCCTCAACATACACAGAGATTCAGCAACAAAGCCACAATAGACCACCACTACAGTATATAGTGTTATCAAAATGAATTTCAAAAAAAAAAACTCAAAATCAATGATTTAATCAAATCAACAGAAGAAAACTAGCTACCCCTTTGATCTGTACCTACCCACAATCTCTCCTCACGGCCCCTGAAATCTCCTTCCATTCAATGATAATCCAGCAGCAACTGTACTACCAGATGCAGAACAAGCATAAGTGGAAGAAGATGCAGAAGAAGAACCCACCAGATTGGTCTCTGGTTGATTAGCAAACTTTGATCTTTTATTAGACCATTGCCAAATCTTTGACACAGAAAAGCTCTCACCTTTACTCCTCATGTTAATCTTCTTCCCTTCTTCAACATTACTCTCTCCTTCTTTCAGATTCTTCAAACCTTCATTATTATTAGGACACAAAGCCACCACCAGATCTGATTCAGCCACTATGTACTGATAAGACCCCATTGAGAAACATCTCCTGTTATCAAGACTACTGTTCACACTCACACACCCACTTGTCTCTCCTCCTCCTGTTCCTCCTCCTCCTTCACCTTCATTAATATTACTGCTCCTAAACTTCCCAAGCCTCACCGAGAACACTCTCTTCCCACTCATGATATCACTCTCCGCCGGCTTCTCCCCCGGAGAAACCCTATCTCCATCTTCTCCGGCGAAAAACCCGAAACTGAAATCCGGGTTCTCGAATTGGTGCCCCAGAGGGTAGAGGGTCCCTCTGCAGAGCGGGCACGTCGAGTTCGAGAGGAGCCACGTGTCGATGCAGTCGATGTGGAACGCGTGGCTGCAAATCGGAAGCAGCCTGAGCTTATCGTCCTCGGAGAATTCGCAGAGGCACACCGCGCAATCGAACGGCTCTTTGGAGCCCTTGATCTCTCTGTAGAGGAACACGGGAAGGGCGTCGATCAGGGCTTGATCCAGACCCGAGTCGTGGAGGTGGAACAGCTGCTGGAGCTGTCTCTGGTAAGTGTCGGAGGAGTCGGAGAGTTCTGGGTTTCGATCGGAATCCGCCGCCGAGGAAGAAAGTCTCGATCTTTTCTTCTTTAGGTAGTATTTGACCGTCAAATGTAGGACGCTGCAGATGAAGAAGACGACGGAGAGGAGGACGATGACGAAGAGAAGGATTGGGTTTATTCGATTGGGCGAGTGGTTCGCGGTGAGGGGAGGAGGAGCAGGTGAGATTTGGATCGAGGCTTGGTTTTTGAGGTGGATTTGATGAATCATCTGAGACATTTTTTTTCCTTCTGGTTATGTGATGAAGAACAGAGACACCATTAAGCTACTCTCACAGATTTAATCATAAACCCCCCCTCAATTTATGATTATATTTTTTTTCCATGGAGCTCAATAAAAATTTTAAAAATCGATTTGACAGTCAAAACGTAGCAAGAATGATTGCTTAAAGAGATTTGGCACAACTAGAGAGAGCGCCTAGTACTATCATTAGATTAAAACATGCAAGGAAAAAATATTAGTAGTTGTGTTAGTTAAGGCTTAATTAAACGATTAATCACTTATAATTGATCATTGAGTTATTTAAGAAGAGGTCTCTTATTAGGTCACCTAACTTTTTTGTTTTATTTTTAATAGAAACTTTAACTGGAAAATTACAAATATTGGTGTGGAGGCCAATGCTTGATTCAGGGATCTAGTGCTACCTAGCAGTTTCGAAGAACGTAGAAAAAGGCTAATGAATTAAGTTATGGCTTCCCTTTTCTTTTTGTTAATAAGTATGACCTCCTCAATAGCTAAAAGCCAACTATCACATTTAATTATCCAATATTAAGGGTAGAATCCGCAATAATCGTTCATCTTTGTCATTTATTTCTGAAAATCATTCAAAAAAGTAGAGAAATAGTATAATAATTTGTAGTTGTGCTGTATTTTTTAGGTCAAGTTAATTTTAAAATTCTACTAGGCAATTGTATAAGTAAACTGAAGCAACACAAAAAAAGCAACTACTAGGTTATTATACTACTGGTGTTTCAAAAAAAAAAAAAGTGTTTCAAAGGTTATTATACTACTATTATTTTGAATTCTGGAGGAAACCATTATCCACATGGTCACGTCAACAAATGGTTTAAAACAAATTTCGAGTCTGTGAAGTGTGAACATTGGAATTTGGAATTGGAAAAATAAAGAAAAAGCCTGTCATCACCACTTTTTAGAAAAGCTTTATGACAAATGTATGGGATTAAGGGCCCGATTATGATAAAATTTGCTACAAAAGGCCCAACTAATAAGCTTCCCGCCTTCACCTAAATCATGAAAAATCATAGTATAAATTACGAAGTAGCAAATTTCCAACGTAAGTAATTTGTGATAAACACAAAAATATAAAAGAAGATTTTACATCTAGAAGAACAACAACGTAAAAGATGAAAAATAAGAAAACAAACAAGCAAACCAAAAATAATTAATTTCGAGAGTGTGAGTACATATTAGAGAGGGCTTTGAGAAATCTAATCCTCAACTCCAAATGCATAATATAATCAGCAGTCTTTGATAAAAGCAGATCCGGTTGGCTCAGTCTTCGCCCGTCCGGTATCAGCACACGGAGCCTTTTCATTCTCATCTGGATCGACCTGACTCTAGAACGTACCCAAGAGACATTTTCATTTTCTCCGTCTGCTTCCTCTCTTTTCTGTACGATCTTGTCTCTTCCATTGCCTTTTTTTTGCTTATGAAAACAGAGTTTTTATGATATGTAATGGTCCGTATTTAAATAGTCCCAAGGCTTCTTAATTATCCTTTTTGTTTTGTATTTAAATTTTGTGCTCTTTTCTATTTTCTTGTTTCTGAATTAATTTTTTTTTGTGGGTGTCAAAATGATTGTTTTACATCCACACCCTCAATCTGCTTGTTTCTTTAGCAAACATAAACTACTCTTTCCATTTAATTGTCATTTTAGGTTTATGCACACATATTAAAAAAAAATCATTTAGTTTTACATATTTCTAAAATAAAAACATCATTACTAATACATCTAATCATATTTGAACCAATAGAGAAATAGATTAGAGAATATTGTCAATAAATTTTGTATTGAAAACCTAAAATGACACTTATTTTGAAACAAAATTTTTATTATATAACGACAAGTAAATTGAAATAAAGGGAGTATAAGATAATAAAAATGTGAGAGTAATAATTTATGTTGTAGTTTATTTTTCGAATTATGTGATTTCATGTTAGCTTCACTAATGTTTTTTTTTTGTTTATGGACAAACTAAGCACAAATGCCTGGAAAGAGCTAGTCCATAGCAAGCTAGTAGTGTCATGGCAAACTATAGTGATCGACTTTAGAATCGACTTGAATATTGGGTTTAACTGAGAAGAGAGATATGTTACACAAGGACGAGACCTAATCAAAACACCTTGTTTTTTTTTGGGAAACATGTAATTTAACCTTAAGTTCGGTTCATATTCAGTTCGACTTTCCTCGAATTCGGCTCAGATATAGTAATACAACGTAAACCAGTTATTTGAACCCATTTCAAATTTAGGTTTGATTCTAATTCGGGTTTTAGTCTGGCGGAGATGGAAAAGGGAAACTACAAGAGACTAGACCAAGAGGAGATAACAAAGGATGCGGTCTTTGGTTCCCAAATCATTTGTTCATTATGAGGATTACAATATTCAAACGTAGTTCACACACCCCAATATGGCGAACGTAGACAACAGATATTTTAGTTTCCAGTTCATTTAGAAAAGACTATATATTAAGATTCCATCAATCTCCTTTAAGTAATTGATAAGACTGTCGATGATCCACACTGGATCTTCGACGTCATGGCGGATCTTCTCGAACTCGACGGCCCACAAGACGCGGCTACCATCAGCCTCGAATGCCTTGGGAGTTACCGTGATGGTTGCTTTGAACTTCTTGTAGCTATCCGAGACAAGATTTCCACTCATACTCAGCGTCACTGTCCTTTTCTCCCAACCCACATACTCAGTGATCTTCTCATTCGCTAAGGTGAAAGAACATCAAATAGTTATAAAGGGTTTTGATCAAGAAGATCAAGAAATAAGAATGAAACGTGAAAGAGTTAAAAATGGCTTACATATGATGTCAAAAGTGTTGTTTATGTCGTCGGTGAAAGATGTAAATAACTTGTCCGCCGGAGACTTGGTGTCAAACTCGCCGGAAGAATCTCCATGTAGCGCCATTCTATAGTTTTTTGTTATCTTTTACTATTATATTTTTATGAAGTGATATTATACTCCTCCTTTTGATGATGGTGTTTATATATAGGGATGAAATTTGCATTAGTTAACGTTTTTTACTTCTCTGATGGTTACTTGTCTCAACCGTGGAACCGACTGGTCTGAAGATGTAAGACTGGCCGGCATCTGTGAAGTGAGCGGTGGTTCCCGTTGGAATAGCATGCCCTTTAATCAGGAGCCACGTGTTTCCTTGTGGGAGTAGAAGCCATGGCTCGACAAGGTTCACAAGAAAAAACACACTAAAAGACAGAGTCACGTGCTCCTGAAGAGAGGTGCACGTGTTGGTCACCGTCACTGTCACTGTTCACAACGGTTGGCCGGCGATTTCTCTCCCACTCCTCACATTACCAATCTGGATCTCACCGAAAGTTCAGCTGCATAGTCCTTGATTGACCACAGAGATGAATAGGAGAAAATCAACAAAATATTTAAATGCGAACGTCTTTTTTACTCTGAGTTGTCTTTTAGGGATAAGAGCATCAGTTTCGAGTCTTCGACTATATGTCTATATAACATTGGTATATTTTATTTTTATTACTAAAAGTCTAAAGAAAGGAAAATATAACCGACGAACAAAAAACAACTTGCAAGAAAATATTTCAAAAGTTGGCGAATTCGATAATTGTTTCTCTTTTTCTCTCTGTCATCTCTTGTCATTTACATTTTAATATTAAGTTTGGAGAAATCCGAACTTAAGGCAATTTTAATAAGAAAACAAAACAAAGGAGTAACCTTGTGGTGGTTCAGGTTATTAAAAACACAAACAAAGGAGTAACCTCGTGGTTCAGGACTGACGGTATCCTATTTAGAAAGTGAATGGAGATCTCTATTGCCTTTGCTTAAACCAAAACCAACAAAAACCCATGCACTTTCCATTTATTCTTTTAAAAATGTATAAACTTTACGAAAATACACATGCATAAAATTTATAATTTAAATAAATATTTCTTATTTTATTATTCTGTATAAATGTTAAAGTCATGTACAGAACAATATTTCTTTGGTTTTGAATTGTATATTGGCTCATGTCAAAGACATATATGTTCGAAACTTTGAATATAAGGGTGATGGTTCACCGTCAAAACATACATGTAAAATTTCAAGGACAAATCATATATGTTTTAATCGTTTTGAATTCTATGTAATTGTAGTTTATCTGCATATGAATATATTTAAATTAATTATTGGATTTATCTACTAGGGTGAACCTATATATTCACCTAGCCAATAATTGTTTGCCACATATTATTTAGATTTTGGAAGAAAAAAGATAAAAATCAAAAATATATTTATCCGAATAAATAAAAGGAAAATAATTAAAAAAAACAAAAAAGAACATCAAAGTTGTTTAACACTCTAAATTTTAGATCCTAAATCCTAAATCCTAAATCTAAACCCAAATTCTAGATCTTAAATTCACATCTATACCTTAAACCCAAACCCTAGAACCTAAACTCAAACTTAAATCTAAAATCCAAATTCTATATCCTAAACCCAAACAAAAATCCAAAACCCAAAACCTAAATCTTATACCCTAAAGGGTTGGGTTAATGTTGCTGTTATTCCTTTAAGGTTTAAGGTTTAAGGTTTAAGGTTTGGGTATAGAATCTAGAGATTGGGTTTAGAGTTTAAGTTTTACGATTTGGATTTAGGATCTAAGGTATAGAGTTTGGATTTAGGATCTAATGTCTGGGCTTATGATTTATAGTTTGGATTTAGGGTTTTAGGGTTTGGATTTAGGGTAAGGGTTTGGGGTCTGGGTTTTGGGTTTAAGGTTTTGGATTTAGGGTCTAGGATTTGAGTTTTGGATTATGTTTGGATTTAGGTTCTTGCGTTTGGGTTTAGAGTTTAGGTTTGAGTTTAGGGTCTAGGATTTGGGTTTAGTGTTTAGAATATAGGTCTAGATTTAGAGTTATGGATTTAAGATTTAGAACGTTAAACAATTTTGACGTTCTTTTTTTTATTATTTTCTTTTTATTTATTTTGTTGATAATTATATTTCCAATTTTTTTTCTTCCAGAATCTAAATATAATGTTGCAAACAATTATTAGCTAGGTGAACATAACAATTATTATGAGTATGTATTCTAATACATTTGTAGTTGGTCAATCAATTTTGGTTGATTGTTCAACATTTTCTGTATACCGGACCAGATCAAAATGGTGTCCATCAATTTATTAGAAACCAATTAAATTTTTTTATCAGAGAGAAAATGTAAACCAAGTTATAAACCAATACACGTAATATAAGCTGATTCAAATCAGTATTTGGCAATATACAACTCACTTGTATTAAATAAAAAAATATCTTACTTAATGTTTTTATGCCAAAGTATATATGTTTCCAAAGATTTATCGATATGGCTATGGACAATATGAAATATATATCCAAAGATATTAATTCTTTGAAGAAACTATATCAAACATTATATTACATTTGGTTTAGTGATGAGATCTATTTTTGCAAACTATTTTGTGATTTAATTATAAAATACAAAAAAACTTTGATATATTACGTACTATTTAGTACAAGAAACATTTTTGAAAATTATCTACGATTTAGTAACTAAAACCAAACCAAACAGAAATAAAAAAAAGTGGTTTGGATTTGATAACACCGTATAAACCGAATTGATGTTATTTTAAAAACTCGTGGTATATGGATATTGTTCACTATATAAACCGATCAAACCATACAAACCAAATAAACAAAACAACTAAAATATAGTAGTATAGTTATATGTAAATTACATAATATAATAATATGGTTTATGTTGATTATTCATAGTAGTATAGTTATATGTAAATTACATAATATAATTATATATACATAGTTTACTTTATTGATATCTTTATATATAAAGATGAGTTCTTATTCTCTCCCATGACGTCCATCTCAGCTGACAGGTCATCAATTATGACTCATCATGTTGGGTTTGGAAAGATCGACACGTGTCCACTTGGTCAAAACGCTACGTTTCGTTAAAAGGTAATTTATTGGGCTTTGTTTCGTCATGAGTAATTGGACTTTGGTGACTGAGTGACTGATTGGTTTACATATTACAATTGGTTTACATATTTAAACCAAAATAAAACCCTAACTAATCTAGCTAACCCTAACTAAACCACCTCCTCCACACCACGAGATCTAGCCGTCATCGTCCTCTCCACACACTGAGCTCCGACCTGCTTGACGTCGTCGTTCTGGGTCACCGCTGTGATGTGGTGTGTGTCGCCTGAGCTCGCTCTCCTCCTCCTTCGTCAAAACCAGATATGACTCAGCCGCCATGCCTGGCCCTGGATCCGCCGCACCACCACCACGGCTGGCTTTGTCTCCTCCACAATTTTCCATTACTTTACCAAAAGCAAACAAAATCAAATAAGATATATAGAGAGAGACGTTACCAGTGGTGGTGGTGGTGGTGAAGAGCGTGAAGGTGGTGGTTCGCATCGGTGGTGGTGGTGGCGGTGACGAGCGTGACGGCAGTGGTGGTGACGAACGCCGCGGAATCGAGCACAACAATGGTGGTGGTGATATAACTTACGGTCAGAGATGTTTCTGAGTCACAAAACCCATGAGATTTTAATTGCCCAGAAAAGAAACAAACATATAGAAAAGGAGAGAGAGAAGATTATGGTGAAAAAAAAATGAAGATATCTGTATGGATGGAGAAAGGAGATAAAGAAAGAAAGAGAGTTAAAAGGAGAAGAATCGTGGACCATTAGATTAGTTTTAATCAATGGTGAATACAAGTTATCCGTGTGAACGTTTAACCAATGAGAAAAAACTTTATTATTTCATTTTTTTTTCCAAAAGCTTAATCTTTATCGTTTGTTACGGTGTATTATTATTTGTTTTTAGTAGTTTTCATAGAATTTTGATTATTATTATTATGGTTTATAAAAGAACATTATGATTAAGAGTAATGTATATGTTTATGATTTTTTAAGATTTGAATGTTGGATTTAGGGTTATGGTTTAAAATTATGGATTAAAGATTGAAAATTAGATTCGATAAGGTTTGAGGGTATGAATTTAGTTTGGTTACGTTTAAAATGTAGGGTTAAAATTTCTAAATGGGTTTATAAATTTATAACTTGTTATAATAAGTATATTGTAGTTATTTTTAGTATATATTTATTTTTGTTTAAATATTAAAATTTATAGTTTATGATATAGATTTTATGAAAATAATGTATGAAATGTTAAAAATTATATATGATTTATGGTTTAGCCATTTAGTTTTAGAAAGGTTTAGACTATACAATTATTTTTATTATTTAGGATTTAGTTTATCTAACCCCTAAAAATATTCCTTACCTTAACTATTCGCAATGTGTGATGTGTTCGATGCTTGAGCAAACAAAGCATTGAAGATAAGAAAAGAAAAGAAAAGGAGTAACACTTTAATATTAAATTTAATGATTAGTATTTATGACATAAAAATATACTCCTTCCGTTTTATATTAGTGTTCTAGCTTTATGCACATAGATTAAGAAAACATTTAATTTTACATATTTTCAAAATAAAAACATTTTTACCAATACACATAACCATATATCAACCAATAGAAAAATAGAGTAGAGAATATTATTAATAAATTTTGTACTGAAAACCAAAACGACACTTAATCTGAAACAAAATTTTTATTTCAGAACGACAAGTAATTCGAACCGGAGGGAGTAGTATATACGAAGTTTACATTTAAGTATTATAATGGTTAGTTTGAAGTTTAATACTTAATTTGAAGTTAGAGTTTGAAGAATATTTTTTTAGAAATAATGTATGAAATGTTAAAATTATATATGATTTTAACACCATTTATATTAGGTCGCAGTATGGTAAATATTTAAATATTTTTTGTTATTAAATATCATCAAATATTTTATCTCTTTTAATATGTCTTTCCTTAAGATTTTTTAACACTTTTAACAGCCATTACATTTCTTAGGCTGCTTACAAAATCTAATTTTCCCATATGTAACATATCAACAATATTTCTACAAATTCCTCAATTATTGTTACTAATTTTGTATAATCTGAAAAATAGAGAATAATAAAAGTTACTGACATTTTAATTCAAACTAATATGTTTATTAAAAATAACATTATGATCTCAGAATTCTATTCATAGTTTTTGTTAATAATATTATTTTTAATCTTCGATAATTTATATGCTCCTCAAAATTAATATAAATTTATATAAAATATTTTTTATTATAACTTCCAGTAGGGCAACCCTAGTGATCTTGATATTTAAGACACTAATTTGAATAATTGGTTAATTTTAAGTAAAGGTTTCCATTGACATACATTTGTGTTAAAATTTAGTATATTATTAACCTTTTTATTTTCATTTTACAGATCTATAATGATTATAATTTATTTAATAATTATTTTAATAGTTAAATAAAATAGAAAAACATTCTATTTAAAAATTAGAGCATTGTTTAATAAATTCAATTTTAATCATACAAAGTTAAATTGACAATATGTTATAAAAGATATATATAGTTTAAGTTTTTTTGGTAAAAAAATTGAATAAACCAAAAACCGAAAGTATATAAAACGAACCAAACCAAAATAGATATTGTTTTAATATGATATCAAATTTTTATACAGAAAAATACCAAAAAGCTGGACTGAGACCGGACCACAATCTAGATTGAACAACTCAACATTTGATACATAATTTTTATATACGTCTCAATGCAAAGTGTGGGTCTCAACCTAGTATTAACTATACTCCAATATTTGATACAATCAAATGTATACTAAAATAGAATATGGTATGAATACATGTTACATTCTTTCATCCAAAACCACATATACAAAACATAGGTACTGTTTTACAATTCCATGTATAAAAGTATTGTTTAACAACCACATAGAAACATGGTTCTTGATCTTGGTTGAGTAATAGAGTTTCAATGGTTGGGAAGCTTTAACCTCACAATACAATGAATGAGAGAGATGATTCCATGTGAGTTCATGTAGTACCTGTCTATTTCAGACACGGTACAGTTTAATGATCTGATCAATCTTGGCGCGACAGACAGGACATCCCCTGTTGTTGGATTTGATCTCAGTCAAGCAAGACATGCATCCTGCGAGATGTCCACACGGGACACAAACCACGTCAGATGGAGCGTCGAGACATATAGAACACTGTCCAGAGCTCCCGTCTTCTTTCTTTTCACCCTCTGCTGAAGCTGGTAGAGGAGAAGAAGATGGGACATCGACAGGTGTTGAGTCAATAGTTGGGTAATGAACCGGACCATCCTCTAAGGTTTCTATGTGATCATCTGTCAATGGAGGAGCTGATGGTGAATGTTCATGTATAATAACACTTTCATGGCTATTGAGACCCGAGGTGCTTCCTTCTCCTGAGGAAGGAGGAGGTGGAGGTGGTGCAGTTGAGGAACTTGCTTCACCAACGGAATGGTGATTGACATTCGTTGTCTCACTCATAGAATGATGAAGTGGCGGCCCAGACGGTGCGGTTTGGGGAAAGCCTCCACGAGGCTGTCCATGAGAGTTTCATTATATAAATCCAAAGAGCGATGAATATGAAACAAGAAATCTGGGTAAATACAATGGCTAATATCTTTATCAATACCTGTGGAATTCCTTTGCATGCATCATAGAACCACTTAAGCTGTTGTTCGTCCCCTTTAGTGGAGGGGGCAAGTCTAAGATGTGTTTCTGTAATAAAAAAGTGGAAAAACTTAAACAAATATTTTAACGCAAGAGCAGATAAAATAGAGTGATCTATTTACATGACGAAGGTAAAAAGAGGATGGTTGCTAGCAACTAAACAGTGGATAGACTTACGCGTAAATACTCGATGCCTACGTTTTAGTCTTTGTCTCCAGCGGCTTAGGACTATCCACCGGAATAAAGTTCAATCATTATCATCCACAAAGCAAGAGGTTGCATGTGAACAGCATATAGAAATGTATAGCAAGAAATTACTTGAGGATTCGTCGACAATGATCACTGAGATATCAGAGTGGTTAGTTATTGGTTCCTCCAAGTTTGCTTTCCACAACCGCATAACTGTCCGTGGTGGCTCGTGAATCTGTTTACCACTCAAAACACATAGAAAGTAAAACGTCCTGAACTTGTTCTCTGAATTGTTAATATTACTGATCATCGTACCTGATCATTATCATATACAACCACCTCCAACTTCAAAGGCTGGGCAGGGTTTCTTGAAACAGTTGGTACGACGACTACCCATCTGAATATCATAATTAAGCTTTAGAGATGATTCATAGCCATATGCAAAAGAAACGAATTTTCTGTGATACTAACAGAGTTGCAGTATAAGCGAAGACAGATGCTAAAACTGAGGTATAATGGATACTCACACTCTGATTGAAGGAAGCTGATAATGAGAATCAAGATAGGCTGCAGGGCCGTAAAACTCACGCATCCAACCAGAGAACAAGCGGATGTGTTCCTTCAAACCCAAAATAGTTAACAATCCACAAAACAATCATATCCGCCACTTACAAGTCAGCAACAACAAAAAGTTAACATACCTCAATTTCATGCACGACATAAGTAAACCCTTTGTCTCTAGCGACCTCAAGTGGTGTTTGACAATCATCATTGAGAACAAGTGGATTTGCTGCCAAAAACATCAGATAAAAAAAAAGAATATTAAACTCACAGTCAACAAGTTGTATGTAAGAGATGAGAGAGCAAACACTTACCACCATGTGAAAGAAGCAAATAAACAATGTTCAGACGATCCATTTTAGCAGCATGGTGCAGAGGAGTCCCTGCATGGCGACCTGATAAACAGAGAGAGAGAGAGAGAGAGACCACATCAGCTTATAACTCAACGTTCTATCTGTTGCCAAGTGACTCTTTAAGTACCTGGACAATAAGCATTAACATTAGCGCCTAACTCGATCAAAGTCTTGGCGACAAAATAAAGCTCATAAATGCATGCCATGATCAACGGCGTTCTGCCTTTTCTATCCATCCACTACATCCCAAAATCACACACAAAATTACGATTAAAACCCCTTATTTACGAGAAATTCAACAATCAATCAATCAAATAACGATATTGAACCTCGAGGTCTGCTCCTTCACGATGAAGATCTCGAATGGCATCAGCGTCATTAGTGCTCACTTGCTGATACAGCAATTCCCCTTTCGATTGCTTTTTCCTCATTGTTCCTTCGCTGATTATCAAAACCAGAAGATAAAAAAAAAAAAAAAAAAAAAATTGTCAGGAAAATTGAGTTTTCTCGGGAAACGATAAGAGAAGAAGAATAATATTTAATGAGACATGTTTAATCAGTGTTTGGTGTGACTACTGGAGTTTTAAGAATGATTTGTAGATTTCAAGAATACATTTTATTGTTGATAAACCCTAATTTTAGTCCTTCTTAGTCTTGTCTACTTTTGCAGATCTCTTCACCTTCCCTCTTTATACTTCTCCTCCCAAAACCTTTAACTCGCTACTGATCTAACTCGGTTGGATCGAGTTATTTTGGCCAAGTCGCTCCTTGTCATTAGGCTGAACTATGTATTTGATGGATCTTGATGAGGGATATCATTCCTATCTTGAGAGAGTCAAGTCAATTCCAAGTTAAGATTTGACTTTAAATGGTGACCAAATGAATGAAATAGAAACACCATATTTTTTAACATTCTTTAAAAATATTTTACTATTTATGAGATATATTTTTCCTTTCTATTTATTATCATTCCTTTTATTGTAAAATTATAGATCACTTTTTTTCCTCATTAATTTTGATAAGAAATTATCATTTATACAATTTTATTTCTACTCATTTTTTTTTCTATTCATTCCTCGTGTTCCTTTGATAGTTATCAGTTAGACCATTTGTATTATACGTTTCCTCATAGTTTGTTAAATTTTGTTAACTAGTTCATATATCATAAATTATTTCAACTTTGTACCCACTAATTAATTTTGAGAATCTATTAATCCTTTTTTTTAATAAGTGTGTATTTTTGTGTATATGAAACAAAAGATGAGAGAACCGCAAACATGATTTACAAGTTCGCTTTAGGTTAAGTAAGGAACATTATTGTTTTCGATAAGGAACTCCAAGAGGACTCTAATGGTGCAGTCTTGCTCTATGCCAAAATGTTATTACTGAGTCAACTTTGTTTGCCAATAACAATGGTCAAAAAGGGTTTTGCAAAACCTGATATGTGCTTTGAAACGGTATATGTTTTTAGCAAGAAATCTGCTTGCAAACTTGTCTTATCCGAGAGAATCTTGGCAACTCCCCCAAAGGTCACAGTTCATCTATAAACCATGTCACAACATAATGTTTAACCTTTTTCAAGTACATATAAGAAACTTTACAGCAGTTTTCCTACTCCATAAGTGTGTAAGAAGTCAATATATATATGTGATGAAGGACATGGTGTTGGATTCTTTCTCTTGAGAAGCAATGGCTTATCTGAAAAAAGTGCCAAGTGTTCAATCGCTCTGCATTGTCTCATTTGTGGGAACCGATATTTGCACTGTTGATTTCCGTAAAATAAGAAAAGACAAGAAACCCTAACTTTCACTGAGGTCCAAGATTTCTGCTAAGCCAAACATCAAGCAATCAGAATATGAAAAATAGACAAGTAATGAATTGATAAAAACGAAAAGAGAGCAAGAAGATCTTATTCTGAATCTGTGTATGAGCGTTACAACAGGTAAAGCCTCGGGAGCAAGAACTGTTAGTGAGTTCCCTAGTTCTAACCACCTAAGACTTGTAGACCTAATTGAATCGCAGTTCGATAACAAAAATGAAAAAATGCCTAAATTTCTCTAAGTGCTGGGTTGCTGTGTAAAAAAGTTCTCCCATGTGCCTCTCACCTCTGCATCCCTTATATACTCTTCCTTAGATCGGTTTGGGCTTTCTTTTTCTGCCCCCGGATCAAGTTTATCCTCTCGCGGAAATATTTCATTTTCTCGATCTTCATGCTTATCCCTTGAAATTGACTATTAGAAATTCTTAACTCAACTAAGCAAACTGTCATATACCCTTTTAAAAAAAAGCAAAATATGTTACGTAGTTGACTAGATATACATTGCGAAAGGGATGTACGTATATATAATTTGCTTTGGGACTTGGGAGTCAGCAAAAGTGATATATACTCCAAAAAGATGAAACTTTGTGTTTAGTACTGGATTCAGAATATTTTTTTTACTGGTATCATATACTTAATTAATTTTAATAAAATACTATTAATTTTATTAATATAAAATTAAATATTAAATAATTTTATTATTTAAAGAAATGATAATAATAAAAATAATGTTAAAAATATCATATTTTTAATATAACCACAAACAAATATGTTCAATTTAGATTTAGAAAACCCATAGGATAAATGACAAAACTATTTT
The DNA here is from genome assembly GCA_016432835.1 of Brassica nigra. Taxonomy (NCBI): domain Eukaryota; kingdom Viridiplantae; phylum Streptophyta; class Magnoliopsida; order Brassicales; family Brassicaceae; genus Brassica; species Brassica nigra. The sequence goes on from CM028243.1 coordinate 21,450,686, forward strand.
TATAGGTTCAGCCCAAACAAGGGCTTTTGGCCCGGTCAAAAAAAAGAAAAAATAATAATAATTAGGTGTCAAGGGAGAATCGAATTCAGATTATAAGAGTGTCAAAAGGGTGATTTTCACCAATTGAACTGCTGAGATTTAACACAAACAACTTACAAAGTCACAATTATATAATTAAAGGGATGTCAGCTGGCACCCCTACTGCCAACGTAGGTCCGTCATTGTGTGTTGGCTAATCTCTTTACTATAAATGGACTCATATATGAACTTTTGTTGAATCGTTTATAACAAAATCTAACTGATTCGGTCGAATCATTAGAGAATTCTCTTTTTCAATTTTTTGTCAAGTCTTTGTATTTTCATTACTTACAATTGAAGTACAATGGCTAGTAGTTTAGCCATGATATTACATAAGACTGATTACTATTCCTGGCTTTTTTTGCTAAAGAATCTACAGTATGCACCAGGCTCCTAGGAACATGGATAAAACTAAAATTATGATGTTTTTTCATAGCTCTTTATGTCTTGAATTGTAGCATTTACTTCAGTTGCTCCTTCATGCTTTGTTTGTCCTCTTTCCTTATTAGTATTAAGAGCCTTCATAATCTCCATATTGTCTCCTAGGAAGACGACTTTGTTGTACGAGAGAACATGCATATGTTGGACTGCTAGTAACATAGCCATTGCCTCTGCTACCAAGAAAGAGTTGGTAGGCTCTAAAGCAGAGCTTCCTTGAAGTCTTGGAGTGCCTTCTTTGCTAAATAAGGAGCACCCTATTCCAATATTTTCATTGGAAGACTTCCATGAAGCATCTACCATACAGTAGTATTCTGTTTCTGATGGAAGGACCATTGTAATGGAATTTGAGATAGTGATATGTCTAGCCTGTTCTGATGGCTGATTCTGTGACGTAGCTTCCTCCCAAACTCTTGCATCCATTAGCACGTCATTGATAACTTAAACAATGTGATCTCGTTTGTTGTCGAAAAAGAGAATTCTCATTTTCAATAATTGACTTCTCGTTCTCTCTCTCATCTCTCTCCAAAAAAAAAGACTTTGAAACCTAATTAATGTCGTCGGCGGTTTGGAGGCAATAACCTCCACCGTTAGCCTTTGTGTTCTTCTTTTCTTCTTTTCTGTTTGCTTTTCACCTTCGTTCTCCTCCTCTGTTGATATGCTCGCATCTCTGCTTGGTGGTGATTCGGCGAGGCAGAGTTAGGGGTCGGTGGTGGTTAGCTTGGCAGCGGGAGATTTCCTTTTTCCATCTCAGATTTGGAGGCTTTCTCAGATCTGGATTGACGCAGGCGGTGGCATGGTGCTTGAGGACTGTACCTGTAAGTTGTCTTGCGTTTAGCCAGTAGGGTTAGTTCTCCAGAAATTTTAGCTTGAGCCGGTTACAGAGATCTCGGGCTGCATTGGTGCGGAAACTATAGTTGGTCAGACAGTTTTCGGAGATGGGATGGGGAAGTGGCGTGAGTTCCTCAGTTCATCCTTTGTTCCAGATCTAGACCTTGAAACAGGGGTTTTAGAGTTGTTGTGTATATTAGTTGTCTCTCAATCTACTCTGTTGGCTCTGCACGAGGAGGAGAGCTTTGGTGAATGTAATGGTGTGTGTGGCTATCTATGCGCGTGTGGTTAGCTGGTGGCGTCATGCTTGCTTCTCTGACCGTGAGAATATTCTGCCCAGAGAACTTCACAGGTATGGAGCTTCTTCTTCTTTCGGCAGCTCGGTGGTTTGGCAAACTTTACCTTTCATGCTCCTTCCGAATAAGAGCAGTGTCTTGTAGGAGTACTTAAACTGAACTGATGAAAGAGAAGCGCAACAGTCAATTGATGTTTGGTGTGAGCAGCATCTCCGTTTTTTGCAGTGGACTCGGGGGATGAGTGAGCATTTCATTCGGTAGCACAGATTAGCTAACTGTGCGGCAAAGGTTTTGGCTAGATCGGTGGGGCAGAGGCATACAACTCCACCTTTATCTTGACCTCCGGTTCAACCGGGCCGAACCGTCCACTCTGAATCCATCCGTTTGAGCCATTGTAAGACTTGGAAGGTGTGTGAGCTAATTTTGCAGGTTATCAAAGGCGTGTATGCGATGAAGCTATAGGTTTGGAGGGATTTTGAGGGCTGGCTAATCCTCCGTAGACTCGCGGCAACTTAGCAGCCACAACAATGAGACTCCAGCTCTTGGCTCACTTGCGATCCTAGGCAAAGTGCGTTGTTTTGTTATCCAAGTTCTGTTTCAGTTTTTGTATTCCTAGATTTTGCTGTGTTTTTCTTTTTGTATTTTGGTGTTGTGTAGTTGTTTTTATTTTTCTGCTACTTGTTTTCATCGTAACTTCTATCAAAAATTAAAATGGTCTAACATTTAACATTCATACCAAGGAAAAAAACATCTAACTGATTCACCTAATGACTCACCAAAATTGAAGTTTCTTTAAGATGGATTACCTATAAGTCTTTAGAGCATCTCCAATGGGGGTATCTATCCATTGAAATATTAAATACTCATATATGTGTATGTATATGTATGTATATATTATATATGTGTAATTTTAAGAAACTTTGGGTGGGGTTGTCTACAAAATTATGGACCCCACACCTATATATATATATATATATGGGTGTTTAGAACTCCAATGGGTAGATAGATACCTCTATTGGAGATGCTCTTAAATTGAAAATATGCGTAAGTGTTTAGACTTAATTTAATACTCCCTCTGTTTCATTTTAATTGTCGTTCTACGTTTATGCACACAGATTAATAAAACATATGATTTTGTACATTTCCAAAATAAAAACATAATTACCTATACACCTAACCATATTTCAACCAATAGAAAAATAAACGGGAGAATCTTGTTAATAAATTTTGCATTGAAATTCTCAAATGACACTTAATTTGAAACAAAAATTTTCCTCTAAAATGACAATTAACCTGACACTCAGAGAGTACATCTCTTTACTTTGTATTACGTACCGTGCCTATAATAAGTAAAAATATTTTTGGGGGCCCAATTTCGTAATATTTCATTATAACTAGGGGTTGGGTGAGTATTTAAATTGCAGATTTACTAGGTTCGATTTTTGGGTTTATTATTTTGTTTATTTTTTGAATTGGTGATTTTTATAATAAATTTTATATTTAAAATTAGTTTTAAATTCTGCAATGGCACCTAAGAGCATTAGCATTGGTTAAGTTCTAATAGGTGTTCTCACAAAGAAAAAGTATTTTAAAAATCTAAAGTAAGTGAGAGAGTACAAATAACACTAGAACATGTTCTCTAACAAGAACACATTTACTATTCTAAAAAGAAAAAAGACAGATGTTTCTCTTTAACTGACACAGCTTTTTAAAAAAATTCAAAATTTAATTACTTAAATAATATATTTATAAATAATAATATAATATTAAGTAGGTACTCAGTTTAAGAACACTACTGATAATGATACTCTAAGCTACTAGTAGCAACTAATTGGAATAATGCGTAACTGATTGCATTTTGGTACTGAAAATGATTATGCTAGAATTAGGGGTGGGAAAAATATCCGAAAAATTTGATTCAATTTGATCCGAAAAATCCGGATATCCGTAACTTTACGAATCGAAGCAAATACTAAAATTCAATATCCGTCAAATAAGAAGAAAATCACAAATACTCATTAAAAACGGATATCCGATCCGATCCATAATGTACATATGCATATACATGTATATATAATTTTATATCTCTATAAAGATTTTTAGTTATTTTATCCACTAAATTAATTATTTGTTCGTTAAATTTTTAAAAGGACGTAGTTTTTAAATAATTTGTAATGAAATATTATTATTTAATATTAAAATTTTCTTTTCTTTTAATATTTTTTCCAAAAAATGATTTTTATTATTTTTTACCGGATCGACGGATCAAATCGGATATCCGGTAAAATATACTGATTTTTCCGGATATCTGTAACACCGAATATTTGGAAGATCAAGGATCGAATCGGATCGGAAATTCGATTATTCGTATAGGACGGATCGAATCACGGATATCCTTAAGATTCTGGATTCCGCTCCGTGCCCACCCCTAGCTAGAATTTGATGAAATATTGAAAGTGATATTGTGACTATTAAAAGCACGTCCAGCTCATGACAATAGTAGGAAATCTCATATTCACTCCGTTTCGAATTAGTTGTCGTTGTAGAGTGAAATTTCCGTTTCAAAATAAATGTCATTTTATGATCTCAATGTAAAATTTATTAATTTTATATACTATTCTATTTTTTATTGGTTGGAAATATGGTTAGGTGTATGGGTAATGATGTTTTATATGAAAAATATGCAAAATTAAATGTTTTCTTAATCACAAATCTAAAACGAGAACTAAAACGAAAAGGAAGGAGTAATAAACAAATTAAAAACTTATAAAATAAAAGAGAGGAACGCTGATTCTCATGGGAAACTACAAGGTATTTTCTAAACACCCCATTGTCCACTTATCTACCCAATTTTCTTTAAAAATTATAAATTTTGATTATTTAACAAAAACCTTATTAACATATTTTTGTTTTGCATCTTAAAAAAAAACCATTCTTAGTATCTATCTGAGCGGGGGAACTTGCACTACAAGAAAACAGGGCGATACCGACGGACGAATTCGTCAGAATGTCGTCGGAATAAGCATATTTTGAAATTAACGAAAACGGTCGGAATCATTTCGTCGGAATTTAAATATTTTGAATTTCGTCAGAAACTCCGGCGACATTCTAACGAATACCGAGAAACCACATTTTGACGAACTTCCGACGAAAGTCCGACAACATTTTCCGAGACCAGAGTTCATCGGAAACAGAAGATACCGACGAACCAGAGTCGTCGGAATTCATCATTTTTTTAAAAATATTAAAATTTATTTTTATTTATTTTAATATTAAAATTAATAAATAAATAAAATCCGAAATTAAAATTTAATAATATTATAGAATTTAAAATTTCATACAAACTGAAATAGAAAAAAACATTCAGAAAGTTTTAAAATTAAAAAAAACTAGGGACCGGAAGGAAATAAGCGATCAAGCTTCTCCAATATCTCCGTTGGCCCTCCTTGAATCCGCTAACTCAGCAAGAATTGTGGCATTCTGCTCCTCCAATGCCACAATCCGTTCATCTCTGCTGTGTAGTTGCTCGAATCATGGGATCGGCATATGGAGCTTGAAGAAGAAGTCGGATCTGAAGAAGCACGGCGGCCAACCCAACTAAATAGTCTCCTTTCCTTTTAGGAACCGCCTACAAGAATATTTAAAGTTAGTAAACAGTATTATAAAAGAAATATATATTTATTTTAAAATTTACCTTTTCGACCATCTCGTTGATTTGCGGTCGGGACATGGTGGTTGAAGCACCCGTAGAATTGCCGTCATCGAGAGAGAAGCTTGATAAGCTTCTTTCTGAGATTCCACCAACTCAACGACCTCTCTGATTAGGGATCCTGAACTTGTCCGGTCTTCTTATTAGTGTGAGCCTCTTTAATAAGCTCGAGGCGATCTACGGGATTACCGTCGTTTGCTTCAATCTAAAAAACATTAGTTAAAGAATATCTAAAAAATAATTTAAATAAATGTAAAGATAAATAGATATAAAAAGAATCACTTACAAGTTGATCCTCCTTAGAGGACATAGAGCAAGCCGAGGTTGTGCACATACATTCCTTTCCGCCACGATCGCTCTTCCGATTCTTGAGTTCTTACGAGGCGTCGTTCTGATGTCGTCCTTCTCCCAATGGACTATCAACTGCTCCCACACCGTCCCATTAATGAACCGTGGCTTCTTGTTATTCAGCCATACTGTCTTCCACGAGTTGATGCTTCGTATAAGAGTCCATGGCCTTCGTTGAATTTCGACGGACTGTTTCCGTCGGACCGGACTCAAGTGAATTCTTGCTACAAAACACACATAGATTTAATTAGTAATGCAAACATACATTAAAATATTAAAATACATTAAAAAAACTAAAAAGTTACCGCAAATTGACGAAACCACAACTCCCGCTCCTCGGAAGGGATCACACTCCACTTCGGATATCCGGTACGGAGCATGGAATACATCATCTGGTTGATGCTCCTGCTAATGCCATTGCTGGACTTTTGGAACCTTTAAAAAAATTTCATGTTAGAAAGTTAATTAAGGGAAAAAACATAATGCTTGAATAAAGTAAAATACTAACCAAGTTGTATATCCCGGTCGTGGGTTGGGATGGAGAACCGGGAGATGCTCTCGACCTGGTTGTTGAACCAATAGTTCAACTGACATGACCCCCGGTTCCTGCTGAGCATGAGCGGGATCGACGGCTGGAGCGGGAACATAAGCGGGAACATAAGCGGGAACCGAGTTTTGTTCCTGAGACGATCCCGATGCACGGGAAGTACTTACCGAACAACCTCGGCCGCCACGGGGTGCTGAACGACGGCGGTGGAGCGTGCCTCGTCGGACCTAAATTTTTTTAAAATTAATAAATCAGAAACCTTTTCAAAGATTTATATATATATAGATATATATATATATAAAAGATTATAAATATTTGTAAAATGTTTATAAATATTTATAAATGTTTATAAATGTTTATAAATATTTATAAATGTTTATAAATATTAGTAAAAGTTTAAAATATTTAAAAATATATTAAAATTAATATTACAAGTTTTAATATATTTATAATTATAAAATGTTTTAAAATGTTTATAATTATAAAAATGTTTTAAAACGTTTATAAATATAGAAAAATGTTTATAAATATTTAAATTTTTTTATAATTATAAAAATGTTTTAAAACGTTTATAAATATAGAAAATGTTTATAAATATTTAAAATGTTTAAAATGTTTATAATTATAAAATATGTTTTAAAAATTATAAAAAAATTTAAAAACGTTTTATTATATATAATATATTACTGGAAACCCCAAAAACGTTTTAAAAATCAGAAATACATTTAAAAACACAAAATTATTGAATTTCAACAAACAGAAATTATTAAACCCCAAAAAAAATTAAAACAAGTTTGTAAACAAGAATCCTAACTAATAGATCCTAATTATCCATTCAATCCTAAAGTTTTCAATCAAACAACCTATAATCCCAAGATCTAACTTTCTAAATCTTAAAATTGAAAAAGTTAAGAAAATTACATGTTTATGGTGTGTGGGAGGAGATGTCGGAGAGGGAGAACAGGCGTCGCGGAGAGAGGAGGAGGGGCGTCGCCGAGTCGCGAGTCGCCGGAGAAGGAGGAGCCTCGGAATCGCCGGAGAGGAAGAAGAAAGATGCGGCGAAATGAGAAGGAAGAAGAAAGCTAGGGCTTTTAAGTTTAATGATTCCGACGGACCCGTGTTCGTCGGTATTCCGTCGGAATCATTAAACTTAAACCAATGCGGTTCACGAAAATTTTCAGCGGTTTAATTTCCCGGGTAATTTGGAATTCTGAATTCACGAACTGAGAGGTTCGTCGAATTCCGTCGGTATATTCTGACATTTCGGCGACATTGTGTTTAGGTCTTTAAAACAAGTTTGTAAATGCAAAATCCAAATCTTTGATAATATTTATAGTATTTGCATAAAGATTTAACTATGAAAATGTTTTCATAACAAAATTTCACACAAAAAAATTTGTAGTGTAAGATTAGATGAATATGATTGTATAAGTATATGTGTGTGAAGATAAGATGTTAAGAAAATATATTTATACATATATAAATATTTTAATGAGTTGTTATATTGGAGCGGTTGTGATCTAATATTATACTAAACACTTAATATGTGTTATTTTCAAAGTTTTGTGTCGAATATAAGTATTTTTGATGTAGAAAATGTTATTTACAATAGTCGTGAAATTCCTCGGAAAATTCCGACATTAACAACTGAGAGGTTCGTGAATTCGTCAGAATTTTCGAGGAATTTCTGACTATTGTAAATCATGAATAAACCACATTCGTCGGTATGTCGTTAGTTTCGGCGACATACAACGGAATCTTAAAAAAAAAAAAAAATTTACAACTTAACTAAGATGTTATAATTAAGAATTCTAATCAGAATCTTGAATCTTCAGAATCTTCATCAAACTCCCCAACCTCAGCGACTCGAATGTACAATAGCATCAAGTCCAAACTCGGAAAAATTCTCAACGAGTCCAACATCTCCCAAATCTTCAACTGCACTCACGTTGCTGGTAGAGTCTGGTTGTAATGGCTCATTATCGAAGTTCCATCCACTCGTCCTCTTGGGTTGATTTGTGTTACAGTGATCCATGGATCGCTCTCAGACGTCAGAGGGTAACTGATGTAACACACCTATCAATTATACAAGTATTAGTAAAATATAAACCATTAATTATGTTATTAAAAATTATGAATAAATTGATATACCTGATCAGCTTGCGAAGCTAGAATGAAAGGATCATAATATTGAAGTCACTTATTGTCCACATAACTGATGTAACACACCTATCAATTATACAAGTATTAGCTCCCATGTGTTGTCCATCCGGATAACATACCATATGCTGGAAAGTCACTTATTGTCCACATAAGTACTGCCCGCATATGAAAATTTTCTTTACGAAACATCGTATGTCTCAAAACCATGCCCATAGTTGTTGCAACTCATATATCAGTGGTTGAAGAAACACATCTAGTGATCTCTTAGGATGCTCTGGCCGGGACGAACTGAGAGGAACAAAACTCGTCGCATGCACAAGCTCGTGGTAAGTTGTCGGTGTCACAATAACTGGCCATAGAGAATACTGTCTTCCATGCTTTCCAAATGGGCTGAAACCATCAGTACATAATCCAAGATAAACATTTCTTCTCTCTTCCGCAAATTCGGATATGTTGATGAAATGTTTCCAAGCCTTTCGAAGGATGTCTAATCTCACCATTTGTGGAATGCTCGCATGCCATCTCATTGCTTTGCTGTCGCTCACACTGATACAACCTCTTCAATCTTTCCGTCAAAGGCAAATACCACATCCTTTTGAGCGGGACGGAACTCTTCCCTCGTCTCGATAACGAGGTTTCCTACAAAATTTGCATTTAACCCGTTCCTTATCAGCTCCCAGTAGATCATGCAGTTGTCAATACATACATCTATCACTTCATGCGGTAGTTGAAGACCATAACAAGTTTCTGAACCTCGTAGTATGAACCGGTGCAAGATTATCCTCGGGTAGAATACCTTTGACAAAATCAATGTCGCGTCACACATTCTTCAGCCAAATTATAGTCGTCTTAATACCCATCAATCTAGTTGCAGATGATAAGGGTGAATGACCATCTCTACAACCTTTATATAAAGGATGTTTTCCTGCATCCAACATGTCAAAAATCTCCTAGATTCGGGTTTGGTTCTTCCCTCGATAATGATCATGTACCATCGCTCAGTACCTACACCATAATCTATATCCGTTCTAGGTTCTTCTAACCTAATATCAGGCTGAGGTTCGCTAACGACTGAGGTTAGCTAATACTACCATATTCATAACCAGTTTCTCCATGAAGATACCAAACTTTATAATTACGTGAAAACCCTCTCATATACAAATGAGACCAAACATCAAATTCTTTTATAACTCTATTATTATTGCAAGTAGAGCAGGAACATCTTAACATACCGGTTTTTTGATTCGGTTGCTGTTGAACAAGCCTCATGAATTCTCCAATCCCTTGACCGTATTCATCGTAAGCAAATTGGTGTTGGGATCCATATGAGGTTTATCCATCCACGACGATAATAAACTCCGAAGACATGATTTTCGGAATTATTGTGATTAGAGAGTGAAGAGTGAATGAGGAGTGAATGAGTTGAATGAGGAGAGGTTGCATTTATAGGAAAATGGTTCAGGCAATCCGACGACATTCTGACGGAATTCCGACGACCAACGGTCATATTCGTCGAATTCGTCGGTGTTTTCAATCTCAAACGGCTATAAAACAGTCATATCTAATTGTCATAAAGTTAGAATTTCGTCAGTATATAGTGACGAAATTCCAACACAACGATTATATATATGATGGAAGTCGCCGAATTTCATCAGTATATAGTGACGAAATTCCGACGACCTCAACGGTTATTTATATTATCGGAAAGTCGTCGGAATTTTGTCAGTATATAGTGACGAAATTCCGACGACCTCAACGGTTATATATATGATCAGTATGTCGTCGGAATTCCGTCACTATATTCCGACGGACACATATTTCTCCGAAAGTCGTCAAAATTTTCCGACGACATTCCGACGACTTCGTTTTTTTAAATTTCGTCGGTATGTCGTCGGTATGTCGTCAACAAATTCCGACGACCCTCCATCCGTCGGAATGTTCGTCGGAATATGCCGTGTTTTCTTGTAGTGTTGGAAGCACTAGTGGAACAAGATTAGTAACAACTTACGTCAGTCAACTTGCCAACAAATAACAAGGGAGGTATCCTATTATGTCTATAACCACCATCCCATGCCTTACAAATAAACAAATTTAATTACCATTACTAAAAATATCTATTACTTAACTATCAAGCTAAAGTTGAAATTTCAGATATAAATTATGGATACTAGCTTTTAATTACCAAATATCAATATGTCTTTTCTGTTAAAAAAAAGTTGTAAAATTTAATTTGCCAGGATACGGTAAGTTGCTGCTGTCTGCATTTGACTTTCTCAAAACAAAATCTATTTAAGATTCTCAATTCTTATACTTTATTTTAATTTTATGGTCAATGATAAATCTACATGATTTTTTTTTTGACTAAACTTTAAATCTACATGATTTTTCAGCATCTTAATTAACGAGTTAGAAGTTTCAAAAAAAAAAATTAACGAGTTAGTGGCCTATATATATATATATCAATTACGAAATGCAGGTTTGGCTTTTTGAAATAAATATTATTATCACCCAACGATAGTATGCAAATCGATACACTAATTTATTCATAGAGCATAAAGAGGTCCGTACATCCCCAAATACCAACCATTATAAGAGATTCATATATAGATATATAAATACTTATACGTTCCCTTCCACGACGGTCCTATTTTTTCGGAAGCTTCTTCCCGATAATCTCATGGATAAGCTTAGCTGTTGTCTCAAAGAATTTTTTATCGCGCGGGTTATCAGAAAGCTCCTCGGCCTCGGTGGTCCATTCCACGTGGCTACCCTTATAGTTATCGCCTTCTCGAGGAGTAATAGTGATGATAACTTTGAGACTATTGAACTTCGTCATCCAGACATCAGTGCACCTCATTAAACTGATCGTAGTTGTCCCTTTCACCGAATCTTTAGTATGGATCTCCACCACAGCTTCCGGAGAAGATAAAAAAAAAATAATAATTAGGGTTTATATCTAAAAATATGAAATAATGATAAGAGAGTTTACCATCATCATCTTCACATGCTTTGATGAAAGCTTTAAAACATTCTTCCGCCGGATACTCGGAGTCAATGGAGTTTTGGGTATGATTTAGCTCGTAAAGATTGGAATCAATGAACATGATGTGACGGGCAAGAGTGTTGTAGAACAGAAGAGTAATTCGATCTTTAGGGTCAGAGCGATTATTCACGCACACGATCTTCAACTTCACGAGGCTATGTGTGTCTTCCCTAGGAAAGACCATGAAGGTTGCTTTGACAGACTGGAAGTATTTTGGGTTTATCTTTTTCCCAAATATCTGCATCGTCACTGTTCTTTTCTCCACATCTGTAGACTCTATATAGAACCTCAACGCCTCTACAGTGAAGCAGATATATAGCAATTAAATCGATGATCAAGAAAAAGGAATGAAATTTTGAAAGAGTTAATTACCAGCAGGATAGTCGACTGAGACATGGTGTATCTTTCTGGTAAAGTAGTTAAAGAATTCGTCTGCCGGAGATTTAAGTTTCTCGTCACGAAATCCTAATGTTGTTGTTGTTGTTGTTGTTGTTTCGAACGTAGTCATTTTCTCTCTCTTTTTTAACAAGTATATGTTTTGTGGGCTTTGATTATTATCTTCTCTCGAATGAAAGGTGATTATATAGAGAAGAGTTCAATGCAAATTGCTTCAACTCATCTAACTTTTTTAAGCCCACGAGCTCATCTAACTTTTCTAAAGCTCACTCAGCTAACTCTTTTTCACCATATTGAATCTTTCTATTTATATAACCAAAGGTCCAAAGGCTTCATCATTTACAATTTACTGACACATAGTTAATTCATTTGGCACATTGGAAATTAAATTAACTGTACAAGCTAACAAACATAGTTTCTTTGAAAAAACTGAGGGCTTTTAATTGTTTTGTTTGATTTCTACTCAAGATGAGTCTGTTACTTCTGACGAAAATAATATCATGTGCAGTATGGGGATCTGAATCTGAGGATGTATCATGCGTATGCTTTTGTGAGCCAGTAAAAGTGATTTTTCCATCGGAGATGACTTTCTGCTCATTTCTCTCTTAACAAGAAATGATAATAAAACGAAAACAAGAGGGATGATTTGAGGAATTCTTCATCACAGCATCGTGAGTCAACATAAGTGGTTTTTTCTTAAAAATGATTATTTTTCTTGTCCTTTGTGTTATAGCATATAGAAAGCGTGTTAACTTTTTTCTATCTAATTAATAACTTAGTAACTAATAAGAACCATACAATTAATACATATATATACTAGTTGTTTTTATTGGTGATAAAACATATATATTATGTGGGTTGGTAACCTATTCGAGAACATGAGAATAGTTTTAACTAATAAATATCATCACATATTGTAAATCAGCAAATATCCAAGTCACTCAACTTACTCATTTTTGTTACTACAATATAAATGTGGAGGTGACATGCACGATGTTTAAATGTCGCATGTAACTTTATTTTTGGCCCTTTCTAAACTATATTAAGATTGTGTATTAATATAAGTTTGTGCATTATAAGTTTGCCAAAATACAAAAACTAAGGTCAAAATACAAAAATGTCGACATGTTGATTTTAGTTGAGTTTTTTTAAAGACTATCTTCTGAGTTGTATTGGTGTTTTTTTTGCTCGAACCCATGCATTAGACTTGACTCTTATCTTGTTTTAAAGTTTTTGATAAATGTTGCCATGATAAAGTGAACATCAGCTTCCTTATAAATAAAAGATATTTATCGTAATTTATAACATTTTCATTTTATTTTTTATTTTTATATATTTTACGGATAATGTGTATCATCACGACAACTTCGTATTTCCAATTTCCAATTACTTATGCTTTGCAACACTCTAGGCATAGATGTTTTTGGTTGTTTCACAGTGAAAGTAACTAACTATAGGTGTAACTTGTAATTTTTTTTGTTTGAACACAACTGGTAATTATTATTTTTTTGCTAAAATTTGGTGCATATATTATAAAAGTGGCAAAAGCAATACATAAGTGAAAATATTACATTGCTTTAGTGGACAAAGTTAGTAAATTTCTCTAAGGCCCAAATTGATCTTGGTCTGAAGTAAGAAGTAGCCCAAACAGAATCTTGGCCTTTGGTATTTGTCTGCAGAAGAAATAAGGCCCAATGTGAAAAGATTTTGTCGTTGTCTTCCTCACGAGAGTATCCGAACGGTTTCAGACAAGAGAGAACCAGAGCTGCATGCACGCACTCGATTCTAACGGATCAGATTCGCGTAACGATGAGAGACGGTTTTTGATGGTGGAAGATATGGTTGAGAGAATAGCATCCTGCGATTTGAAGTGAGATCGGTGGAGCATGTTGTTGCGCTCACGCCATAGTTCATGGATCAGAGCTTGCCAAGATAGAATTGTGAGATAGCGCAGTCGGTTGTCCCCATTAAATCGGATCAGAGCTTGCAAAGTATCATCCCAATCATCTGAGGTAATGGCAAAACGAAGTTTCGAGGCAAGGTTTCTCCAAATCCCAGAGGAGAATGAACAACAGAAGAAGAGGTGGTTCCTGCTCTCTGGATGTAGATTAAATAAGAGGCAAAGAGGGTATGTCTGCAATCCCCAAGACAGTAATCTGTCACGTGTAGGACACCTATTCAGCACAAACATCCAAGTAAGAGTCTTGAACTTCGGAATTTCTTTCTTTAGCCAAACCACAGAATGCCAAGGGACCAGTGGCTTTGATTCCCTTATGTAGTTGTAGACTTTAGCTGACACAAATTTGTTGTTCGTTGCAGAAGTGGAACCTAAGATGCCCCATTCCGGAATGTCCACGCGATCTGAAAGAGTGATAGTTGATAGAAAGACTTGAACTTGCTCAATCTCCTGCGATCTTGATGGTCCTACTTCCCAAGCTTCATCAACCCACAGCGAGGATAAAGGAGAAGAGAGGGGAATACCATATTGTCTCGGTCCATTATGACCAACGAAGCTGATTAGCTGGCCAAATGGGGACCAAGGTGTCGTCCAGAAAAGATAGAATTCCCATTGCCTGGTAATATTCTCATCCAGTTGATATCAGTATGCCTCATTCTCAGTATCTGTTTGAACAACCATGTTTGTGATTGGCTCTCTTTCATTGACCAGAAGCATTTATCTTTGATGACATTCTGATGAATCCATGCTACCCACACAGATTCTGTTCTAAAGAAGAGCATCCAGAGGAATCCAGAGGAGCTTTAAGGTGCAAGTACGATTCCACGATTCAATGCTTCGAAGGCCTAACCCTCCTTCTGCCTTTGGCGATGTTACTGATTCCCAAGACACACGAGCTGAATACTTTCCATCAAGATTGCCTTTCCATAGAAAAGCTGCACACATCGAGTTGATTTGTTTAATGCACTCTACCGGTAGAATGAAGGCAGCACACCAGAAATTGATGATTCCTGAGATCACTGAGCTTAACAGCTGAAGTCTGCCTGCAAAAGACATGTATTTTGTTGTCCAAAAGCTCAGTTTTGACTTGATTTTCTGCAGTAGAGGTTCACAGGTAATGAGTGAAAGCTTTTTTGTGTTTAATGGAAGGCCTAGGTATCGCATAGGCAGAAAGCCTTGTGGGATTCCAGAAGAGGTAACCAGCTCATCAATCTCAGCGTCTGATAGGCCTGCTGAGAAGAGACATGATTTATGAGGACTGATTGCCAACCCTGAGATTTCCTGAAAATCTGAAAGAACTGAGATGATGCCTTGCATTGAGGAAGGGGAACCGTCTGAGAAGATCAAGAGGTCATCCGCAAAGCATATGTGGGTAAGCTTTGACTCTTTGCAACAAGGGTGATAACCAATGATTCCGTTCTCAGCCGCTTTATTAAGCTTGTGAGATAATACATTCATTGCTATGCCAAACAGATAGGGGATTAGGGGATCCCCTTGACGCAAGCCTCGAGTGCCACGAAAGAAGCCATGGAGGGAACTATTGATTCCAACAGAATAAGCTGTTGTTAAGATACACTCTCTGATCCATTGAATATATAGTGAAGGGAAACCCAGAGAGGCGAGAGAAGCTATGATGAAGTCCCATTTGACAGAGTCAAAAGCTTTGGCTATATCCACTTTCAATGTAAGCCTTTTTGGTCCCTTATTCTTGTGATCTCCACTTACAATCTCAGAAGCTAGGAGGCAATTCTCTAGCAACAACCTTCCCTTAATGAAAGCTGACTGATTAGGCAGTATGACCTGAGGAAGCAAAGGTTTTAATTTCGACACTAGAAGTTTTGAAATAACCTTGTAGGTAGTATTGCAACAAGAGATAGGCCTGTAGTCCTTTATAGAAGAAGCACCAGGGAACTTACGGATCAGGGTTAAGATTGTTGAGTTAGTGGCAGTAGGCAAATTCCCTGAGATAAAAAATTTGCTGATTTCCGCTGAAACTTCTTGTCCTAATATGTGCCAAGAACAGCTATAGAACCGAGATGTGAGACCATCAGGTCCAGGGCTTTTATTTGGATTCAGTTTAAACATTGTTCTCATTATCTCATCAACTGTTGGCATCCTGATCATTGCTTCTGCTTGTGCAAGGGAGCAAGAAAAGACCGTCTCTTGATCAACTCGCTGCTGCAAAGAGGTAGCAGCAATCGTCAAGGGAGGACCCAAAACATTAGCAAAGTGATGGACAGCCAGTAGGCCCACCGCCTCTAAAGTAGTGACGGTCGTTTCGTTGAGGTCAGTAAGCTCATGGATTGTATTGAAATAATTCCAGGCCATTGCTACTTTATGGTAAAAGCTTGTGTTTTGGTCTCCCTCTTTTAGCCACTGAATTCTTGATTTCTGGTGAAAATAGGCTTCTTCCACTCGTCTAAGATGATGCAGCTTCTCAGTACAGAGTTTCTCAGCAAGAAAAGCAGCCTCATAAGGATTGGTCAATGATTCCAGTTGAAGATCCTTGAGGTTTTCGTTGCATTCTCCTACTCTTTTTTGAATTTCAGAGTAGTTGTGTTTATGGAGCTTCTTAAGATATTTCTGAGGATCTTTTGTTTCTTGCTGAGGGGAGATAGAGACCAAGTATCAGGCTGCGTAACTTTCCAACCTTCTTGAATTGTAGATAGAAAATCTGGATGAGCTGTTAGGAAGTTATAAAACTTGAACGGCCGCGTGCCAGCAATAGGAAGGGCAGCTTCCAAATTAACAAGGCTCGGTGTGTGATCTGAGAAATCCGGAGGAAAAAAGTGTGCAAGACTATTCGGAAAGGTGAGCAACCATTCCTCATTAATCAATACACGATCGAGTTTCTTAGATATAGGATCAGCTGGTTGCTTATTTGTCCAGGTGAATGGCGGCCCATGAAATCGAAGATCCCTAACTTCCAGATCATCAATACACTCTTTAAATTCTATCATCTGCGGAGTGATGCTATTGAAAGCAGGAGAAGAATTCTCCGCACAATGAATGATTTCATTAAAGTCTCCTCCAATGATCCAAGGAGAGTTGAGAAGTGATAGATTATCCTTAACTTCCAATAAAGTATTCCACAAGACCTTTCTTTCATCGACTGTATTATCAGCATAAATAGCAGTCATTATGAAAGTAGAAAGTCCTGGGTATTCAATTTTACAAGTAATTTCTTGCCTTGATTTGTGCAGGAGAGTTAAAACCGCATGAGCTTTCCAAAATATTATTATTCACCCGTCTTCGTCTTCGGAGTGGTTAGAAACAAAAGACCGCTGAGGACAGACGGAATTCATTATCCGAGTAAGATTTGACTCCTTGATATGAGTCTCCAAAATTGCTCCAAAGTAGATATTATTACTATTAAGCGAGTGCCAAAAAGCCGGGTGCTTTTCATTATCATTAAATCCCCTAATATTCCAAAAGATAGGTTTACAGACATTAAATATTTTTTGTGTTTCTTCCCCCAGGAGGAGAAGAGCCCTTAACAGGGGTAGTTGATTCTTCAGAACTAGGAACTGTGGCTGAGATAGTAGTAGATTCACTTAAGAGCCCGTTTGGTTCCTTACTGCTAAAGGAGAAAGCAGTGGAAGAGAGATGCCCGAGATTCCGGGGTTCCAAGAGGGCAAACGGATTAGCCATAGAGATATCAGAGAAAAGGTTGGCGCTGAAGCTTCCCCCAATAGACTCAGGAGAGGATCTTCTACTCAGGGGTGAGCCTTTCCTTTTCTTGGAGGAGACATTTATATAGGGCTTTGCAGCAGGAAGTCCTACCTCAAGAGAAATGATGGCTGATGAGGGAGGAACATCAACCTGAGAACTTTGGTTGGAGATAACCATTTCTGGAACTCCAGCAGTAAGGGTAATACAATCAGTAGTAAGAGATACACTGACTCGTGAAGGAGCAGCAGCGTCCTGAGAGGATCGAGAGGAGGAGTTAATTGGATCCTTCCCCTGATTCTTCGAAGACGAGGGTGCTGGGTTATCATGTGAAGCAGACGTTCCATGCTCTGAACGATTAACTGGGGCTGACTTACTAGAGGAATCCTTCGCAGGACCTGAAGCAGTAGAGGAATCCTTTGCAGATGGAGCCCATTTCGCATTAGGACATCTCTGTTCAAGATGACCAAGACAATTGCAGGAAGGACAAGTCGGGGGGATCCACGGGTAAGTAACTGAAACTGGGATGATAGAGCCATTGTCTCTGATAAGTTCAACCACTGGTGGGAGAGGTTTTGTACAGTTCGCTCTGACTTTGAGATGGGCTACATCAAGACTAACCATACGAATGGTAAGTTCATCAGCTTTCACCGGATCTCCAATGTTTCCAGCCACTAGACTGAGACCCTCCCTTGTATAAAGATCAAAGGAAACACCTTGAACATGAGCCCAAAGAGGTATAGAATCCATCGTGGGAGTTTTCATGGCTAATTGAGCACTCCATTGCGCTACATAGAACATAGACGTCCCAATATGCCATATCTCTTGCTCGACAACCTTCCGGCGAATGAATTCATTAGGTATTTTAACCAGCATAGAGTGAGATAGATGCCTTAGATGAATCTCAGTCTAGTGCCTTTCCCCCATATGTGAGTCAAAACACTTTGAATTTGACTGTAGGATGGAGTTTTTCCAGTGAAAACACCCAAGACAAAATCTTTATGAGCTTTTGCCCCACGATTGAATACCTCATCTGGAATTTTTACTTGAGGTATCCCTTCTGGAGAGAAAACCAAAGGAGCTAGTCTTTTTAAGGATTTATCAGTACCCGCCCTAACTTTTCCAGCATAGGTTTTGTCTGAAGGAGGAGGCTTTGAAGAATCTCCTCTAGCTTGAGGGTCTTTATTTGGAATGTTTTGAGAATTTGATTCCATCCTTGGCAACCCTTCTGCTGGACCCACTGAATCAGGAGATTTTACTTGGTCAGCTGGAAGAGAACCCACAAACGGCAGTGAAGGAGTAGATTTTGTTGCTTCAGAACATGATTTTGAAAAAATCTCTGGTCCTGCTACTGAAGAGAGCCCTTTGGAAGACTCTGAGGAGATTACAGACTGAGTAGTGATAGCAGTTTTAGGGTTTGCTACAGTATCAAACGCTATAGCTGCAGGAGGAGAAGATGTCCCTTTTGCCTTGGCTGAGAGGGTAGTCTACTGAACATAGATGAAATCAATCTCCTTGCTTTTTGTTGAGGGAAGGAGCTGAAGTTTTTCTAGTCCTTTTCCAGAGATTTGAGAAGGAACTGTAGTAAGAGAAATATCCATAGTCGTAGAAGATGATTCCAAGTTGACCATAGTAGAAACCCGATAATCCGGAGAAAAATTATAAGCATCCTTCTTCTTGAAAACCCAAGGAAAAGAAGGATAGTTTGGAGATGAACTCTGAGGCTTTGAAGAAGCTTTAGGAGATTGAGGGACGGAGGGAACTGGGAAGGGTGAAGAGGAGATTCAGATCCAAGGATATCAGTTCCAAGATCAGGGGGTCAGCCTCTAGCTGGAGCGAGGAAGCTCCTGCCATTGAAACGAGTGAGCAGCAACGGATGAACAGTAACAAGGGAGCAGATGAGGAGAGAGAAGAGAGAAAAAGAGATATTTTCTCACTCTAAAGAGAATGTTTTGTATACAACTGGTAATTATTATAGGAACATTATAAATAGATAGGAATAAAATTTTAGAAATGATAATAATAATGATTCTTTTTCAAAATTAATAAGACACAAATTTGTTTTAAAATTCTCTATAAAAAATGAAAATGAATGAAAAGAAAAAACTATTTCTCATTAATGATAAACTTTTTTAAAGGAACGTTAATAAATATAGTGTTCCTCGTCATTCCACTATTCAAAGCCTATAAGTTTTGTTGTAGCTTCGGGATTGTGGCATTTAATTCCTTACATCATTCCACTATTAATCGTCCGTTTTTTAATTCAAATACTAACGTTTAAGTGTGTAATGAATATTCAACAATTTCAAATACTATGGCCAACTTTAGTTTTTGTCTTTACATTTATAAGTCAAAAATTACACATTTTCATTAATATTATTTGAGAAATCAGTTTCCTATGTTTCGCACTGACAATAATTATTAGAATGGTTAATTTAGATGGCATTATTTACATTATTTTATTTTTGGATAACCTTTGTTATTTTGAATTTTTAGCATAATTTCCCTTTTATATTGGTTTTAAAATCACATATATAAAAAGGAAATACTTATAAAATATCAAAAGTGGTCATATTATATATATTAACATTTTTATTTTTTTTATAAAATTTGCTATTTTGGTTTTTATTTTATTTTCCTTTTGGTATTGATTTTCGTATCACATATATAAAATGAAATATTTATAAAATATAAAAACGTGGTCATAATATTTCATTAAAAATAAATTTCATAAATAATAAGATTATTATTTAGAATATATATGTAATTTCCTTAAATATAATCTCAAACAACATAATAGATATTTTATGAGATAATTATTAAATTAAATATTAATTTTAAATTATTTTTCTGTTAAATTGGTTTTCAAATAACATATATTAAATGGAAAGTTAAAAACCTAATATTATATATATATATAATTGATTTCCTAAAAGGAAAATTCACAAAAAATTATTTTAATAAATATATTTACTTTGAAACATAATAGATATTAAAAGTTAAAAAGTACTATAAATAGGTTTTCTATCAACCAATATTTTTAATAATTAAAGATGAAAAGTATTTTAATTAGCATAAATTAATAGCTCTAATTTACTAAAAAAACGCTATCTTCAATGGTCAATCAAGTTTAGTCATAATTCACTGATAAACTGTGATAAAATGATATCTTATTTTCTAATATATTTACTGTTTTCAGTGATGCATGTTTCCTTATTATTGGCAGTGAAAAAAAAAATGCGCAAGAGATCTCCACGATGACCTTCAGTTTCTCTATTTTCTCTATGTTTCTTTTTTCCCACTCAAGACCTTGATTTCAAGCCTTCTCTGTCTCTCTCTGCTGGGCCATAAGTCCACAAAATCACAGTTTCTCACTACAAGAAAATACATTTATTGTGACAAAACTTTGTGACAAAAATTATTTGTCACAAATCTGTGACATTTTGGAGACGATAGGTGACTAAATTTTTGATGTCACAAACTCGTAACTGTTCTGTCACAATATTGTGACGTCCTAAATAGTAATCAATTTTTGTCACAGTTAGTTACCTAAGAGTGACGATAATAAATAATGTATTAACCGTGACATATTTGTGACTATATATACAGTTGTCTTTGTGACGAATCTGTGATGGAATGGAGAGTCCCATGTTGTGACAAAAAAGACTAAGTATTTGTGATGAATTGGAATAAACTTATAACTGGATTTTTTAAAAGTTATGACCAAAGAATATTGAAAGTATCTTACAAGTTTTCTAAACTACAAACGTTTATCATAGTCGTGAGTACAGTATATTTTGAAAGGCATTTGCCATAGGCATACAATTTTAGGGCCCCAAAATTGTGAAGGCATGCATGGTGTATCGAAGTGGTTACAGTTCTCAACATTGAATTTTGTGTCCCATGCATGTTCGAGTTGTTTTTGTGGTTATATATATTTTTCATGGGTTGGATTTTTTTTTATAACAGAGATCAAAAATCGTAACTACATTTACATCAGTTCTAAATCGAACTATCTTCTTTTCAAAGAATCTTCGATTTTTCATTGAACGTTGTTGTTCATAATTTACATTTTCTTTTGTTGGCACCATTTTTTATATAATGATATTTTTTCTTCCTCTTTTGTTGATACTTGATGTAATTATTTAGATTATGGTTTTGTTTACAATATTTTATATTATTATAAAATTATATTAATAATGTTAAAGGCCCCAAATCTTAAACTCGCTTTAATTTTAAAAGACCTTGCACGGCACTGCGTTTTAGTCTCTGATTGTTTATGTAACAATGACCAAAGTTTGTCAAAAAATTATATAAAATAAAAATTCATCAGAACATAAAATATAGTGCTTAGTCATTTTATTGGATCAATAAACAGAAAATATGTAATGTATAGTATATGTGGGTGGCTCAGCAATCATGATACATATAAAAGAGGAATATAAGTTTTTAACCAAAAGTTTGGGTTTCGGTACAATGTAACATGAAAGTGATGATTCTATTGCATGTTCTACTTCTAACCAAAGGAAGAGTTGACTATCTGACTGAAGAGTTGATGTAATTTGGTTGAAAAGAGAATATTCATTGTTCATGTTATACAATGAATAAATAAATAAATATATTTAGTTAATTGAAAAGTATGAACAACCTAAAAATAGTGATATTAAGCTAAAGAGTTATATTTGTTATTTGTTCGAGAATTTTGTTTTTTGAAAAACTAGAACCACGAGAATTATATTATTCATAATGCTTTTTAGTGGAGGAATCAATGTTCACTTATAGAATGAAGATCTACGCAGAATAAAAATAATAAATATCTAATCAGTTAAAGAAGGAGGAAAGAAACCAAATTATTACCAAAAAACTTAATAGGAGAATCAAGAATCCCGGTAAAAGAGGATTTAAATTGGGTTGTTACCATCGTCATCTAATACCCTAATATTTCAACTAATAACCGTATATGTATAAATAAAGTAATATAGCTCCTTCTACACTTTAAATGGGAAGGCCAACATCCTCTCTTTCAGTTTTACCCTAAAAACTCTTCTCACGCAAAACTAAAGCCGTCCCTCATTTTTTTAATAGCTTTTCATGATTTCAAAGAGTACATTACGTGTGGCTAATCTTTTTGTTTAGGTTTATATTTTCCAAACAGGTTATTGGTCTGAAAGTCAAAACGATCTCTTACTTTTGGATCTTTCTTTTCGTATGCTAACTTTCTTTGGTTATTCATCCTTTGCCAACTGTCAATTGTAGATGCGGTTTCGACTTGTGAATGTGCTTTTGTACGAGAGAGGACTGAAAAGGACAAGGCATAATTTGGAGAAGGTGATGATGACAATAAGAGCTATATAATACGTCGGTTAATGAAATCCGGATCTTGTAACAAGACAAGGGAACTGGAGATAAGAAGACATGCTTTGATGAACCTCTACAATTGTTTTCATCTGCTTTTGGGATCTCTTTCTTCGTTTAGTTTGTTTTTTGTGCTATGATTTGAGTCTTTTTTTGTTCATATTTATGATGACTTTAATGTATTGTATTATGATTGTATGTTTCTATGTATGGAGATTTTATATTTTTGAAAACTCTCATAAATGATAAAAATAGCCAAAATGTTGTAAGACTAAACCTTTTTCGCTATTAGTTGCTATTTAGCTAACAGAGAAGACTAAGAATATCTGTGAGCTGTGACTATACTTCAGTACAAAATAATAACAGTTTATAGACGAGAAATCAGTAGCTGTTTATGACAAAAATGTGACTGGGTTTTAGTAATAATGAATTGACGGAACTAAAAATTGTAATAGTCAAATAATTGACGGATGCAAGTGTAACGGATTGGTGATGACGTTGTAGTCTCTATTTGTGACAATATGTTACTAAAATTTTGTTGTAATCAGCTACAGAATCGGGACATTCTAATCGTCACCAACGCAGACAAATTTTAGACGATTGTTTTCGTCAATAATTGTAACGGTATTGTTACTTTTAATTTTCGTCACTGTTACTGACAAACTAGTTACAAAATAATTTTGTCACAAATTATGACGGGTTTTGTTACGGTGAGAATTTGTGACGCCCTTATTGTCACCGTTCATAACTTGTCACAATTCTGTCACAATATTTATATTGTTACGAAATTGTGTTCATTGTGACAAAAAAAATTGTCACAATATAATTATTTTTTTGTAGTGTCTTTCATGTTTCTTGTTATAATAGTTCCCATTCGTAGACTCTAGTAAGAATAAAGCGTAGCCTATTTTATTAGTTTCTTTAGTTGTCTAACACTTGGGACAAAATACAAATGGTATTGACTTGTCTTCGGATGAAGCAGATGTTTGTATCTTTGTGTTGAACTCTGTGAATTACCTTTTCACTATCTATTTCAGACCAAAACAAATGTTTGTCAGATCAAGGAACTGTGTATGTACATAAGAGGTGACGTCGAGTTACAGTAACTCAATGTCTATGGCATAGTGACCTTTGGCTTCATAGGGTATCTTCAAATCCAAGTTGTCCTCAATTTCATCGCCATCTTTGAACAGCTTGAGAAACCAGATCTGCTCTTATTTCTGCTTCTTCTTTCGCCAATACTTATAACCCACAATCAGTACCACGCTTGCAGGATGCAATACCGTGTTTAATTTTTTATTTTTTGTCAGTGCCAAAATATTTAATTGAACGTGAAAATTAGAAAAAAAAACAAAAGAAAAACGTGTATATGATTTCCCCGATCACATGCATCCCAATAACCTAAAGTAAACTGTGAAGCTAAAACAAACAGAGAATACATGAGTAATTATGTGTTTATAAATATATTAGACCTACATGTGTGCAAGTGGCTGGGATAGAAGTACATACCAAGTTAGATATTCTTAGGTGGGGGAGACTTCCACATTACCCATCTGTCTGTTGTCTGTCTCTATATTATCCATTGTTGCCGCGTCCTCTTTGTCTCCTGTTTCTGTTTTGAAATTCAAATTGTTCGAACTCTTCTTCTTCTTCTTCTTCCTCTCTGATAACTCTGGAGTTACTTCACTGTAGTTACCTGAGAGAGTGGTATTAAAAAAAAAAATAATTAAGAACACTCGAGATGGGACTCTAGAAAGTCAGAGGAAGAATCAAACAATTATTCTTCAATTAAGGAATCAACCAAATGCCACAATCCCTAAGATTATTATTCACTCAACATTTGTGACAAAAAGCTTTGCTACTTATGTGTGGCAAAAGCGAATTTGTGCTTTAATTCATACTTTTGAGAACTTTCATATCTGGTTAAAGGACCATGCTCTCATCTACGCCACGGCAGCGGTAACGGATCAGATATGGATAGAGCCACAGGTAAACTGTCGTCCATATATGCCATTATATAGAAGAAAACATGCCAATGGAAAGTAGTAGTAGCGAGCATGCTGCAGCTATATATGAAACCCTACAAGAAAGTCATGTCCGATGGAAAATTTAGTCACACATCTGGACATATATATGAAAAGACAAAGCACACATCTTTTTCTCAAGAGGATCTTACCGAAGATAGAAGAGAGGAGGAAGGCAGAGCCAAGTGCTATGGTACCCATGAGAACTCTTGTTTTAGGTGAATTAGTAAGGAAGTAGGCCTATATAGATATGCAAACATAGGAATGCTCAATGAGTCTGTAATGCTTTCAACAGTTAAAGAAGATATGGTTGCTTTATTATGTTCAACAGGAAGCACAAAGAAAAACGAAGATAACCTTCAGAGGGACAAACAAACGAAGAAAACAATACAAAAAGGTCTATGCAGCTGCAATCAGACAGGCTTCTGAACATATTACTAAGTAGGGTTGATCAAACCTTCAAATCTAACACTGACCAAGAGGGTATGTCATTTCAAAAGGGAATAACAAATAGGAGAGAATCAAACGATCGCATTTACAATATAACCATATAAGTTTAAGGAACTGGAATATGCCACCGAAGCAAAAGATCAAAGCAGAGAAAATTTTATAAAAGTTTCTCAGGGAACTGAAACAAAGCTTGCAGGAGAACATTAAGCACAAACAATGTCTTGCCCAATGACACTTAGTTACTCAAAACTGTCCTCGAATAAGAATATAGGAAGATCTTACATATGCCATAACCCCCAAAAAGAGAACACTTGCTTCCAGATTGCTACCTTCAGTATTGAGCGAGAGAAACATATTGAGAAAATAATCAGATGGAAACTTTTGAATCATGAGAGCAGTAACTTACAGGCGAAGAGAGCGCCTCCTAGAAGAAGAACAGCTGCTCGGAGTCTGGGACCTTGAACCTATGGAAACCATCGCTGCGTTGGGATTTGTTTTCGTCTTGTATGGAATGGGGAAGCCGTGTAAGCCGTTACGAAATCGTATATAGTGACACAGGGAAAATGAAACGGGTGATGTCATTTGGTGGTTATTATGTTTAATAGAGCGATAATGGGATAATAGAAGGAATGGACAGTTGTCACTTGTTGCCGGAGCTTTCAGTGGCTGACGCTTGGATTTACTGATAAAGGTGACGGAGAGGAAGAAGGTAATGGGTTAGGGTTGAGCCGCAACATTTTGAGTGATAACGTGCAATAATAGATGACATGGTAAATTTTAATAGGTTGAATTAATTTATCGACGTGGACCCTCTCTTTGTTGAGGAATTAGAATTTCTAGTATTGTAAGCAGGGGCGGTCCTGAAGGGAGCGGGGTGAAACAATCGCTTATGACCCCCATTTTTAAACAAAATATTTATTAACAAAAATGGCCCCCGATTTTTCCATTTATTATATGAAGCCCCCCAATTTTTCTATCCCTTTATAATTAAGCCTTTTGGATTTTAGGCCTCCAAAACAGAAGGACCGCCCCTAATTGTAAGATATGCATGACTATCCAATGTGGTTAACACTGTTCCTTACTTTACTTTACAACAATGAATATAACCGTTTCTTAAGACGTACATGATATGAGCATTCTGTAGAAACCGTTGATACATCGACAATATGAAAGTTCTTAATTATATTACTCAACTTGGAATTAGCTTTATGAGTAAATACATTGGGAGTGGCTTTGATTGGTAACACTTGAGTAATGGTGGAAAGGCGGAATTACGGGGTGAAATTGGTGGAATTTAAAACTTGCTGAATAAAAATTGTGGAACAAAAATTTAGTGTGATTGGGTAGTTTTCTTGCGGAATTTCTTAATGAAAATTATTTTAAAATTTTATTCTTATTACATACCCTTATTGTTCTTCTAAATTTGGATACATTCATAATAGATAAAGATTACTAATGATCTTGTGAAGTCCAAATCAAAATTGCAATCTCAATTCTAATAATTTGATTGTCGTTGAAGCACCAATAACTATTGGTTAATTAATTTTTCATACGTGATAGAAAATGGTAGTTGCGTGAATATCTTATATGCAAAGATAATTGTTGGTGGTTGTATTCAAATGCTTTTATGTAACTGAGGTAGAAATAATTAATTTTCAAGAGTTTCAGCAAATAAATGAGAAAAACACACTTTTTCACATCTGTGGAATGACGTTTTACTTTGTATTCTATGTATTTTTTTTATTGGTAAATTTTTTGCGAAATCACGTTTTTTCTCCATTACTCAACTACGCAAGAGCTACCAATCAAAAAGCCAGATGAAAACAATTTCAAGAAAGATTACTTTCACTTTGTTTTTATGGACCCATAACCGCCCATTGTGAGGCCTGGCCCGATATCTGCGAAGAAAACGGCATGTTGTCTCCCCGTTGATAAAAACCTGCAATCACTATATGCAGTCTTAAGATAGAAACGACAAACAAGGTTGTAAAGATGACTCATCATTTTCTATTTGAATCAAAATTTCACCCGAACCCAAATGTTTGAATATACAGTTAGATACGTTCAAGTTACAGTAATCTATGATTCGACAAGCTAATTATGAAACTAAGATTGCTTTTACGAAAATTAGCGGTCTTCTTCTTCTACTATAAACAAACATATGTATCTCTATCACTCAACGAGCAAATGAAAACAACACTAATATATTAAGAAAGAAAAAAATTGAAACGAAAAGGGGAAGGAAACACTCTTGAAAGCAGCTTCCCATCTCTCTCCCTCTATCTCTATCTAGAAACAGATACGTACGTAATATTAAGGGAAAATTGTATTTTTAGGCCAAAAAAATAGTAACTATGTTCCATTAGACTAATCTCATATACTTTACATCTCATTAGATTAATCTATCTATACTATTATTTATGAAGTGAATTTACTGATTTGTCATCTTCTCCATGATTTTAGGCTTAGTCAATAATTTACTTAAATATTTTTTATCTATTTTAATAATAAACAGTTCTAGAAACATGATAATTAAAATATATATATATATATACTATTATTTATGAAATAATTTTGTTCATTTGGTATTTTCTCCATGATTTTATACTTAGTCAATAATTTCCTTAAAGATTTTTATATATTTTAATAATAAAATTTTAAGAAACATGATAATTACAATATTTCAGCTATAAAAATATTTGATATTATCTATTATTTTATTATATAAAAGTCTCATTTGATTTTAGGTGACCCAATGATTTTAATAATTTACTTTAATGATATTTATATATTAGATAATAAACAGATTTTTTAAATATGATAATTATCATCTACACAGCTATTTGATATTATTTTATTAATATTATATAAAACAATTCCTCTCTCATATAACATTAATGGATTATATCTATAGTTTTGGTATTAAAAAAAATTATATTCAGTTTATTATTTAAATTAATTAGTGTTTAGATTTTTAAAAATATGTTTTCTAACAATTGTAAATTTTGCTAATATGAGTACTATAAAATTTTATGTTCACGTTCTACCAAATCAATACTCGATTATATGTCGTATGACAAATATAGAAAAAACAAGCTTGCAAAGAAAAAAGATAAATATTTAAAAACATAAGAGATCTCCTAAACATTTTGAAAACATTGGTGGAATTATTTATTTATTATAAATCATAATTTTGAAAAATATGATAATTCTTATATAAATATTTTTGTTATTTGGAAATAATATTTTTATATTATAAAATTTTAAAATTAAGATAAAAGTTTCATAATTAAGTATTAAATAAAAAAAATTCTACCAAGATATGTTTACAATTACTTTTACATATGTGAGTGTTTTATCCATTTCGACTCAGTAATAATCATTTTAATACTATTTATGTTTGATTTAAACTTTTTAATACTATTTAAATTAATAAGATATAAGCTAATAAGTATCAAAGCGATTATGCCCGTGTGGGCAAAACACCTAGTTATTTTAAAATGGCAATAATGCCTTTAAATTTTAATTTTAATTTTAAATTCGTAATTATAAATAATAAATCAAAATCTTAATTTTAAATTCGTAATTACAATTAATAAATCATTATTATGTATTTAAAATATTTAAAATTATAATAAAATATATTATTATAGTTAAAATAGCTAATAACATAAAACAAAAAATTAATTTTAAATTCGTAATTAAAATTAATAAACCAAACTTTAATTTTAAATTCGTAATTACAATTAATAAATCATTATAATGTATTTAGAAATATATACTGTTATAATAAAATAAAATATTATAATTAAAATAGATAATAACATAAAACAAAAAAAATCAATTTTTAATTTTTAATTACAATTAGTAAATCAAAATCTTAATTAAAATTCGTAATTACCATTAAAATCATTATAATGTATTTAAAATATTTAATATTATAATAAAATATATTATTATAATTAAAATAGCTAATAACATAAAACAAAAAATTGATTTTAAATTCTTAATTAAAATTAATAAATCAAAATTTAATTTTAAATTCGTAACTACAAATAATAAATCATTATAATGTATTTAAAATATTTAATATTATAATAAAATATATTATTATAATTAAAATAACTAGTAACATAAAACAAAAAAACGATTTTAAATTTGTAATTACAGTTAATAACAATTTTAAATTCGTAATAATAATTAATAACATTTTTTCTGAAAAAATTGATTTTTTCATATGTGGAAGCTGAATATTTCCAAATATTTTCTTCCCATAATTTTTGGAACTGATTATTCTTATCCGTAGAATATAGTAAATCTGTAGAACTTGGTTTCTAAAGGTTTTTAGATTTATACTAATGTGTAGATTTCGATTTCTACAGGTTTTAGATTTATACTAATGTGTAGATTCCGATTTCTACAGATTTTAGAGCGATAAGTTAAGCGCAGAATGTGTATTCTAAATATTTTTAGAGTACTATTATTTACGTAGATCACGTATTCTAAACATAGTAGATTCAATGAAAAAAATGGATTTCATTTTCTACTTCATAGAATGTCAATTCTACTTTCTGTAGAAAAGAATCTGAAATTATGATTTAAACATTTTTAGAACTGGAAGAAAATACCACTAAATTGATATAGGTATTTCATCAGTAGTTATTATTTTCCAAAATTTTTTGGTTTGTAAAACTATTTATTTACTCTATTTTCGAAAATACTAAAGAACATGTAAAGAAAAAATGGTACAAAATAGAAATTAACGTAATGAGACATAGTTACTTTTTTGTTAAAGAAAACAATTTTTCCTATTATTTATACAAACATATACTGGGTACAAGTAGATAGATTCAGACAAGAGAACCAAACCAAGTGTTAAAGAAACAGGTCAAATCTTTCTCGAGATGCTATTATTTACTTTTGCTTCACGTACATGTAATCTTACGTATTCTTCAGCTCTACCGTCTCTTTCTTTCTCCCTTTCTCTATAACGTCGGTAGTTGAAATACTGCTGTTGAGTATTTCACAAATCTAACCCCTCAAAGATCAATTTAGTAGCTTGAAAGGCTTTAAAGACCAAGAGAAAGACTTGATACACTCCTCTATATCTCTCCCTTTTTCACATTACACCAATCTTCTCTGTTTCTTTGGAAGCAACTAACTCGGAAGGATATAATTCATCAGAAGCTTGGTTTTGGAACTGGACCTACTAGGCGTAAAGACACAAACAGAAGCTATGCATTTTCCTCTTGTTTCAGCTTGGAACAAGAGAAGGAGAAGCAAATCCTATGATACGGATCCATGTACGTTCCTTTTCTCCATCATCTTCGCCAGATGGCGTAAAAGTATGTTTATCATCTTCGACATTACTAATACTGGATAAAAGAAGGGTTTAAGTGAAACTAAATCAATCTGTGTGGAACCTCTCAGGGGTCTACAGAACAGCAGAGTGCTGGCAAATCGAAGATCAGGCGTCTCAGCCAAGGAAACGAAGATACGGGTCATGTGTTTATACCCTCAAGGAAATGGAGGAGGCCACAAGTTCCTTCAGTGATGACAACCTCCTCGGTAAAGGAGGATTTGGCCGAGTTTACAAAGGCACTCTAAAAACAGGAGAGGTAGGAACTACAATCGCTTCATTTAAATGTGATTTACAACAGGCTTTTATAGTGTTAGAAATGTTTACTAAGAAGTACATGTTGTCAAAGATGAAAAAAGAACATACGTATTATCTTGATCCTTTTGCTATTTGAAGGTTGTTGCGATCAAGAAGATGGATTTACCTCCGTTCAAAAAGGCTGACGGAGAAAGAGAATTTCGTGTGGAGGTAGATATATTGAGCAGACTCGACCATCCAAATCTGGTATCTTTGATTGGCTACTGTGCAGATGGAAAACACCGGTTCCTAGTATATGAATATATGCAAAACGGAAACCTGCAAGATCATTTGAATGGTAACTGTCAAAACAATATAACATTCAGAATCCATTAAAGGCAAATGGCCACTAAACTAAACGGTGTCTTTATCACAGGATTAAAGGAAGCAAAGATAAGCTGGCCAATAAGGCTAAGAATCGCACTTGGAGCAGCGAAAGGACTCGCGTATCTCCATTCAAGTTCTGGTGTTGGCATTCCAATTGTTCACAGAGATTTCAAATCGACCAACGTTCTACTAGACACCTACTATAACGCAAAGGTGCCCTTTAAAATACATTAAAATTGATGGTTTAGTCAGCAACGAATCAAGCATTTTACTAAAACTAAGACGTGAGTGAAATCCGTGCAGATATCAGACTTTGGACTAGCAAAGTTGATGCCAGAAGGAAAGGACACTTGTGTAACAGCAAGAGTTCTCGGAACATTCGGCTATTTCGACCCAGAATACACATCGGTAAAGATTCTCTTCCTATAAATAATGATAAGAAGCCAAAGGGTAAACTAGACGTTACATAACTAAAACAAGAACTTGCTTATACTGACAAGAATGCTTTAATCACACTCATAAGAGAAATGACAGTTTTAGCATAACAGTTTTCCATTTGTGATGTGGCAGACAGGTAAACTTACTCTACAAAGCGACATTTATGCATTTGGGGTTGTGCTGCTAGAACTACTTACTGGACGCAGAGCAGTTGACTTAACTCAGGGCCCAAACGAACAGAACCTGGTGCTACAGGTAAAGTGGCCCCTCCTAGCTTCTAAAATTTAACATACAGAATAAACTGCTGACTGTTCTCTACGTTTCAGGTCAGGAGTATACTAAATGATAGAAAGAAACTGCGCAAGGTTATAGATCCAGAGCTGTCTCGGAACTCATACAGCATGGAAGCTATAGCCATGTTTGCTGATTTGGCATCACGTTGCATCCGTATAGAGAGCAGCGAGAGGCCTTCTGTTACGGATTGTGTCAAGGAACTGCAACTAATTATCTACACAAACTCCAAGGGTGGTTTGGGTGGGACGATACCTACATTCAGAAGGCTCTAGACACCAGATTCTTTCAAAGCAGTAAATATGGATCACGTCATTTTTTTCCAACAATGAGAGGTTGCTGATAAAAGAAAACAATCCTAATTAATAATAATTCCAGCTTCCAGCTGCTAAAATTATATCCAGCGAGACATTATTTAGATGTATATACTATAAAGTCATCATGTTAATCGGGGTGTATATTGTGTTTTATTTGTCAAAGAGTGTTTTGCTTGCAGAGAAATGAGTGTTTATCATATATATATATATATACATATACAGTCCGTGGTGTATCCTTTTCTGTTTCCTCTTTTCGCCTTATGCTTAAACTTTAGACCGCACATATGTAAAAAAGAAATACAATCACAACCAAAACAGAAAGAAGAAAATAACAGGTAAAGCTACGTCTGATGAGACCATGAGTGACATACCTCTACTACGATCATATAAACAGCAAGTTGAACATCAACAGTGGATGGAAGGTGGTAACAACTCAAGTCACATGTAGTTATCCTGCATGATGGAGCCAATCACAACCAGTTCTAAGCTATTTGATTTACATCGAACACTAAGAGCTATAGTGATACAAAAACTGTACCCGTGTTCACACAGGGGCAGAGGAGGTCAGCTCATTATCAGACTCCACCACATCCACCGTATCTGAAGGGCTGGTGGTGGACGGTGGGAGCTTCTTGCGCATCAAATGCTTACGCCGCTGCAACATCAAAAGGACCAAAACCGTATCCGTCTGAACAACCTCGTATCCTGCTTTCTTGTACATATTGAAAGGAGCCTCGTCGACCATCCTGCAATGCAAGTAGACATCTTTCGAAGGACTAAGCTGAGTTATCAGCTCTTCACTCGCCTTCAACAAATGCCACCCAATCCCCCTCCTAAACCAATCAACACACAAAAAGTCACAAACTTTATCATGAACAACAGTAATTAACAAGAACAACACTAAATAAATACCTTCTAAGATCCTCTTTCACAGTCATGTTACACACATAAGGTGATTCCTTTGGAGGAGTCGGAGAAGGAGGCGAAGCATTAGCCCCTCGTTTGTCAAGACAAACCTCCACAGTTCCCGCCATCTCAACAACCTCCTCCTCCTCCTCTCCATCACTTAAAGAATCAGTTTTTCTCCTGAAGAATCCAACTAACGTCACTGCGTGCGGCAACACTTCTCTCCTCTCGATCAGATACTGCTTCACCAAGAACCGTAACACAGACTGATACCCAGAAGGCAACATCATCGACTCTCCAAACGACTCTGCGAGGAGACTCACCGTCGAATCCATCTCGTCTTGTCGCATAACACGAACCCACATGGATCCGGACTCCAGCTCCTGGAAATACGCAAACCCTTCGAGAGCTTTGAGCTTCTCTAGCTCCGCGTTGCTTAGAAACCTCCCCGTGCGGAAGGTTTCCACGAGGAAATCGTAGCTTCCGGTGGATTTTGTGGTGGATTCTTCTTCTCCTTCTCCTCCTGTTTCTGTGGCGGTTGAAATTGACGGAGAGTGCGAAGAAGGGAGGGAAGCTAATCTGAGATTGGAGCGGTGGTGAGATCTAGAAGAGTATAGTGAAGGGTATCTAGACGAGAAGCTGAACTTCGCGGATTGGTTTTGCTTGAGAGAATCGAAAGAGAAAGCGAGTGCGATGCTTACGGCCGCCATTGACACACGAGAAGATTCTTCTTCGTCTCTCCTCTCTCTCTCAAATGGATAAAATAACTGACAAATTTGGTAGAGATGATAGTAAAACGCGGCGTTTTGAGAAACTCGCCAAAAGCCCATTAAAGTATTTGGGCTCAAGCCCATATCGCGACATGTACATATCTGTATTTTTAATGTTTTTTCTGTACATCGACGTTTCAGGACGCGGGATTGAGAGAAGCCGGAGGGAAGGCGGCCGCCATGGATCCAGCAGGAGCAACGGTGGCCAACGACTTCGGAGGAGAAGGCGAGAAATTCGCCGTGGGGAATATTTATTCGGTTAAAGTGATCACCGGAGATGAGTTCCGAGGGATCGTCATGGCTTACGATCCAATCCCCAACTTCGTCGTTTTCGATATCCTTTTTTTTAACCTCGAAATAGCTTTGAATCCTTAAATTTTTGTAAGATTATATGATTTGGTGAATCATCCTTGACGTGATTGGTTTGTTTCACAAGAGGGTTCGAAACCTAGAGGTGGGCATTCGAAGAACACTCGGATGGTGAATGCGAGTTTCATAACGGGGCTTTCGTATCTGGGCAAAACCGAAGATCCGCTTCTTACAGACAGCTGTTGTGTTAATCTCGATGTGCTCAGAGCTAAAGAGGCACTTGCTATCAGGTGAATATATTGTTTTTGTATGCAAAGTCTTCTGCTTTTTTGGCTTAGCTTACTGTGTGAATGGAACAGGCAAGCGGAAGCAGAAGCTGAGAGAATGGGTGTTGGTGTTACCGCTGAGGCGCAGAGCATCTTCGACGCTTTGTCTAAGACGTAAGGATCTTTCCTTTTTCGTTTTTCGTAATTTGGTAGTTTTGTGGATAGTTAGCCAAGTAAATTTTATTTTTGTCTATCTCTTCTCATGTGAAAGGAAGAATACCAGTCTTGCTTCTTTTTGCGGATTGGGTTCTGTCTGTTTGTTGTTGCTGATAGATCTGGTAAAGACGCAAAGCTACTTCTTTGTAAACAAGTGTTTGAGCTTTGGTTGTGTTATTGGCAAGAGAAATTGTTAGATTGTGGACACGGTTTAGTGTTGTACTGCTCTAGTTTCCTTGTTGATGGTCGCGTTGAAGCAAAGTTTGTCTTTTTCTCCCCTCCTTGATCTGTACTGTTTTGAGTATCAGTTGCTTTGTGGTTTGAATCGAGTTTCTTAAAGAAAGTAGTAAATGTACTATTTCCTGCTCTCGCTTTGCGTTTATTTGTAAAAAATTCAACATGGTTGTTAGATTACATATGATGTGTGCTCTATTGTCGAGTGTTATTAGTCTTCTCTATTAAGCAGTGGCGATGCATGGTTTTACACTTCATATATCTTAAAAGTTTCTTAGTTTCTAATCTCGGTTGAGTAAAGAATACTTTGTTCACTTATGATTTTTTTTTATACAGGCTTCCTGTGCAATGGGATAACTCAGACATATTGGTGATGAAAGAAGTACGGGTTCGTAGCCCCTACCTTTCCGATTGTGTCTTTGGAGGAACTGATGCCGCCAACAACCGAGTCAAGAAAGTGGTAAGCATCGCTTGCATTTAAATGCGTAATGCAAATCAAGCCTCCTTCTCCTTGTGTGCGATTATTAATGCCAATGTTACCCCTCATGACAGCTTGAACTAGTGAGACAAAGGTTGCAACTTGTTGGCACATAGATGCCAGTGAAAGGAGCAGGTCAGATAAATCGCCAAGTAAGGTTATGTTGCTGCTACTGCTAACCCGAGAAAGCGTTTAGATCTGATCGGCCAGGGAGAAGTGGGGCTTTTCTCGTATGTTGTTGTCTTTACCAGATTATTAGAGATTTCTTGAGTTCCATGGATTTTGATTGAAAACTCATGCAGACTAATTTCACCCTTTTTTCAAAATTTTATCAATGGTCGTGCATCTGCAATCTTAGTGGTTTTTGTTGATGCTGGTATTGGACAATGACAATACACAAAAGCAAAACAAGAGCACGGTTATAGTAAATCTTAATATTTATACCAAAAAAATTCAGAAAGGCAAAACAAAAATTTAAGAAACCAGAATCACAGCAGTAGGGGTGGGCGCACAGCAGGGGGCACAGAAGCTAATAACGTACGGGCCTTTATGGATTTGTGTTTGATTTAAGTATATAACATACGGGTTTTTACAAATATATATATTTGATTTGGTCATAATTACCAATGTGTCGACTTGTCCTAGTGGTTAGTGGTTAGAAATTCAGATAGATGCCTGTTTGACCAGTTTAGAAGCCCATCTACTGAATTAGATGAGAAATTACATGTATACCCTTATCGTTTTGCTAAAATTCTCTGCAACCCTAGTCGCCATCCATGTTCTCTAAACACTATATTTTTCATATTTTTATCATTTTTGACTGGTTATAATATAAAAACTAGATTTTTATCCGCACTTTCAAAGCACAGCTCAAATTATTGGAAAAAATATTAATATTAACTACTATTTCGAATTATCATCTATATATTTAGGTTATAAAAGTAATTATATATGTGTCCTAAATTTTATTCAATATTTTTATATCCGATTCGGATCCGCGGTTAAGGTGCTAAACCCAATGATCCGTATATAATTCGATTCGTGTTTAGTGAAAACCTGTTAATTAAAAATCTATTAAAATCCGGTATAAATCTTAAAAACCATCACTAACCCATGATGATATAGGCTGGTCCTGTTAAAGACCCAGAGGAATTTTCTAATATTCTAAAGAAATTTGATTAAAATTTTAAAAATTCTCTTAAATATTACATAAAATTAAATAAATTATTATTGTATACTTTAATGAAATTTTTACTATTCTAAATAATGAAAAAAAAAATATTATAGAAACGTAACCGAAAATTTATTTATATAGAATTATTAGTTTAGTTTTGTTATTTCCAATTACTTGAGGAATATGTTTAAGAATGTCAGATTTTATCATAAATATTCTAAAATATTTGTTTCTTACTATTGTGAATATCTAAAACGTAAATATCTAAAACTTAAATCAAGATTTTGTTGGGAAAAATTAAGATATGCTAGCAACCTAATGAAAATATTTGTTTTTAAAAAACAAAATTAAGATTTGGTCACATTAATATTCCTATAAATAGAATCACTGTGAATTGTTTCCTATAAATAAGATTCAACCTGATGTACCATGTATTAATGAGCCTTTGACAATTTCCTTTAATTAAATCTTACCATAAACCAAACTATAGGGCAAATTGTTTTAATATTTAGATTATAGTTGTATTGAATATATTATGTAGTATTTTTAAAAAATTTCTACCAAGAAATGAGTTAGGTCCAAATTTTGTGTTTCTGTTTTAATAGTATTGATGAAAATAAGTATCAATTTGGTCCGTAAATAAGTATTTTTAGGACTTGATCCTTATGTATGTGGCAGTGTGTGAATGGGTCGGTGGGCGTTTGTGTTTCATATTGGAAAAAAATTGGTCATTTTTGACCGAAGCCGAGGAAAAAAAGTCCTCTCGACGAAAAAGGCGATTTCTCTCCGTCGGATTAGCAAGGTAAATCGAAGTCTTGTCTTGTAGATTTATCGATTTAGATTAGTTTGCATCTTGTTTTCCTCTCAATTTAGGGGTTCGGTTTTAGGTTTTCAATCGATTTGGGGATATTTTCGTTTGAAATTAGGGTTTGAAAAGATTTGGGTATAAATCGATTTGAGGATTTTTTGCGTTTGTAGTTAGGGTTTGAAAACGATTTTGGTTTCAATCGATTTGGGGATCTTCTCGTTTGTTCTTACGGTTTCAAAACCCATTTTGGTTCCATTCGATTTACGGTTTCAAAACCCATTTTGGTTTCAATCGATTACAACGTCTATGTGTTTTCTTATGGTTTATATGTGTTTGCTTTCTACCTTAATCTTTTGTCATGTTTTGTTCAATCGGTTCTAACTTGTTGCTTTCGTTGCTCTAATGCTATGTGATAATCTGTTGTCTTAGTTTGTCTCTTTCGTTGCTCTAATGCTCTGTGATTATTGTTGTTTAACTCTGTTCTTAAGATTGTTATCCTCTTCGCTTACATTATTATTTCTTTCAGGTTAACGAACATGGGATAAGATTATAGCTACAGCCAGCCTTCTTCATGTGAAGATGAAGCAATAAAGATCTAGAGTGTGGGAAGATGAAGCAATGAGATATGGAAATGAAGCAATAAAGAAACAAGAGGGAATCAGACAAGTTCAAATGAAGCATGAGCTGTGTTGCCTTGTGTTCCAAGGCTGTCCACTAGATGAAGCACAAGAGAAAGATAAGGAGACTAAATTATAATAATCAAAAGAAGATATCTTGTGCTGTGTGAGACAAACAAGAAGAGAGAGCCGTTGGAGTGTGCAACATGAAGGATCACATGTGTTGGTTAAGGTTCCAAGTCAATGGAGATGCTTATGACATGTCACTGTCCAAGACCAGCCTGCACAAGATCAGACTTGTCCTCTTCTTCCCTTGTTTATTATTTGTCTAGTTTATAATATCTCATGTCTTGCAACCTCTTTATATATATGGGATGTTCCCATAAACAAATCAAGTAATGGAATAAGAAATTTCTTCTTCATATTCTCTCATTTGCAATGTTCTCTCTCTTGCTTATTTTCACTTAATCTACTTAATCTCTTTGATATTACCTCATAAACCTTCTCATAAATCACTAATTCTCACATGGTATCAGAGCTATTAAGCTCTTGAACCTATTAATTCCGCAAATCTTTACTCTGATTATTCCTTACAGAAATATTTTCTATTTTCTCTCATCATTCTTGAACTGTTCTTGAGTTGTTCTTGATGGATTCTGGAGAAAATTCAAAAATGTTTGTGATTCCAGCTACCCTTAAGGGAGCTAACTACCTGTTGTGGGCAAGACTTGCTAAGACAGCTCTTGGTGGCAGAGGCTACTGGGATATTGTTGAAGAAGGCAAGAACCCAAAGAAAACAATCCTAGGAGAGGATGGTAGAGAAGTGGTGGTGAGTGGAGCTGGCGACAAGAAGAAGAATCAAGAGGACCTCATGGTGCTATCTATCCTTCAGTCCAGCCTTGATGCTCCACTCCAGGAAGCTTATGGCTACTGTGAAACCTCCAAAGACCTATGGGATACACTCAAGAAGGTCTATGGAAACCAGTCCAACATCAGTAGGGTGTTTGAAGTCAAGAGGGCTATCAATACTCTAAGTCAAGAGGACAATGACTTTGATAAACACTTTGGGAAGTTTAGATCCCTGTGGGCTGAGCTAGAGATGCTAAGGCCAGCAACTATTGATCCAGATGTGTTGAATGAAAGGAGAGAACAAGACAAGGTGTTTGCTCTTCTCTCTACTCTCAACCCTGGATACAATGACCTCATCAAGCATATCCTAAGAGACAAGGAACTCCCATCCCTTGAAGAAGTGTGTGCTCGGATTCAAAAGAACAAGGATCAGTGGGGCTCTTTGGAGTCAAGCGAGACTTAGTACTTGCAAACCAAGCTGAAGGAGTTGCAAACAAAGGTACCTACAAGACTGAAGACAAGAAGGTGTGGACATGTGATCATTGCAAGAAGAGAGGCCATGGAAAGGACAAGTGCTGGATCCTCCACCCTCACCTCAAGCCACAGAAGTTCAGAACCAACTACAATGATACAAGAGCCAACTTCTCTGGTAACATGGGAGAGCCATCTACTCCAGCAAGCATGCGCCCAGCTCCAGCAGGTGGTGAAGGCAAAGCAATGGCTTCTAGTGGCA
Organism: Brassica nigra; assembly: GCA_016432835.1. NCBI lineage: Eukaryota > Viridiplantae > Streptophyta > Magnoliopsida > Brassicales > Brassicaceae > Brassica > Brassica nigra. The sequence goes on from CM028243.1 coordinate 21,490,379, forward strand.
ACCTGACCTTGAGGAACAATCAAGATGAAGTCATCAGGCGCTCTGACATTGAAGCTCTCATCAAACTCCTCAAAGACAACTCTGGTAACACACTTGGTACCTCTTTACATGCCTCCACTTGTGGTATCTTGCTGAATGCTTTAACTGAACCTAAAATTACAAAACCATTGGTTATAGATTCAGGGGCAAGTCACCACATGATTAGTGATCTCAACTTAATTAAAAATATTGTTCCTGCCCTAGGAAATGTTATGATAGCTAATGGAGAGAAAGTACCAATCAAAGGTGTAGGTGATCTTAGGCTATTTGATAAAGATTCTAAAGCTTTCTACATGCCTAGTTTTACTTCTAACTTGTTATCAGTTAAAAGAGCCACTAATGACTTGAATTGCAGTGTTACTTTCACTCCTAATGATGTCTACTTTCAGGATATTGAAACTAGTAGGCTGCTTGGCAAAGGTGTAACCAAGGGAGACTTGTACTTACTTGAAGACACTAAGCTCTCAGCTGATTTATCTTATGCTTTAAATTCCATTTCTACTTTACCTAAAGATGTATTATGGCATGCTAGATTAGGACATCCCCATTCTCGTGTTTTGAACATCATGCTTCCTAGTATTTCCTTTAAAAGTGATTGTGAGGCTTGTATCCTAGGCAAACATTGCAAGAGTGTGTTCCCTAGATCAAGTACTATTTATGAAAATTGCTTTGACTTAATCCACTCTGATGTATGGACAGCTCCATGCATATCTAGAGAACATCATAAGTATTTTGTGACCTTTATAGATGAAAAATCAAAATATACATGGATCACATTATTACAATCTAAAGATAAGGTCTTAGAAGCTTTCATAAATTTTCAAAACCATGTATCTAATCACTTTAATGCCAAGATTAAGATTTTGAGATCAGATAATGGAGGAGAATACACAAGCAATGCTTTCAAAGAACACTTAGCCAAACATGGGATGATCCACCAGACTAGCTGCCCATATACTCCACAACAAAATGGTGTAGCTGAGAGAAAGAATAGACATCTCATGGAGGTGGCAAGGAGTATGATGTTTCACACAAGTGTTCCCAAACGTTTTGGGGAGATGCAGTCCTAACAGCATGCTATCTAATCAATAGGATCCCTACAAAAGTCCTTCAAGATCAATCCCTTATGAGGTACTTAACAAAAACAAATCATCTATAGATCATATGCGTGTGTTTGGGTGTCTTTTTTTTGTTTTGATACCAGGAGCACAAAGAGATAAGTTGTCAGCCAAGAGCACAAAGGCAATCTTTATTGGATACTCTCCTCACCAGAAGGGCTATAAGTGTTATGTACCAGAGACCAGGAGGGTCTTAGTCTCAAGAGATGTGAAATTTTTGGAATCTAGAGGCTACTATGATGGAAAGAGTTGGGAAGAGTTAGAGAACCTGTCCCACTCAGCCTCGGATAGAGCTAACAACCTAAGGAGAGTAATGGAAAGACTTGGAATCAGTATACAACAAGATCAAGGAGCCATTACACCTGAAGCCACGCCATCTACTGAGGTTGATACTGATGTGATTGAGATTCCTCACCTTGATCCTGAGGGGGACAATCAAGCTGAACACTATCAAGATGATTCAGCAAGTCATGATCAAGCTGAGCATCATACACAAGAGGAGCAAGCTGAGCATTATACACAAGAGGAGCAGGATCATCACATGACTCAAGAGGAGCCAGTAGTGATTTCAAGCCAGTCTCAGCCTAATATTGATCAAGCTGCATCTGAGGAAAGTAGCTCACAGCCGGGTCAAAGAAGAAGTTCTAGGATCAGACAGCCGGTGGACCTAAATTGGAAGAACAATAGGGTCTACTTCAATGCTCAAGCTGTGGTTCATCCCATACAAGGAGTGTGCTCTCTAGCTCATTATCCCCAAGAACATGTGGTGTTTATTGGAGAGTTGGATCAGGAATACATTCCAAGGTCTTATGAGGAAGCTATGGAGCATGAGGAATGGAAAGAATCAGTGGGCAGTGAGACTAATGCCATGATCATCAATGATACATGGTATGAAGCTGAACTACCTAAAGGCAAGAGAGCTGTAACAAGCCGCTGGATCTTCACCATCAAGTACAATGCTGATGGGACAGTAGAGAGGCGCAAGACAAGGCTAGTAGCAAGAGGCTTCACTCAAACATATGGAGAGGATTATCTAGATACCTTTGCACCAGTTGCTAAAATTCACACCATAAGAATAATCATATCCTTGGCTGTCAACCTAGAGTGGGATTTATGGCAAATGGATGTGAAGAATGCTTTCCTACAAGGAGAACTAGAAGATGAGGTCTACATGAGGCCACCTCCTGGCCTAGAACACCTAGTGAAATCTCGAAATGTCCTTAGACTCAAGAAGGCTATCTATGGATTGAAACAATCACCTAGAGCATGGTACCACAAGCTCAGTACCACACTCAATGGAAGGGGCTTTGTGAAATCTGAGGCAGATCATACTCTCTTTACACTCACCAGCAAGAAAGGGATTGTTGTGATCTTAGTATATGTTGATGATATCATCATCACCGGGAGTGACAAAGAAGGTATACTCTTAACTAAAGCTTTCCTTAGATAATCTTTTGATATCAAAGACTTGGGAGAGTTAAAGTACTTTCTAGGAATTGAGATGTGCCGATCCAAGGATGGGCTATTATCCCAAAGAAAGTACACACTTGATCTTCTGAATAAGGCAGGTGATCTAGGAGGAAGAGCAGCCAAGACTCCACTAGAAGATGTGTATAAGGTGCTGCGTGAGGGGGAGATTGAAAACAAACCATATGCTGATGTGAAACACTATAGGAGAATGGTGGGAAAGTTGATATACCTCACCATCACCAGGCCTGATGTATGCTTTGCAGTCAACCAAGTAAGCCAGCATATGCAAGCTCCCAAGATACACCATTGGAACATGGTTGAGAGAATTCTAAGATACCTAAGAGAGGCGCCAGGGCAAGGAGTATGGATGGGATGCAACAAAAGCACAGAGATAGTTGGGTATTGTGATGTTGATTGGGCAGGGGACAGAGTGGATAGGAGATCCACCACAGGCTATTGTACATTCATTGGAGGCAATCTTGTTACTTGGAAGAGCAAGAAACATAAGATAGTGTCATGCTCAAGTGCTGAAGCTGAATATAGGGCAATGAGGAAGCTCACTAGTGAGTTGATCTGGATCAGGAACCTACTTCAAGACTTGGGTATAGAGACATCAACTCCAATCACCATGCATTGTGATAATCAAGCTGCAATACACATAGCTTCCAACAGTGTGTTCCATGAGAGAACTAAACACATTGAAGTGGATTGTCATAAAGTTAGGCAAGCAGTGGAACAAAGGATCATCTTACCTTGCTACACAAGGAGCGAGGATCAACTAGCTGACATCTTCACCAAGGCTGCAAGCACCAAGGTTTGCGAGTTCATACACTCCAAGTTAGGACTCGTAGATCTTTCATCACACTGATCTTCTTAGCCATGAAGTGTTCTACTCTTTTTCCTTGGCTTGGTTTTTATCTCATGAGGTTTTTCCAAGCTAAAGGTTTTAATGAGGGAATGCTTCATGGTTTCCAAGCTTGACCAGTCCCTATGGTTAAGCTTGAGGGGGAGTGTGAAGATGAAGCAATAAAGATCTAGAGTGTGGGAAGATGAAGCAATGAGATATGGAAATGAAGCAATAAAGAAACAAGAGGGAATCAGGCAAGTTCAAATGAAGCATGAACTGTGTTGCCTTGTGTTCCAAGGCTGTCCACTAGATGAAGCACAAGAGAAAGATAAGGAGACTAAATTATAATAATTAGAAGAAGATATCTTGTGCTGTGTGAGACAAACAAGAAGAGAGAGAGACGTTGGAGTGTGCAACATGAAGGATCACATGTGTTGGTTAAGGTTCCAAGTCAATGGAGATGCTTATGACATGTCACTGTCCAAGACCAGCCTGCACAAGATCAGACTTGTCCTCTTCTTCCCTTGTTTATTATTTGTCTAGTTTATAATATCTCATGTCTTGCAACCTCTTTATATATATGGGATGTTCCCATAAACAAATCAAGTAATGGAATAAGAAATTCCTTCTTCATATTCTCTCATTTGCAATGTTCTCTCTCTTGCTTATTTTCACTTAATCTACTTAATCTCTTTGATATTACCTCATAAACCTTCTCATAAATCACTAATTCTCACACTTCATCATCAGACGAGTATGACATAACCTCCCTTCTTCAAGCAGAAGCTGAGATGTACGCGGATGAAGCTGAGAGTAGCTACAATATTGCAGAGCCGGTTCGGTACCCACCTCAACATGAGGATGATGATGGAATCCCGACGACATGCTACTGTGGTGGTGAGCCTGTTGTTGCAACATCTTACACTCCTAAAGATCCAGGCAGAAGGTACTTCACGTGCGACAATGTTGATGATGGAGACTGCCATGTTTGGAAATGGTGGGATGTGGCGGTTATGGAGGAGATGAGGAACTTTCAGACATAACTTAGGCAGCTTAAGGATCAATGTAATGAAAGTGAGCAGAAGCTGGTTAAGCTAGAGAAGATAGTATATGAGTTATCAAAGAAGAAATCAGGAGTTAAGCTAATTGTCTGTCTATTAGTTTTAATAGGTTTGGTGTTCTTGTTTCTGCGTGGTTAGTTTCTCTACTTGTGCTTTTCATTGTTGTTTCTGCAAATTTGTTAAAACTTTTGACTGTTTTATCTCATGTGTTTTCAGGAAGAGCTTCAAAGGCTTCAAACGAGAGTGTCTTACCTCGCGAGTGTCTGTAATAAGGTACGATACTGTTTACAACTTCATAGTCTCTGTTCTTTGAATAATAAGATCAAATAGTAGTCTATTTTTTTTGAATAAAAGCTAAAACTCATTTAATGAATTGGTGTTAAATGCTAGTGAATTGATTTCTACCTTCCTAACTCCTCAGATTTGATTGGTTTTAAATGTTATACAACGTTAGAAATCGGTTCCCGAAGGCTCTCAATTGCTAGTATAGTAGTTGGATTTGATTGGTGTTAAATGCTACTTGTTTGCTTTCTACCTTCCCAACTGCTCAGATTTGATTGGCTTTAATTGTTTAATAGTTATAGATCGCTTACTTAGGGCTCTGTGTTGCTAGTAGAGTGACACAGAGCATTCTCTAACCATGGCTAACACGTCAGGTTTTGTTAACCTACTAAATAGTCAATCTTCAGTTGACCTTGATTCACCCGAACCTGTTTGGTTCGGTAGCCAAGGTCCTGATGAGTCTGGTGTCAAGGAGAGGAGGAAATGGTCTCCCAAACAGGATAAAATCACCAATAAAGATGTTGTGGTCAGCAATGAGCAGAAAGCTGGTGCTTTCTGGAAGAGGATTCTAGACTACTACAACGCAAGCCCTCACCTGGTTGGGACAATACCTAGAGAGCTTGGTCAGTGCAAGCAGAGGTGGGCTAGGATTAACGAGCAAGTCTGCAAGTTTGTTGGATGCTATGATGCGGCTCTGAGGGAGCAGAGAAGTGGTCAAAATGATGATGATGTGATGAAAGTTTCCCTAGAAATATTTTACAATGATTATGACTCCAAGTTCACCATGGAACATGCCTGGAGGGAGCTGAGGCATGACCAGAAATGGTGCTCCACCTATCTGGCTAAGGACGGTGGGAAGGAAAAGCGCAAACAAGTATTGGAGGTTGATAGAGAAGAGGAAGTGGGAGAACCAGAGGGTAGACCTGTCAGGCTCAAGGCTGCTAAAGCTGTTAGTAAGAAGAAGAAGAGTGGTATAGAAGAGAAGAAAAAAATCTCTAGACAGAAACTGCTTGATCGTTTACTCGCGAAAAAAGAGCCACTCTCTGAGATGGAAACATCTCTTAAACTCAAACTAATGTATGAGATGTTATGATGTTTATCTGTTCAGTTAAAGGTATTAATGGTGTTTTGAGTACTTATTACTTTAAAACTTTCCTAACTCTTGTCTTATTTGTTGTTTCAGGTTCAGCAGTAGGACATGTGAACCAAGTCACGGGTGCATTTGGAGTTGTGAAAGTGTTTTGTTGTTTAGCTCATGTGAAGCAAGTCACGAGTTCTTCTGTTTCACTTTATGTCCTATAAGTTTCCGTCAAGCATGTCTTTAGCTAGGTTTCTCCTTTGCTACCAAGTTCTTGTGTCCTCTTGTTTCCTTTTGTTTCCTTTTGCTACCAAGTTCTTGTGTTTTCTTTTGCTACCAAGTTCTTGTGTTTTCTCGGAGAGGTTGTAATCTTTTGCTACCATGTTCTTGTAATATTTTTCTTTTGCTACCAAGTTGCTTCTCTTTATATCCAAAGATCACAAGTACCGCTTCTCTTTAACTACAAGTACAACTACAATCTCTTTAGGTAACACAAAACCCGGCTCTTCTCTTTAACTACAAGAAGTTGCTTCTCTTTACATACTTGTGTAGTACGTTTAAATTAATCCCTCAAAATACTTGTGTAGTATGTTTTTAGTAAACGCAAAGAGTAACTAAACTATACCTATAATAGAAAGAGATAAAAAAAATTGTTGATATGAGTTTTTGAAAAAGATGAGAAATGTCTATAGAATCTCAATTTGTATCATAGACATTTTAAAAATATTTGAAAAAAAAACTTATAGAAACCATAAAATAATGAGAAATGTCTATAGAATATGTACTTGTATCATAGACATTTTAAAAACATTTGGAAAAAATTTATAGAAACCATATTTTAGAACCAATTTTAGACAAGTGTTGGAACTAAATATATTTTAGACAATAAATTTTTAATTTTCAAAAATATATGATTGAATAAAACGAGTTTAAACCGTTTCACTTAATATTTTTTGTTTGAAGGAGGGATACCTAAAATATCATCATCTTCATCCGATAAACTCGAAGAAAGATTGAACGAAGCTTTCGACGAGATCTTCGAAGATACATACAACGACATAGTGGAGGCCCAAACCAATAATCAAAGGAAACGTGCTTATATAGAACGAAACCGTGAAGCAGGACACAATCATTTATGGAATGACTACTTAAACGAAGATTCGACATTCTCGGCACATTTATTCAGACGCCGTTTCCGCATGAATAAGAAATTATTCATGCGTATTGTCCATGCCCTCTCAGAGAACGTTCCATTCTTTCAACAAAGAAGAGATCTAACCGGGAAGTTTGGTCTTTCTCCACTACAAAAATGTACGTTACGGCCGCAATTTGTATGGTTGCTTATAGCTCTACGGCTGACACGGTTGACGAGTATCTCCGACTTGGTGAGAGCACAACACTTTCGTGTTTTCATAATTTCACTGAAGGAATAATACAGTTATTTGGAGACGAGTATCCACGAAGACCCACACCAGAGGATCTTCAATGACTACTCGATATTGGAGAGAAACGCGGGTTTCCTGGGATGGTAGGAAGCATTGACTGTATGCATTGGGAGTGGAAAAATTGCCCAACCGCTTGGAAAGGATAGTACACACGTGGATCAGAAAAACCGAAAATTATCTTAGAGGCTGTAGCCTCACACGATCTTTGGATATAGCACGCTTTTTTTGGTCCTCCAGGTACCTTAAACGATATTAATGTCCTCGATCGGTCTCCTGTTTTTGATGACATTTTACAAGGTCGAGCTCCTAGGTTATAGTACGTGGTCAACGGACACATGTATAAGTTGGTGTACTACCTCACAGACAGTATATATCCAAAACGGTCAACATTTATCCAATCTATCTCACTCCCTCAAGGTCCTAAAGCAGAGTTATTTGCTAAAGTTCAAGAAGCAACCCGAAAAGATGTGGAGCGGGCTTTTGGAGTATTGCAAGTTCGATTTGCGATTGTGAAAAACCCGGTTCGTTCATTGGACAAGGAAAAGATAGGAAAGATTATGAGAGCATGTATCATACTACACAATATGATAGTCGAAAATGAACGAGATGGATACACTCAGTACGATATAACTGAATTTGAAGAAGGAGACGTAAGCAGAAGTTCACGGGTGGATATGTCCTATAGTACCGAGAGGCCTACAAATCTCGGTAATATGATTGGCATACGAAATCATGTTCGCGATAAGCGTATACATGAACAATTGAAAAATGATTTAATTGAAAATATTTGGAACAAATTTGATGATGAAGATTAATAATTATTTTATCTTTATATTTAACTAGATTGTTTTCCGCGCTACGCGCGGATAATTTCTTTATAATTTTACAATTGAATATGTTGTCTTAATATGAGATATTGTAGAATTATTTTGAATTTACAAACTCTTTAGCCTGTATAATATATAGTAGTATAAAAGGGCCAAGATGCACTGATTTTTGTTGTGTGGATGTTGCATGTAGCTTTACAACTGCATATATTTGCTGTAGTAAAGTTTTTTTTTTATTGGTCTGGTAAAATACAAAGACTGAAGTTAGAAAACGATGATAGTCTGGGAGAGGAACGATGATAGTCTGGGAGAGGACGGGAAGTTGTTTTTAATTGTGTTTCAAAAAATAAAGAAGGTCACAACCACCTAAAGTTGGGAAAAAATGAGCCCAATTAGCTGGATAAATTTAAGTTGATAAAGGTTGTATTATTTTATTGTAATCAATTGTTACTTACAGTCAAACAATTTCAGTTTGCATGTTGGCCGATCACATATTTCCCTTTAATGAACTACAAAATATAGACATAAGCTAAGAACACTTAATTTAAAAAAAAAAAATGGCAAAACAATTCGATAACTGAAAATAATTAATGATACCCTTTTTGGTTTGCTCCATGATCCAAGAGGACGACCTCATTCTGCTTATCGTCCACCGGAATTGTGTGAAGTTTTTTGTCCCGTTTCAATAGGATGATTTGTCTTCATAACCATTCAAGGGGAGTAATGGTTAGAGTTTATAATGGAGTGAGCCTTCATTGTAGTATATGTTTAAACATTTGCTTATAAAATTAATAACTTTTAAAAACAAATCTATAAATAATTGTTTTTAAAACTAAATGTATAAAATTATTGTTTCAATATCATGAAGAAGCTCATGTCGTATGATATAGAATCTGTCTAAATATTACACTACATATATGCATTTACAGAGCTATGATTTTTAAAAAGAAAAAAGAAAAAGAGAGCTATGATTTATAAATAAGTAACTTAACTCGGAGTGACTACGTAGGTGGGTTGGTTAGTCGGGACTCGGGAGGAAATCAGGAAAGTTAAACCAAGATCACTGTGACTAAATGCAGAGGAATAACTATTAATAAATAACATTTCGTGTTTCATTTCTAATTCAAACAACATTTACATTATATATAGGTTTATAGTGAATCTGCTTCCTACGTTCATATGCCTAAGTCAAGGTTTTTTAATGAGTAGGCGCTAACTAATCCTCATACTTGCATCGTCTTCTTTGCATGAAACTTAACTTGCTTTTTAAGCAAAAAAAAACTTGACTTGCTTAAAAGAAGGAAAATAAGTTTTTTTTTTGGTATAAAAGTAAGTTATATATTTCCAACATTTTTTAAACACATTAGCTGATACCACGAAAGCATAAAATCAGTGCCGTGCGAGCACTTTAGGAGGCCTAAGGCAAAAAAAAAAAAAATTAAAGCATTTATTCTTATAGTTTAAAAGTTATAGTAATACCAATATTTTAACTTCAGACAATACAATCTTTTTTCAAAAGCTATAGGAAAAAATCTCTTACATAAATGTTTTTTTCTACATACACCAATTTTTTTATAAACTTTAAACAAATCAATTTTGGCAAAAGAAAAAACAAAAAATCTAAATAAACCTTTAAATATATATTGCAAATCATTAAAAGTTTAGGTTAAACAATAGAATTAATAAGGTCTTTCTCCCACATACAAATCAAAATCGTAGAAAACAATATGTGGCAAAATAAAATCTAAACAACTTTTAAAATATATATTACAAATCGTTGAAACTTTAGGTAACAACTAAAAAAACAGCATTTGTAGTTCAAACTTACGTTGACACATTTTTCGAAGACTCTTTAACCACTATACCATAAAATGAGTTATTGATAGAAAGGGCCCTAAAAGTTATATATTATTTGGGGGCCTAGGGCGAATGCCTTTTTCATTACATCATAGGCACACCTCTGCATAAAATACGTACATATCATGACATAGATATCATATGTATTTTTATTTAGAATAAATGTAAAACTTTTCTTAACAAAATTACTTAATTATTGTTTAAATATTACAAACTTCAAATAGTTTTATGTATAACCTGTCTAGATATTATATTACACATGCAATTAAAAACTTTCTAATAGGTTCATGATTAGATGTGTTGGTTTGTTCTTTTTTTCCTTTGAATTTTTTTATTTTTTCTTTTCTTTATCTATTACTCCATGGATTTAATATATATGTTTCCTATGTTTATAGGCCTAATAGTCATGTTTTTTAGTGAGTAGGCAGTGCTTAATCCTCACATCCTTAGTCTTTTTGGGTGAAATTTGACATGCTTTGATGAAGAGAAATAAGTTATATTTTTCCAAAATTTATTTTAAACATATGGGCTTTGTAAGATACCACAAACACATAAATTACGTACCACGTAGATAACATATCTATTTTTATTTAAAATAAATGATTTTTTTAAAAAAAAAACTACATAAATATTGGTAAAATATTACAAACCTCAAATAGTTTTATATATGACATGTCTAAATATATACTACAAATGCATCTAAAAACATTCTAATATGTTCATAATTAAATATGTTTTAGTTACTGGTTAGTTCATTTTTTCTTTGACTATTACTCCATGGATTTAAGACCAATCCTCATTTCTTGTACTGATATAATTTAAATCGTATTAAGCTTGAATAAGGTTTACTGAATGTCTTTGTATTTTGGGTTACCTACAGCATTATTAACTCTCTTTTTTTGCTAAAAATGAAATGTGTAATATACTAATATATTCTCCAGACCTTTTTTTTATAAAATTGTACTAACTAATAGTTAAATATTATGTGTTATGACATACAAAAAAACAAACTTCAAATGTATAAACATGTTGGTGAATCATCTAGATAAGGATTTTTCTTAGCTCCAAGTATCGAGAGGGTGGGTAGAGATGGTTTTCCCCGTTCAGTTCGAGATGGCTCAGAAGATGGGTCAACCGGTGGTTTTAAGATGCGATTTGGAACATGTTAGTTGAGTTTTTTTGTAAGTCTTCTTTTTTAAAAAATGATTTTCACTTCTTATTTGGTAGGTGGAAGATGGAGATTATTGTGGAAGATATTTGATTTTAGTTTGATGTTACGGAGATGTATACATGGGAGAAAAGATATTCTCATAATTAAACTGAGATGGACTAAATGATTCGATTGACTTAAATAATCGGGTGCCAAAGTTTCTGCCGCTAAGTACGTCCCTCAAAGGTTGGATTAATCATATAACTCTTGATACTTTATTTTAACATTATCATCACTGGACATGAACAGCTGTAGTAGCTACATAGCACCATGCAATACTATTTGAGAGTTACTATGGCTGAAGAGGTATGTGATATCAATTTAAATGAAGTGCTTCAACAGCATACACTCAGCAGAGCATCCGGGATTACGATACAAAATCTCTATAATATTATTTGAGAAGTCAGTTTCCTACGTGTCGCAATCACGTTAACTCTCACAGTGGTTGATTACGATGATACCCTTAATGAATTAAAATGTTATATTTAAACACTATTATTGATTTTATTTAAATTACTTTTAATATTTTCCAAATAACATATATAATAAAAGGAAAAATTATAAAGTTTATAAAGCAAATTTAAAACGAAAATATGTGTATAAATAATATGATTTCATTAAAAGGAAAGTTCACAAAATAGTAATATTTCATTTTAAAATATTTTAAAATAACATAAAATATACTAATATACTTTCTTAATATTTATATTTTCACAGATAATTTTGATATTAGAAAAAGAAATATTATTTATTTAAAACATAATTTTAAACAGTACAACAATATATATTTTCACAGTAACAGAAATATTTTTAATATATTTATCTATTTTAGATAATTACATAAAATAATTAAGTAACATAAACTGATATATATTTTATTGACTAAAATATTTTATTGAAATGTTATTTGTATTTTCTTATATTTATTTGACCATAATATCTTTCAATTACAGCAAAAAATATCTATAAATTTTTTACTTATATAATAAGATTTCTCAAATACAATCACAATTTTACTGCTTATTTTAAGAGATATTAAAAACGAAAAATAAATTTAACAATAAACATCTTTTGATCAATTAACAAAATATTTTAAAATCACACTATACACTTTAATGATGTAGATATATTATATTTTGCATTATTAAATTATATGTTTTCTTAATATTAAATTTACTTTTAAATTTTATGTTTTTATGTTTGTGGAACTTAATATAACCATAACCAGAAGGAATAAAATCATTTATAATTTATAAAAATATTTTATTTATTGTAAATATTGATATGTGTTCATGAGCCTCCAAAAACATATCAATTAGTTATTATGTAACTTTCTATAGATCATCGTTTTATTTTCTATTTTTTAAATCAAAATTCAATTTGATATATATATATATATTATGAAAATAAATGCACATTTAAATGAAAAATAAAATTAATTTGACTTGACTTAATTATAATAAAAATAATTATACCTCAGTTTGAATTTGAAAGAATATATGTAACTTAAGATACTCATAACATGAGTGACTCGACTAATCTAATTAATATCTATAATCATAGATTTAACTATAATTAGAAAATAAAATTTTAAAATAATAATAATAACTTATTTTATAAATATAAATTATAAGATTACTCAAAACACCTTAACAGATGAAAATAAAATATTAAGCAACTGTTTTAATTTAGTTCTTTTGTAAAATTTATATATAGGCATGAGAATATTATCGTTATATTAATTTACGTAATTTGGAACCAAACATTTTAGTTTTTTTTTAAATTTCATTCTAAGCACAATATATCTTAAGTTATAAATAATATTCCTAAAATATATTTACATATCTAAGACAAAAATCACTTAATGCAAATAAGAAAATTAATCAAAATTTTAATATATTTTGAACAAAAAAATTTATAATTGAATTCAGAGAAATATATGCAACCTAATATATCCAAATGATAACTAAACCGATCGTAAAAACAACAAAACCGACCAGATATAACATATCAAAAATTATATGTCTAATTAAAGTAATAGAAATTATTAATATAAAGTATGCATAAAACTATAAATTAATTTAAAATTAAAAGTAAATAGCAACCAATTATAATAATATATATTTACTTTATAAATATTTATATCCGTGCATGAGCACGGGAAAATCACCTAGTACCAAGTACTTGCAAATCACTACCAAAGCATTACGTATTCTATTGAAAATTCTTGTCTAACCAAATAAGTAAACAATTTGAAAATACTTAACTAAAGCAACACTGAAAGATGAATACACAGCTTTTGCCCTGCTTTCAAAACACATGTTTAGAACACTTTGCTTTCTGTAATTCATCACTGTTACTCTTACTGGTACTTTTATTTCCCTCTTCAGCAACTTATACACCGCTTTTGGAAGATGCACCCACATCATTTGCAGAAGGCAGGGTTTGCGGTAGTTAGGGTTTCAGGCGTTTGGTTTCAGACGTACTACTGCAGAGACAATTTATAACAGCTATAGTCTGAGTCTTTCCTGAGAAGTTGTACTCTGACACTTTGACCCTGAACTTGTGTATTTGACCAATGATATAAATTAAAGTTTGGGGAGGGCAGGCATCTCATGGTCAGCACCAAGATCTGGATTGGCGTAACATTAATGGTAAAATAAAGTGAGATTACATGACTTGAGAGTTCTTTAACTTGCTGTCAATTTACCTCAGCGTAGTTGTCAACTATTTCCGAGGTATGCTTTCAAGCCAACTCACGGCCTGCATTACCAAGTAGCACGAAAACAGCCTGGTCATTATTGTCGTAGATAAACACTTTAGCAAGGTACTTGCGATCAAGAGGGCTAAAGTCAAATTCTAGTCAAGACATAAATGGTTTTAGAGGTTAGAATTCATATTTTGCAACCTCGGATACGTTAATGTTGCCAAACTTTGGGCACATCAACGAAGATGGTCTTCTGGTGGCCTTAGTTTTACCGTCGCTGCAGGCAATATAATACCAAGCAGTCACTGCAGATCATCAATTGTGGATACGCATTCGAAAGACCTTCCTGCAATGGGATATCTACATAAATAGGCCTCTGTTTCCGAGTGAGTTATCTAGAGCTATAATTTTACCCTGGCAAATTCCTTTTTGATGTAAGCATAGATTTGTCCAGCTGTTACTATCACAGCCTTAGTAACCTCCTCTACATTCACCAGCTCTGCAATCTCTGGTTGAGAACCCAATCTGAGACAATATGCAAATATAAGATTGGTCAGAGTCAAAAAAAGAGAGGCTGAATTAGAATATTACTTGGAGTTGGCAATTATAAGCCTTTTGGGTCTACACACACTAACCAGTTGAATTAATCAATGGTGGGTTGGACATCATAGTCCATAAAAGACATGCGAGGATGACACTGAACTGAGGGCAAGGTTCGCTTTTTTTTGAAATAGACGTCAGGAAAACTGATTGACCAAACGGCATCATAAACGTTAAATGGAAATCAACACTTTTTTTTTTGAAAAACAATGAAAATCTAACAGTAGACATCAAGCTGAACTTGATGCCATTTGAAATTAAGTTAGAGTTCCTGAGGCCAAATCTAAAAATCCAAAATATGACGCTTCAAGTTAAATAAGGATCATAGTAGCATCCGGTGACAAACCATTCCGGAAACATCCGGCGAACCCCTAGCTAGTGTTTACTAATCACATAGTCAGGGCTAAATGTCAAGTGTTAGTTCCCAAGACATATGCATAGACTATCTCTTAGAGAATTCGATTTCATGGACTCTATCATGCGTTCCACATTGACTAAATATATTTACAGATTTAGACGTAATATCACGATTCAAGCTAAACGTGAGTTTGTTACATTGAAGGGAGGGAGAAATGATTACCTCCAAGGCGTTTTGGGTTCAGTGTAAAGACTAAAAGGACAACGGAACTGTCGGCACTGGCGGTGTTTTTCATGATAGGGAATGATGGGTTAATTTTCAATGTTAGTATGGTAGATTGAAAACAGACGAAACAGACGGGTTCGTGATTTTAATAAGTAAAAGCAACACTCTTATGAACCAAGATACGCTGCCGTGTGGTTGCTTTTCCACTTCATCAAGGACGGAACGATCAATGAGAGACTAACCATTGACTAAATATAGTCTACGCAGATAAATGACACTCGATGTAAATTAAAATCGAAGCAGAAAATATGTTAATGTTGGAGATGAATTAAATAAAAGTTTAGACATATTACCGTAGAGGCCACCCTGAGTCCACAGTTAGCTTGGAAATCTTCATGTGAATAGAGAGAGGGGGATATCGTCAATGACGGTGAGAACAAAGGTGTGGGAGAATATCTTTTCAATTTTGGATGGATTTAGGTTTAGACGATGCGATTTATATAGGAAGAATCAATGGGAGGTGGAATGAAACAATAAAGGAGTGAGTAAAGAACATCATTGATTGACAAAGTAAGGATCTCAGTAACCGCGATTACAGAGGAAACGAAGTGGAAGAGACGGAGTTTGACGACTGAACATGGGTTTAGGCATATTATGTTAAATTTGGGCCATAAGGAAATTTAAAAGCCAATGCGAAAGACCCGGTTTCACTTTTCTTTAGTCAAAAACGATGGTGACATGGCAAAAACAAACTCCCTAATTGGCTGATTTTTTAATCTGACGTGGCATAGCTAGAATTTGAGTATATTTGGCTTTTAGTATAGTAAGATCATGCAATAAATAAAAATTATAATTTCACTTGTTTTAAAATTTATTATTTTTTTATTCCTAAAAACTCCAAATTAAAAAAATAACATTGAACATACAATTTTGATTAGAGTTCTTAACTATTTAAACAAAAAGAATATTTTTTTAAAAAAAAAGTTTAATAATGCTAAAAACTCCAACGATGGTAATATCATTGGAGATGCTCTTAGCCGCCAATTTCACTGATTCCACGGTTAATTGGAAAAAAAATCAGTCAACAGCCTGGCCACTCCGATTTTCTCCTCCTCGCCACGGTGAGCACACCCCTAACGCATATCCGGCCGAGATCTCGTCAACTCGGGCGTGTTTTCGAAGCCGCCTAGGGACAGACTGGAATAGCCTACGGGCGAGAGTACGATACACCTGATGCTTCTGGGTCCCACATAAAATTGAGGGACGTTTGGTTTTTAACCGGCGAATGCCAAACACAAACCCGAACCAAATAAAATTTGGGTTTTCAGAATTATCTCAGTCGTACCGAAACGACCGCCATAAAGACCACCTGACGCAGACCAAAACCCGGCTTAAACCCACCGTGCTCTGGCTCTCTCATCTTCTTCCCCACTACGGCAAAGAGAGCAATTAATCCAGAGATTCACCTCGTTTTGCGTGGTAAGATGTCAATTTAACAATCCTGCTCTAGCTCACTCACTCTCTGTTTGATTTTCTATGCATTCACTGGTTTCTCTTTTTCGACATTGCTTCTCCGAAACCTCTCGGTGGTTCAATCTGTTTTCTTATTAATCCACTTCAATAGATATCCCAGATATAGCTTATCATCAAGGAGCAGAAATTTGTGAACTTTGTTGGTTTAAAGTGAACATGACTGTTGATTTTTAATTAAAGTTGTGTCCTTTCTTCATCTCAGTGTGTGTGTGGGGGATAACTACAACAACTGTAATGAACTGCCTCTCTCATCATGCCCGTTCTTACATTTCCTTGGGGCTTCTCAAGAGATCCAGCTTTGTCACTTCCAAGATCCCATGGAACCAATGCTTTTACATGCCTTCGAAGCCCTGTCTAAACCCTGCAAGTGTTGTCAGTCCACTCGGACTCTCTAGAGCTCATTGCTATTCCTCCAGATCAAAGACTGGTAAGTCCAGAACGTTGACCGCTGTTCCTGTTGCGGATAAAGAGAAAGACGCCTTCTTTGTTGTCCGGAAGGGTGATGTTATTGGAATCTACAAAGATTTGAATGATTGTCAGGCTCAAGTTGGATCCTCGGTGAATACATCTTTTAACCTTACAAACTGTTTTTGTTTTGTCTATACTTTCTTTAGTATGGGAATCTAAACTGAAGAAACTGTCGTTTTTTGTTAATGTGCAGGTGTTTGATCCTCCGGTTAGTGTTTATAAGGGATACTCGTTACCTAAAGACGCAGAGGAATATCTTTCTTCTGTTGGGATGAAGAACCCACTCTACTGTTTTGGAGCTTCTGACTTGAGAGAGGATATGTTTGGCGCTCTCACGCCTTGTCTTTTCCAGGTATATCATAACTTTGTGCCTTCACAGGTAGAATACTTCAACCGTGTCTTGTGTTATTAACTGTACCTCTATTTAAAACACTTCATTAGGAGCCATCTTCTTCTAAAGTTAAAGTACCTGAAGATGAGGATACCTCAGAGATGAAGTCAAATGATACGAAAGTTGTAAGAACATGGTTTTGGATTCTTATATTATTGTTTGAAGAAATAGGTGGAGTTTAATGACATTATGAGACAAAACAACAACAGCTCATTCCTTAAGTATTCATGTTTCTCAGGATATTCCTTCTGCTTCCACGTCATCGGTGGAAAAGCTTGATCAGCTAGAACCATCGCCTATTACTTCAGATGTGAGTTTTGTTTTGTATTTATCATTATTCAGAATGCA
This sequence comes from Brassica nigra, assembly GCA_016432835.1. Classification (NCBI taxonomy): domain Eukaryota; kingdom Viridiplantae; phylum Streptophyta; class Magnoliopsida; order Brassicales; family Brassicaceae; genus Brassica; species Brassica nigra. Next base: position 21,508,243 of record CM028243.1, read on the forward strand.
GAATGGTTTTAGCTCAAGTTCTCTTTCTACTCTTGTGTTAGGAAACTTGCTTTATTGAGTTTGATGGTGCATCAAAAGGGAATCCAGGTCTCTCTGGTGCAGCAGCTGTACTGAAAACTGAGGATGGAAGCTTGGTATGGATCTTTTTTGAATCACTGTTTTATTAGAGAGTCAAGTTATGTATCTCATTATCATTTGTCTGAAAAAAAAAAACAGATTTGTAAAGTGCGTCAAGGTTTGGGGATTGCCACAAACAATGCAGCAGAATATCATGGACTAATCCTAGGGTTGAAGCATGCTATTGAGAGAGGTTACAAGAAAATTAAAGTGAAAGGTGACTCCAAGCTGATCTGTATGCAGGTTCGTCAATGGAAATCATTTATATATCTTTTTTTTGCAGTTAAGTAGTTTAATGAATGAATCAGTACGCTTTATTTATCTCTTCTAACTTACTCAATGGTTTACGAGAAGAACAGATTAAAGGTAAATGGAAGGTAAACAACGAGGTGCTCTCGAAGCTGCACGAGGAAGCAAAACAACTAACCAACGAATGTATCTCTTTTGAGATCAGTCATGTACTAAGGGTATGTTTCTCTGTGCATCTCTCTCTCTTTTTCTCTCTCTATATATATATATATATATATATGATAGTCTTGTTCTTGAGAGCAAGATCACCACATGGCGCTTTTCTAATGCAAATGTCTGGCATTGCGGACATCTTTTCTTTGTACAGAATCTGAACTCTGCTGCGGACGAACAAGCAAACTTGGCTGTCCGTCTTCCCGGTTAGACATCCCAGTCTCCCTTTTTCTCTGCATTTGATAATATCAGATCCAAAATGATACAGAAAACTAACCAAAATCTATGCTGCATTGTATACAGAAGGACAAGTTGAAGTGGCGTGAAGACTTTATACTCTTATTCTCCGTGAACAAAGATAGAGTTTGGTTTGTCCTTAAGCACCCCCATCAAAATCTGAATAGTAGCCTGAACAAAAACGTATTCATCCAACATGACAACATGTCTTCGTTTTGTTGCAGACAAACGAAGCCACTAGAATGTGGTGAAGAGCCAGGATGTGCCATAGAGATTTTTTCAGGAAGTGAACACAAAACAATGTAGAATCTCCCATAGACAGCTAGAAAATAAAACTATCATCTGTCGTCTGACTTTGCAAAGTTCACACTGAGATTCTTTTTTGTACCTTACAGTTCTGTTCTTATTTAATTTAGTGGGCTGAGATTGGCCCAATAATATGTTGCGATGAACCCATTTTTATTTGCCTCGAACCTTTCGCCCAACTTGGAGCTCAAGCAAAGCAGTCTTCCATTGAAAGCCTTTAACTGTTTTCCCTTGGAACGCTTTTTTTTTTTTCCTGAAGGAAATGTCAAAAGGATGTCTAGAATGTTGACGAAGGCGCTTAGGATTTTGAAACCCAGGTCTATCGTCGGAGGTTCTCTCCACCGTCGACCGGTTTATTCCTCTTCTCCGTCGCCGAGGTTGACTCCAGGAGCTGTCTCTCGTACGACGGCTGGTGCGGCGGAAATCGACGCCGATGATGCTGTCGCGTACTCGGACCCAACGGAATCGCCGACTGCGATGCCGATTATGATGCAAGCTCACCTTCAGCCACGTGTCGTCGTGTACGACGGAGTCTGCCATCTTTGCCACGGAGGTACAGTGTTCTCTCTCTCTATTAAACCTCATAGTGAAGCCGTTTTGCGAGATTGTTTAGAGGTTTATCGATCGATTCGGTATCAGTCCTCTTGATTAAACGATTCTGTTAGATTTTCCAGCGTTAGGAATCGTATTGGTTAACCTGAATTTGTAGAGGAATTGAGTTGTTGGCTATTTTACTCAATCGATTTGGTAGCTTGAAGTAGCTGAGTAGTGATGGTTCTTCGATGTAGGTGTGAAGTGGATAATCAAAGCGGATAAGTATAGAAAGATAAAGTTCTGTTGCCTTCAGTCTAAAGCCGCTGAGCCGTATCTAACAGTGAGTGGAGTCACTAAGGAAGATGTTGAGAAGCGGTTTCTCTTTGTTGAAGGTCTCGGCTCATACCATCAGGCATCAACTGGTATGTGAATCTTCTTTTCACACAATTGTTTTTACAAGTTTCACTGAAGAATTGATTGAAAATATGTGCGTAGCTTGAATGTGTTTCTAATGGCAGTCTACTAAATTGCGCATTGCGCTTCTTGCTTGCATTTGAGATTTGCAGAGATGAACTCTCTCTCTCTAGTTAAGTACTCCTAGCTTGTTAGTTAGTAGATGGATTTAGTCGGGCTGGTTAATTATAAGCTTAATTGATGCTGAAGAGTCAGCTGGAGTTCTCTCTGCGAGACTTCTTATGTCAGATGGTTGCATAGTGACTGTTTATGTCGTGTCATTATACGTTCTTGAGTTCTTGTCATATGATTGCGTGATGGCTGCTTTTGACCCGTGATGATATATTTTTTGAGTTATTGTCATGTGCTTGCGTCGTGACTGCTTATGTTAATGGTTGTTTCTGTATAGTATGGGATTTTGTTTCTTGACATGTTTTTCCTTTAAACATATTGCCCGAGAATGAAGCCATGGATTGATGTTTGATTGTGCATCTTTTTGACTCTACAGCTGCACTTCGAGTGGTATCATACTTGCCTCTGCCTTATTCAGCATTGAAGTCTTTCACCATAGTTCCCACTCCTCTGAGAGACTCGGTGTATGACTACGTGGCCAACAATCGTTATAACTGGTTTGGAAAAGCTGACGATTGCTTGGTTCTCAAGGAGCAAGAGCTGCTGGAGCGGTTTATAGACCGAGATGAACTCATTGATCGATGCTAATGACACACCCTTCGACAGATATATTGTCCGCGTGTATAAATAAAAGGGAATATGATTAGAGTTAACTCTCCAAGAACAGTGATCACAAACACAAAAGAGTCTTTTTGAAGCTAATCTTCATATAATCTTTGTTGCTATGTCTTCTAATTTACGTTGAACTAATTCCAGTATCAAAATCCTTTGAGTGGTTGGCAGTACCAAACTGTTAAATTGATAATTGTTCAACTGCCAGTCGTGAAGATAAAAAGAATCAACGTGAGGATCCAAAAGAAAAACAAACCGTGTTCCCTACATAACTTGGTTGAGAGCAAATCCGAACTTTGAAAGATGCCAGAATTGCAATTAAACATCATCATTCTTTCAATATTAGATTTAAAATTCATAGTAGACAATGTTGGGTCCACCCAAAGTAGAACCCTCCAAAAATAGGCGTATGCCACTTGGCATGGAGAGCACACGGTATTCTTTAGTAAAAGGCGAAAGAATAGTTCGCTTTGTGCTCACCACATGGCTGCGTGGTTTCTACTGGAAAAGTGTGAAGTCTACTTATACTAAAGTCTCCAGCACAAATCCTGTCAGCTCTCCGATGTGGGATGCATAAAACTCCTTTATCAAAAGGCCTTGTGGGCTGCAGGTAAAACTGGGCCTATGTATCATTACGATAACATATATGTTTCCCCTTTGGTAAAGGATGCTATAAAAATTTAATGAATTAGTGATGGATCATTGCTCTATCTTTCTTTCAGAGAGGAGTGCTACTTGCCGCAGAACCTATACACATGTACTTAACAAAGCACATTCTTTCACATATCGTTTGTAATAGAACCTAGAGAATCATATCACAGTTGGTTTACTTATTGTTGAATCATAATACTTATTGTTGAATCATAATTATCTCAATACAATGCTCTTAAAACAACAACAAACACAAGATTTACAAATCTCATCACCCGTCTCAATGTTTCTTTCCTAAACTCTCCACAAACTCGTCAATGCTCCGATCAGAGCTTCCTCCTTCACTCATCGCCTTCACAGCCAAATCTTTCCACTTCTTAGAACTCTCTCTAATCTCCACATTACTCTCTCCTTCCATCACTCCTTTCAAACACCTCACCACCTCCACGCTCTTCACAACTCCTTCCCCAGCTTCCTCTTTTGCTCTATACCCAACTCTCCAAACTTCCTCCACGAACTTAGCATCATTCATCTGATCACTCCACTGAGGCACACCCACCATCGGTACCCCCAAACTCAACCCTTCCAACGTCGAGTTCCAACCACAGTGAGTCAAAAAGCAACCAATCGATTCATGAGCTAAAACCTCAAGCTGGTTACACCAAGAAACCAGCAACGCTCTGTCTCTGGTAGCTTCCACAAACCCTTCTGGTAACTTCGCGATGTGAGCTTCTTTGATCACCCACAAGAAGTTAAAGTTGGATTCTTGTAAAGCCGTTGCTACCTCAGCGAGTTGCTTCTCAAAGAGGATCCCAAACGAACCGAACGAAACAAAAACCACTGACTGACTCGGCTTAGTCCCGAGCCACTCCATACACTCCTCAGAGAGAGGTTTCATCAGGCTCGAGCCGTAGCCTTTATCGTCTTTGATTCGGCCGTCGAGGTATGCAGATGGGATCATAGGTCCGATCAACGTCGCCTTCATTGCCTCTGATTCTCCAACTTCACAACCCTAAAAACCAAACACAATCCACAGAGACAGAACATCAACGAACATGACATAAGTTATTAGAACTAGAGAAAACAGAGCTTGAGCTCATCGATGAAGATAAAGTTTGTTAGAGATATCATTCAATTCTTCTCAATCTAACGTCTTTTACATATCAGAACTATATATAGTAATCTCTAGTAAACCGGTTTATAATACATAACCGGTATGATCCAATATAAGTGTTTGATTCAAGAACTCTTCTTACCTGTGTCTCTAAGCCTTCGAAGCCGTTGACGAATAGCCAATCAGCATCTTCGTGGTTACGGAACTGATTCAGAAGAACTCTCCCGTGCTCCGCGTGGCTCAACCAGTGACATCCCACGAAGGAAGGAAGCTCGTCGTAGCTCAACGCCGGCAAGCCACGGACAAGATACGGAGCAGAGATGGGATCAGCGGGGAGAGAAAACTCTCCGGAGGCGAATTTACGAAGCACGGAGCAGACGGTGAGGTTGTTGGTGAAGAAAGCAGCGGCGGAGATGGAGTTAGATCTCGCGACTTCGAGTCCCCACGGGAGGAAGGAGTCGTAGACTAATGAATCGATCGGCGAATCGGTAGATTTGAATTTCTCGATGACTCGGGTTAAGGTTTCGGAGCCGTTGAGCTTGAAGGATTCGGAGTAGGCGTCGATGCTGACGCCGGGGACGCCTAGGGGGATGAAGTCGTGTCCGTCGGAGATTGGCTCGACGGAGACGGAGGGGGTGGAGACGGAGGAGGCGGTGTAGGTGGTGGTGGCGATTGTGACTTTGACGCCTTTGGAGACTAGGCGTTTAGCGAACTGGACCATTGGGTTGAGGTGGCCTTGAACTGGGTAAGGTAAGACCACGACATGGCCTTTGGAGTTGGTCTTTGTTGTTGTTGTTGTTTCCGCCATTGCAGAGCTTGGTTTCTGTTTGATTTCAGTTGAAGAAGACACAGAAGAGGAGGAAGAAAGAAAAATAATTAGTCTGATGTGTTCGACGAAAAATTAAGTGGTTGGGTTTATATATGTCCGAACGCATTGTTCACGTTTCGCGTTGGTGTCACCTACCTAACTAATGCTATTGCTAGTTCGATACATTTGTTATTTTTTCTTCTTTATGCTGTACATTAAAAGTTCAATAAAAATCAATATCTAACAAGGCAGTACAAGATTATAACTTCAACAAAGGTTTGAAGAGGTAAAAAGATGATTCAGTATTGTCTAAAAACACTAGAAGGTTTAACTAAGCTACAAGATCCATAAAGTTTTAAATGAACTCATATAAGACACTAAACATTCCTTTGATGTAATTTTATCTCCAAGAAACATCAAAAATATACTATTTCACTAAATTTAGTGTAATATAAATATTAAATAGTATATATTATATTTGGCATTACACTATTTATCACACTAAATATTAAAATAATATATTATGTAACATTCCTGAGATTATTAATAAACCTCTTGATATAATAACTGGCACAAAAGCCATTTATAAACCTAGACCACGCAACATTCCTGAGATTATTATACATAGAATAATATATAGTAAAAATATATGAAATTTTTTTCCAGTTAATCTTCGATTTTCTCTCAACTCGCTAGGTCCGGACTGACCGTTACACCTGACGTAATTGGGAACTGGACCATTGGTGCAACGAAAAACTCTTGTGCGGGCTTCTATCACCTTCTTTTACTTTCTCATGTTTGACTTAAATGCCTTTTTAAAAATGAATGTGCCATATTGAAATGCATAATTGGATCCGTGAGATGTTTGTGGAGGCAGAAATTACTTGGACATCAAGATACGATATAGACAAGTAGCCAGACTATCTTGTTTAAATGAGATTCTTCATTTGTACATTTTTATGGTCCACACACAATCCTCCATGACAACCACCTTCCTTTGTCTTTTTTACTTTTCGATTTCATATACTCTAGTTTGCATCCATAAGGCCAGGGTACTAGCCATCTTGGTGCACAACAGTTTACATACATAGGGATAACTGAGTATGCGTGATCGAGCACCTTTAGCTGAGCAATCAACAAGGATATTGAGAAATCTAGGGATAAAAAAGATGCCAAAAGTTCCAGAAAACTTGATGAAAGGGCTTTTATCTCATCTGATTCTCCTGCCAAAACTGGCCAGTCTTCCTCTTTGTTGACCATATTCACTAGTTGCTCGCAGTCTGATTCAAAGTGCATAGTTGTGGAATTAGTCTTTACCAATTCTTGCATTGCCCAGATTAGTCCATCCGCATATGCATCACGTGAAGTATTCACTCTAATTGCCCCATATAGAACTGGTCTATCATCCTCCATAGTCCATACTATAAAACCTTGTCCACTGACTTTCTTTTCACTTATCCAGGAGCCATCGACTTGGCACCTTCCAGCAGGTTGGAATACAATCGTTATTAACACGTGGAGTATATTGTTGTCTCTCATCGGAGACTATCTATTATATGGGGGAGCATTTGAGCAAGATCTCTCTCTCTCTCTCTCTCTCTCTCTCTCTCTCTCTCTCTCTCTCTCTCTCTCTCTCTCTCTCTCTCTCTCTCTCTCTCTCTCTCTCTCTCTCTCTCTCTCTCTCTCTCTCTCTCTCTCTCTCAAATATGCATATATGCAATAACATGGTTAAGCCACCCACTCCAAATTTCTAATAATTATGAAGATCTAAAATAAGAGTTACAATTTGGTTAGAAGTTTGTTTTCTGTTTCTCCTTGAAACTCTCTCTTCCTTTGATTTTCCAAACAAAAACCTTCGTTTCACAATCAAAATAGACAGAAGTAAACAGCTAAAAAGAAAAAGAATACACGACCACAACAAACAGGGAACAAAAATAAAGAAGAGAAAAATCAACCATTGAGAGAATTTGAACTCAAGGGAAATCTATTTATTCCCTCTCTTCATCAATGAAATCTTGTGGGTTATGTTGTTTGTTTATTCTTCTTACGTTTCCATATCTCCTTCAAGCCGATCTCTCGGCTGATTATTACAGCAAAACATGCCCTGATTTCGACCAAACCCTCGTCCAAGTAGTCACCGACAAGCAGATCGCTGCTCCGACCACAGCCGCGGGAACACTCCGTCTCTTTTTTCATGACTGCATGATCGACGGCTGCGACGCCTCGATCCTCGTCGCTTCAACTCCCCATAAAACCTCAGAGCGCGACGCCGACATCAACCGTTCCCTCCCCGGAGACGCGTTCGACCTCATAACTCGCATCAAAACCGCCCTCGAGCTCAAATGCCCCAACGTCGTCTCATGCTCCGACATCCTCGTAGGAGCAACGCGTAGCCTCGTCAAGATGGTCGGAGGTCCGAGAATCAACGTCAAATACGGTCGCAAGGACAGTCTAATCTCCGATATGGACCGCGTCGAGGGGAAGCTAGCTCGTCCCAACATGACGATGGACCACATCATCTCCATCTTCGACGCGGCTGGTCTGACCGTTCAAGAGATGGTGGCTCTCGTCGGATCGCACACGATCGGTTTCTCTCACTGCAAAGAGTTCGCGAGCCGCATCTTCAACAGCAACGCCGAGCACAGCGCTGATTTTTGCCCGGAAGGGATGAACGCGAAATACGCCGCGGAGCTGAGGAAGCTCTGCGCGAACTACACCAAGGACGCGGAGATGTCTGCCTTTAATGACGTTTTCACCCCTGGGAAGTTCGACAACATGTATTACAAGAATTTGCAGAATGGCTACGGGCTGCTCGAGTCGGACCAGGCGATTGCGTTAGATAACAGGACGCGTCCGTTTGTCGATCGTTACGCGGCGAACGAAACGGCGTTCTTCGACGCGTTTGCTAAGGCGATGGAGAAGTTTAGCGAGCAGAGGGTGAAGACGGAGTTGAATGGAGACGTTCGAAGGCGGTGCGACCAGTACAATGACTACAAGGGGTAAACTATGTGTTACCTCTTTAAACCCATGCACGCGTTACGAAAAAAGATCTGTCATCTTATATTAGTAGTTATCACCACAATGGTCAGTGATTGTTAAGTTGCTACATTTGTTGGTTGAAACTTGTATCAATCACGCAGTATGGTGGACAAAATCTATTTCTTGAAACTTTTTCGTGTCAATGAGAGTATTCTCCTTTGTTGTTTTTTTTTTGTATGTTGATTTATCAATTCTAATATTACGTGATACAAATTAAGATAACATACATGTTATCAGCAAAAACCATAACGGGCACATGCCATGGTCAAATAATATATAATTGTCAAAAATAAAGAGTTGATTCATACGAATAATAAGTTGGAGAAAATATCAAATGATTTACAGATACAACAACATGCCTAAGGGAAAGGGAAAAATATAAATGTATTTAAGAAACGGAAGCAGAGAGGAGGACAAAAGACTTAACAAGGTTTTTTCTTGTCCAATTTCAAATGTAATTTGTACCATTTGCTTTTCTTCTTTAATGTCTCAGACTTCTCATCACAAGTACTTGGTTTATTGTTCCTCTCTCTGCTGCTTTCTTCCTCTTCCTCCTCCTCCTCTTCTTCCTGTTCAGTTGGTGCAGGCGCCTCAGCCGCTGCCTTTTTGAACGAGCCCTTTCTCAGTCTGTTCAGTCTGTTCTTGCTCGAGCTCCGCTTTATCGCTGGAGCTGTCGTGTAGGCTGAGTGGATTTCATTTCTCTGCTTCAGAAGCTCATCGATCTGGGAATTGCACATGAAAATCAACTGTTTTACAATGGCTTAAGGCTAAACTTAGACATAGAATTTGGTCTTGTTTACTTAAGTCATGACATATCTTCTCTTCTTTGTTATGCCAATGATGGTAGGAACTTTACAAATGAATGAAAAGACTAACCGATTGCATTTCCTGAGCGTATCTACTGGTCATATCCGTGAATTGCACAAGTACTTCCCTGTACTCTGTCTCAAACTTTGCAAGTTCTGCTCTTTTAGTGAGGATCTGAGCTTCTACAGACCTAAGATCTTCTTTTTCTTGAGTAAAAGAGGCAGCACAAAGAACTTGGATTGTGTAGTTTACGCTCTTGAAAAAATTATCACCTGATGGAAAAAAACGGATCAATTAAGTATTGAATCCAGATAGATATAAAAGGAAGAAGAGAGGTGAATTTGTAATCAGATTACAAGTCAGCAAAACTGACCATAGACAGCAAAGACATGAGTGCCGGCCTTTAGCTCAGTAAGTTCACATTGCTGAAATCCATCAAGCTTCTTAAAGAAGGCAGTTTCTGGATCCTTGGCTTGAGCCATCTAGAGCAACAAAAATCAAGTCACGTTGGGTAAAGAAAGAAACTTATAGTGACAAAGTGAACCTACCGAATTGTTGGTATGATCCAACCGGTAGACAGGGAAACCGAGAAAGTACATTCCGGCAGATGTTATCTTGCCAGTTCTTCTGCTGTCCTCCTGCACCATGAGTGATTCAGATTACAAGAAGAAGAAGGAAAAAGAGTATTTAAATTAGATTAAATGTAACACGCTGTTACTAACAGTACAATCCGATTGCAATACACTCATTGGTAAAAGACAACCATTTCACTTCAATTAGTAAAAACAATACCTGCAGGGCTAAGCTCAATCCGCTATTGGCCTCTTGATCAAAATACAGTAACTGCACAAGCACACGCACACGTTAGCTGTCAATACTTTGGCATTTCCATATCAGTTTGACGGGAAAAGACTCCGGCGAAACCAACCTTGAATTTGCTTTTGCTAGATGATTCTACTCTGCAGACCAACCCAGAACTTACTTCCTCTTCTGTTACTGTGACAGCATAAAAGTGTGCACATTGCTTTTCAACCTATAAAAAGAACCATAGACTTAGATGGGGATAAGACATTCATTACAAACATACAAGTGAGATCATCGCCAGGTATCGGCTACAAGAGCTCACCTTTTTAGTTACAGCTTGTCCAAGTAAAAGAGGATCAACAGAAACTCTGCCATTAAGAGCCTCCTCCAAAATAGTTGCAGACACAGATGTTTTTATCGGCACACCAAGTTTGCTATTTCGTTGGGAATTTCACAACATATTCTCAGCTTGCATTTAATAAAATCTATGTCCAGCTATATAAAAGAGCCACTGAAAATGGATATAAGTCCATATCAAAAATAAACCAACCTAAACAAAGCTGCAAAGACAGTATTCACAGCTCCTAAACTTGAGAGATCCAGCTCCAGCTCTTGGCCTTCTGCTTCAACGCCCTGTGAAAGAGAAGGGATTTGCAATTAGCAAAAGTCTCACATATTATGTTGGCATCAGCTGCTCGAAATAATTTTGAAGCTTATCATTCAGACATCAAGAACGTCTTTAAGGAACAACATTATTTCTAGAGACAAGAATCCTATGTTAAGCTCAACTAATACTAGTACTTATCATATATTTAATGATTACACAGAAGACAAGAACCAAACCTCACCTCAAAACCAGCAGTATCATACTGACGGCGTTTCTCCGGGTCAGACAAGATGTTGTAGGAAAAGGTGACCTCCTTAAACATGTCGGCTGCAACCGGGTCATTTGCAGTCTTATCAGGATGGTACCTGAAACACCAAACATTGATTTGTGAACAAAGCTTAAACAGGACGAGTACTAAATGGTTTGTGCAGAGAATGCAGTAATCTCTAAAGAGAATTAGCCTATAGACACCAGACCATCGTCTTCCCTTACAATAATCCGGTTTATACCAGCAATTCATAGATGAACAAGTAGCCATTAGCTAGCTGCAAGACTTACCGGTAAATTCAATCAAAGATTCATCTTTTAGACTAAATAGATTGAATTGAAGGGTCTTCTTTGTAGCCTAACCCTAAATTTCATCAAAACTTCGAACCAAAGAGAGAGAGAGAGAATCAAAACTTACTTGAGAGCGAGTTTCCGATAAGCGCTCTTAATTTCCTGATCCGTAGAGTTCTTCAAGACTCCTAGAACCTCGTAAGGGTCCCGCCGTAGCTGCTTCTCCGACTTGGATCTATTAGCTGCCATGTTTTCAATCCTCACTTTAAAAAACGAAAGAATCTCCCTATGCTCAGAGGAGGAGATAATCAATCATTTCCGCAATCTTTTCCAGGAAAACTCAAACTGGAACAAAGCGACGGAACCCTAGAATGACGCCGGAACAGAATCGCCACCTAGACGTCTCTCTCTCTATCGCTCTGAGCAGGATCGTAGAGAGATAAGACTGAACTGTCAAATGAGAAACCGGAGGAGAGAGAGAGAAGTTAGTTTGGGGTTCGCAAAGAGAGAGATGAAAGAAATTAAAAAAAAAAAACTCTCTGGAATTTCACTACACTGCGCTGTTTGGCGGCGCGTGTTAGCGGCGCGTGCAACGCTGGATGTTAGGGGCCGCAGGTTATTTCTTGTTTTGGCATCTTTTGGGAGGCGCGTAGTGGTCACGCTGAGCAAGACGGTAGGTTTTTAAATAAAATAAACTTTGATTAGCTAACAATTGATTATCCAACTCATATGAGTTAAGACCCTTCATTATTTTTTCATTCATTTTCCTTCAAATATGTATGTTTGTTTCTCTTTGTTTTGCTTTTGTTACAACTTCAAATTGATAGGAGGTATTATTAACCCATAATTAACTCTTTTATACGTGTCTGTTTATACACTCAGCAACAGGTAAGATTTCTCTAAGAAATGGATGTGACATATGAGATATTTATTTGTAAAATATATATTAGTCTAATCTTATATGGTTAAATTAACATAAAAATATTTGCTATTTAATTAGGGGGTTTTAGTAACAGTATTGTTGACTATTTTGATTTTATTCTGCTCTAGTTAGATTATTTTCCAGTTTAATTAGTTGGTTGATTAAGAAAGAAAGACCATCTTACTGTGTCAACTTGTTAGTTTTTTTCCCTTCTTTTTCTGTCCTATCTTCACAAAAAGACTGTGATGCTGGCTTGCATCAGTGTACAACTTTTCAGGAATATTTTTTATAAACAAAAATGGTCCACATGAAATATTGATTTAATATTGAAAAAATTTGAAACCACAACGACGAGGACAATTCAACACAATCAGAGGGTCATTATCATGTTGGGTTTCATACTCTAATAAACTAGTGGTTTTACCAGATCTTTTGTTGGCCTTTTATCGAGGGTAATGGGTAATATTTATGATTGTTTTGTAACAATATTTTTTTAAAGCAATGACTAAGATATACTTTACCGTCTTTGATTATTTTAGACAGAAACATTGGAGAACTCAATATTTTCAAATTTCAAAATGTTACTTTGACTTCAAGAGATCGAGATGTATTACATTATAATTATCAAAAACAAAATATCGGGATTCCTACTACGAAAATGATTGGAACTGGACCAGGACCCCTGGTCTAAAGGTCACCACAACAAAACTGTCATATGCTTGCGATTGTTGCTAGTTTATGGGTTCGTATCATCGTGATCATAATCAAACATATATTATTCATGGGCTTTAATAACTAAAAGCCTAATAGTTAAATTAAAACGGGCCCAGAACGTTAAATATCCAAGCGCACTTAATCAAGAGCGACCACAAATTTTCTTTCTACTACTCCAATCCGACAGTAAATCCACAAAACTACTAATCGTGTGACAATATTTAATCTCGTCGATAATATAGTGGTATGAGATTGTACCGATTAAGAAAAAGATACATAAAAATATTCGAATAAAGCGTGTGACGATATTATATTTAATCTAGTGGATAATTATAAGTTTTCTCTCCCCATACTTCACATGTGATACAACATATCATTGTATTCTAACATTTAATAATCCAGTCTTAGTGGAAGACAAAACTACGTGATTCGTTATGAAAGTTTATACCGAATCACATGATCATAATGATCAACACACAACGTATAAATAATGTAAAGTTTATACTTTTCTATACTCATCTTCTGTCAAGAGAGAAAAAAAAAAGATTTTTCTTAGTTGCAAGCCAATGATCGGAGGCTTTTCCAGCTCCGACATCGGCTTGTTTAATTCGTTTTGCTTCTATTTCTTTGATCTGTTTTGTTTCCAGTCGCTATTTTATTACCAATTTATTTTGAATCTGACAAAGTTTTTTTATTTTTCTTTTGTATGCTTCGTCCAATTGGTTTGAGAAGACAAAATTTTCAGTTCAGTTGAACTGTTTAGAAAAGGTAATTAACAGATCTACTGCGGATGGTGGCGACGGGTCTTACCGGCTTCAATCGTTGATGGTTCTTCATTCGATGGTGATGGAGTTCTTGCTGCAAACTATGGTTACTTCGAAAGGCAGCATGAAGTTCTATGGAACGGTAATCTCTTTGACTCTATTAATAGAGCAAAATAAAGAGTTGTCTTATCTCGGTGGCTCTTACTGGAGAAATAAAAAGAGAATGACAATCGTTTTCAACTCACTCTGAAGCGTGGTGCTTTTGGATTAATATGAAGATTATTTCTTTTGAGATTCATCTATTCCATAAACGAATATGAAGCTTTTACAATATCTTTTGTTATCCATATGCAAAATAGATGTGTTAGTTTATTTTGGATCCCTACTGTTGTATCTTTTTTTATGTTCTTTTGTTGGTTCTCATTATTTAGAACTTTTTGTCTTGAAGGCTTAATCACAAAAAAATACTCATCTTCTGTAAACTCTCTATATAATTATAAATCATATGTTCGTTGTTTTTATAACTCTACATTAACAAAGAAATACTGAATTTATTTTTTCAATAACTTCGTGTGAATCAGCGAAGGTCATTCTTTAACTTCGACACTGAAAATATCATGTCTTATGTCTTTATGATGACATTAATTTATTGATCATTTGAGAAATGTAACATGTATAAAAGAACAGAGTTATTAAAAATTAGGTAAAAAATGGTACATGCGAAAACGTTTACAAGTTACAACTCATTACCAAGTTGGAGAATTCAAACCATCACCTTAACAATACTTCATATTTGTATTGAGCTTTGTTACTGAAAAAAGAGACCTTAATTGTGCATGGTCTTATCAATGAGACCGTTGAGTTGTTCAACTGCCAGTCCCGTGTAGATCAAGCAGCCTGCCATTAACACCAATCCAAACTGTGTCGGTGTAAGGGTAAACACAGACTAAATGGTCTTGTGCTCGTCCTTTTTCCCACAGAAAACATAGTCCTAATCAAATCTTCGGCTTCTCATTCTCTCACCAGTGAATAGTAGATTCTTTATTGAAAATCCGACAATGAAAGATAAAGTGAACCGTATAATTCAAATCCAAGAAACTTCTTCTTTCATTCACCGTAGTTGCTCCCAAGTACTAGCTAGCCGGTAAATGTTTTCGTTAGATGTCCTCTGAATGTCTATATATATAGTTCCGTTATCATAAAATATATAGACAAATGAAGAGAGACTATTCAAGGGCACGACAAAAGACTGTTAAACAGCTGAGACCCTTAAGCTCCAAACCTTAACAGAGAGATCAAGACTCCCACTATAAACCATACAAGAATAATCAGAATTACAATCAGAACCGGAACCAGAAACCGATACAGCCAAACACTTAACAGGTTTGGTATGTCCTTCCAAAACTGCCAAACAAGAATAACCATCTTTCTCCATTAATCCTCTCCTCCAAACCCTCAAGCTCTTATCTGCTGATCCACTCAGCACCAAATCAGACGCAACCGCTAAACACATAATCGCTTTCGTGTGCCCTCTTAAAGCTCCCACCACACACATATGTAACTCTCCATCATCATCAGCGTCTCCGTTGCTTAGTCTCTCCCACACAAGAATCGATCTATCACACGCTCCCGAGTAAAGAACCTTCCCGTCTTCACTAACGGCCAAAGCGTTCACCGCCGAGAGATGTTTCTTTAAAGTAGCGACCAGAGAGTGATTCTTGTCCTTCTTGCTCCACACTTTGATCGTCTTATCCGCCGAACCCGTGTAACAAAATCCGTCTCTAGACGCCACTACGGCGTTAACGGCGTCGTCGTGTGCCTTTTCTATAGACTCCAAGCATTTGAAATCGGATGTTCTCCATATCTTGATACTCCGGTCCCACGAAGCAGAATAAAGCAGAGAGCCGTCTTGTGACAAGGCCAGAGACGAAACGGCGTCCACGTGGTGTACCCACGTGCGCTTCTTGTGCCGTCGGACTTCCACGTAGCTTTTCTGACTGAAGAGGCTGGTGAAACGGTCGTTCATCGTCGGAAGAGTCGCCACGCATTTGTACTTACTATCGTCGATGGTCTTCCATACACGAATCTTGTGATCCTGATGAGCGCTTATCAGCTTGTCTCCGAGAATCACCAACGATTTAACCCCTCCGCTTCCGGCGCCGACTATGTTACCGGAGGAATACGGTGGTTCACGAGGCCATATACGTATCTCACCGTCAGAAGAGCCGGTGAAGAGTGATTTTCGGGAGATGGTGAGAGAAGAGACGTATGAGGAGTGACCTTTGATAGTGGCTAAGCACTGGTGCTCGACGGTGGAGTTTTGAAGCGGAGAAGAAAGAGATGGAACCAGCGGGAGACTTGGTTGAGACAACAGTGAAGATGACGTGGATGGTTCTGATTGGAAGGTGGTAGATTTCTTTTGACATTCTGATCTTGTTTTATTGCAAGACAGAGGACAAGAACATGGGAAGAAACTCATTGTTATGTTGACTTAGCTGTAGAGAGCTTTGCTTTGTTGTTTGTCGGGAATGATCGTTGATATGCTTTGCTTTATACGACGAGACGTATCACGAGGCAGGGAGGATTTGGGAATATTAATATGTTGATGTAACTGTAAACATTAATAAATGAGTGTTAATGGAGAATTATATAGAAAGGTTCAAGATAATTAAAATAAAAAGGTTTAGGGTAGTGTAGGGTGGGGGGACTAAACGACCATGTGTCGTTAATGTGATAGCTTAATGATGTCTTTGTGTTATTTTAATATATCCTTTTGTTCCTAACTTCACTTTTTGTTATTATTGTATTTTTCTTGTAATTTGTACTAAGATTTATTTAAGAGAATGGTATTACTTGAGCTAGGTGATCAGACCCGATGCTTCCAAAAGCTGGGATAAAATTCCTTCGTCAGGGTCAAATTGTCATGATGATTTTTCGTTAAAAGTTTTTTTCAGCTCTAAGCAATTTAATAGTTTGAACTTTACAGCTAAAAATTTTCAAGATACACAAGAGTTAGATTAACCTTCTAGCTCAATCAAGTCACGCGGGGAATACGTGAATCAATATTTTACTTTATTTTGATCAGGAGTTTTTTTCTCGTCTTTTTATTCAGAAAGAGTTTTTTTTTGTTCCTTCTGTCTTGCATAGATAAATAACCAAATCAGAAAAAAAAACTAACAGTGTGTTACTTCGTTTAGATTTTGATTATGTATTTTGATTTCGGTTGTTGTGGTGGCTATCATTTTCATGTTCCTCTCTTCTTGTCAACTTGATCACTTTCTCATACGATCTATTGAATAATAATACCGACGGTTCACCGAATACTTCATATATTAACAATACACAAGTACTCCTTTTTGTTCTTTTGGTCATCATTGTTAGTGGTGGGAAATAGGAATTATAATTCATGAAAATTTATCTTAAAATTTTTTAATTGGTAACAAAAAGGTAACCATGAATAAAATTAGAAACAATGCATGAATGAAGAATCACTCTAAATAAGTGAAAAAACGAAAATATATAAACCAAAAGAACAAATAGTATCAGTATCTGTAAACGACTAATTATCTAATCAAATCATGTACGAGATTAATTATCTACAGTAAACACAATAACAATCCAACGGTCGACATCAGTAGACTAGTCAAAACCGATCCAGAACCGTCGATCCTCCCAGCAGCACCGGAGTCGCCACTACCAGTGTCTCGTTGTTGAGTAGACGGCGTTGGAGTTCTAGAGCCGTTGAAGTTAGGATTCGCACCATACAATACCTGAACTCCTTCCACGTCATCGCTATGCAAATCAACCTTACGCCTCCCCGTCGTGATGGTCGGAAACATGATAGAGTCTTGAACCGAGGAATGTCCCAATCCTAGAAGATGTCCTATCTCATGAACAGCCACCGACTCAAGATCAACCGCCGCCCTCTCCGTGAGAAACCCGTCGCCTCCTTCGCCGGAGACTATCCAGTTCTCGGCGCTGTCCAGGTGGAAATGTCCGTTCGGCGGCGAGAACGCGTGCGCCAGCGTCCCCATGAAGCCGTCGAACGGTTCGCCGTCGCCGTGATCGCCGGCGTAGAACCCGATGCTGATGTCGGAGGTCGAGAAGCTCTCGACGCGCCTGAAAGTCAGCGGGATCACCTCCGCCCAGCGAGCGAACGCGCGTGAGAACACGCTCTTGACCTCCTCGGTCAACTCGTTTCGCGGCTCGAACGCGTAGGTCAGGTTTCGCCGGCGCTCCGGCCACCGCGGATCTCCGGGGAAGAAAGAGTAGCGTTTCGCGGCGTGGAAACGCTGGCCTCTACCCGAGAAGGAGACCTCGTAGGTCCTTCTTCTTGTTCCGCCGTTGAGCATGGTCGAGGTGCCGTTGACGACGTCGGGAACGCCGCAGCGTGGGATCACGACGTGTTGAAGAGTGAGCTCGTCGAGTTCTCCGGTGATGTTTAGTTTGAAGTTCCTTTGGTACATCTCCACGGCGTTCTTGAGGATGTCGTCGAAGTCGTCGGTGAAGTTTCCTGAGAAAGTTTGGGGGATGTAACCGAAATATTGGAAGTATTGTTTAATCTTGTAAAGGCCATCGACTTTCATGCCAGCGTGGCAGCCGGTGAAATTCAAGAATGCGTTCCATGCGTTTTCGGTGGCGTTACGGCGGAGATCCGGTGGAATAGCTGAGGCGTTGGGGTAGAAACCAGCGGAAACGGGAGCAAATAGGAACAACAGGAACGCGCCAAAAACGCAAAACCTTATCATTGTATAACGTTGGGATTTAGATTAGAGAAAGGAGATAAACCAAAATGTGTAGAGTCTTAGAAGCTGAATATTGTAATACGTTTTAAAAGAAGAACATAGGAGGATTTTGCGACTTTTATTTGGTGAAAGCTGAGGTATTGTTTGCGTTTGGCAAATTTTCTTGGCTGAAAAGGTTGAATTATTCAAATGGAAACTTCCTCGGTCCTCGGCACGTTCAAAGGTCTTATATGAAGAAAAAAAAGACCAAGAAAAGGCTGCTAGACTGCTACTACATGGTGTCGTTTTCTGGATATATTAATAGTTGAATTCTGAAACATTCATGAGATATTTGTTTATTGGTCAAATCAACGCCACCTTACACGTGAAATGAGATGATTTGTTATGCAATCTTTGCAGTAGCTCTGACATTTATTATTGCAATGACCGATGTCTGTAACATATGATTAGGTCTTGAACAAGCTCATCTCCAACAAGTTCCTTCATTTTTAATGAGTTCACCTTTAAAATAAATAGATGAAGGGATGGTTCTTTCACAATCACCCTCAAATTTATTTTTTAAAAATTAGTAATTTACACTTCAGTCCTTAATATTAATAATATTTATAAATAATCATAAAACTTTCAAAAGCTAATAAAACTTACTATTTGAAACATATCAAAATAAAATATTTTTGAGAAAATAAAGTAAAACGTTATACGTAGTCAAATATACCTATAAATAGTACAAAAAGTGTTAGTAAAATAATTTTAATCGAAATACATCTAAGAAAATATAACTATAAATACTAAAATATGATATATAAAAAGTTATTCATACTATTGTGAAACATAAATAGTTGTAGGGAGTAAAGTGAAAAGTAAATAGTGTTTTAAGGGAATGAATTATGCACCCTCAAATTTGAGGGTGTACTATTCACCCCCTTAAAATTTGAGGGGATGAGGGACTGTTGGAATGCAAAAACCTTCAAAAAATGAGGGGATAAGGGGCTGTTGGAGATGCTCTAAGAGAATGGACGATTGTCTAGATATAACATACAACATATTTTCGAATATCCAATTAATAATAGAAAATCCAAGAATTTGAAAATTTACTTTTAAGAAGTATTATTATTTGGAAAATCGAATTTAATCTTTATATAAAGATGAATTTACTAATTTATTAATTTTTATAATCATAGCAATCTCTTCTACTTGCTAATACTTGATGCCAGCGCAAAAATAATTTTCACTTGTACTAGTTAGTTCACCGTCTGATTTTAAAATGCACCTAATGATTTGACATAAGTTCTGTGGAGAGGGGGTAAAGGCATCATCAGAGTCCAATCATAATATATACGACTATGGAAAGTCTTGATAATAAGAACATGGACAATCTTTTAGGACGATGAGCATGTCTGATCTTCTCTGTGGAATATAAACTGAAACTTAAAATGTGAGAGGCTAACACCTCGTACATTATCATAAGCGCTCCATATAGTGGGAATGTACTAAATCATTTTTGCCGTTAATTGTCCCAATAGGCTCTTGGCGTTAACATCAAAACTTTGAATCTAGGATTTTCTCGTAATTGGGTCTTCAATGGTCACCGATCGTTCTTAGAGCGGTGTGAACATTTTTATTCATCACTTCATTCACAACCATTGCTTTATACCTTAGATTCGGGATGATCAAAGTTTGTTTGTGAATTATCTCAATATTAGAATAAAGTTAGGATCAGATGAAAATATTTGAAATATACGGTTTTAGAGAAACTCATATGTTAGATTGGCTTGATGGACATGATTCAGTGAGAATAAATAAAATGGAGATTTGATAAAAGGAAAATAGGTAAGAAGAGAATGAAACAATATAATCTAGAATGATTAATTTTGTGTACGGTTGTAGTTACAAAACAATGAGCTTTCCACACAAATATGATAAGAGATTTTTGGTAAAGAAAAATCAAACCCTTTAATACAATCCAAAAAGCCAGAAAATTATGTTGAACCCCAAATCTCGATAATTCAATGTTTAATCAAGTTTTAAGATATTAGGAACTAGCTTTTGCGTCTATAGAAATGTGGGAGCCAATTTTTCTTTATGTATGTCACATATTTAGTCTTGCAATGAAAATGAAACTTTATATTTTATTTGATATTACAATTATGGTCAAATACATAAATATTTTAAAGAGAACACATAAACATATTTTCTAGTTTTATTTTTGATATTATGGATATTTTGGTCCACCTTCTTTGTTTTAACAGTTATCATAACAAGGACATTCTTCTTTATGTCCATACATTCCCGGTGGTACGCACAAATACTAATAAAACAATAGTTACAAAAGAATATGCATGGCTCCTTGTGAGATGTTGCTGAGCATCAGAAATCGCATGGTCACCGATCGATCTTAGAGAGGTGTTAAAAATTTCAGTCATCACTTCATTCACAACCATAGATTTATACCACAGATTCATGTAGATAAAAAAAACTTGGAGATTATCTCAATCTTAGAAGAGAAGATAGCATTATATAAAAATACTTGAAATGTACGATTTTTGAGAAGTTAGGATTATATGAAAAGACTAGAATAAAAAAATTAGAAATGTGATAAAGGAAAATGGGTAAGAAGAGATAGAAACAATATAGTCTTGAATGATTAATTTTGTCTCATGTTGAAATTAAAACGGCAATGAGCTTTCCACAAAAATATGAAAATATATTTTTTGGAAATGGAAAAACGAAACCTCATATACACACCAAAAGGCCAAAAGAATATGTTGAACCACATAATTTTGAATCTCAAAAATTTAATGTTTAATCAATTTTTATGATATTATGGAACTAGGTTTTGAGTTTATAGGAATATGGGAGACTGTTTTTCTTTATGTATGCCACAAATTTTTTCTTGCAATGAACATATTTTATTTGATAATACAACTATGGTCAAATACATAAACATTTTAAAGAGAAAGCATTAACATATTTTCCAGTTTTATTTTTGATATTATGGACATTTTGGTCCACCTTCTTTGGTTTTTATCTTATCATAACAAGGACATTCTTGTCTATTTCCATACGTTCCGGATGGCACGCACAAACACTTTTTACAACAATAGTTACAAAAGAATATGCATGACTCTTTGTGAGATGTTGCTGAGCATCGGAAATCGCATGCGTTCGGACATTCTACATACAAATACAAACACCGTTAAATAAATCACTGTGTAGTCATTAATTATGTAAAAGAAAGATTAAACTTTTTAAAACAACATTACGTTCTGGTTTAAGTGAACCTTCTCCTCCACCCTGAAATGTTTTAGGTGCACACGTTAGTTTGTTGATGACAAAATTGAATACATTATTTTAAAATACATATAATTATGATCTATAAAGATATATACCACATGTATAGGAGAGGCTTCAGATGGACTCTCTAGATTATCGGCCTGTAGAAAAATAAACAGAAATATAAAAACTGGTTTTTTATTGAAATTATAAACCTAAAGAAGATAAAAAGGAATTTGATTATTACATTGGAAAACTGAGTAACAAAAAACAAACTGAATACAGTGAGAACAACAATGAGTTTCATCATTCTTATTTTCTTTTCTTTCTTGTACTTTTGTTTTTAACCTTTTATGTATTTCACCGTCGATGGTTATCTATTTATAGCCAAAAAATTGGTTTACTATAAAAGATTTTTAATTAGCAATGGAATTACTAAATAGGTCAAAACATATATTATTATTCCAAATTTGCTAAATACATAATGGTCAAAACATATATTATCATTCTAAAATTATTAAATAAATAATGGTCAAAACATATAGTATCATTCCAAAATTGCTATACATAATGTTCAAAAAATATATTATCATTCCACGAAAACTTGTTCCATCATAGTTAAATATTAAAAGTTAACAGAAAAATAAATCTCTGAATATATTTTTTGAAAATTTATCTTTGATAACATGAAACTTTAATCACTCTTTTGATAAATATATACTTACATAATAGATACACATTATCATCTTACTATATCTAACGTTACATACATTCACATTACACAAAAACTAAATCGCATATATACATAAAATAAACTATATTATATACCTTTTAGAATTAACAACTTATGTTCACGTTTGGGTAAATTTATATTCACCTCACTTGTAGTATAAATTTGAAAGATATACATTTTTATTTGGGGTTTAATTCCGTTACACATACATGTGGACATAATAGGTGTTATATATGTACATACATGAATGTTTTAAAATTTATTTTTGGCACAAAAGTATTTTGTTATGATAAATATTGTCATATATAAAAATTTAATATTTAACTTATTATTTAATATTTAAATGCATGAATGTTTCAAAATTTATTTTATGCAATAAAAGTATTTCTATTATGACGAAAACTTTGTCTTCATGTTCAATTTATCTTTAAATATTTAGGACATGAACAAAATTGTCTTTAAATTTATAGAGCATCTATTTATCAATATTTATTAAGATATTATGCTCATCATGGACAAAACACCTAGTTAAATTTTTAATGAAATTTACAAGATTACACTGATGGTGTACATTTATCGTTCTGAATGCAAGTGGCGTATCCTTTGTTTTGTTGTTATAGCATCCTAGGAGAAGCTTTAAAATCTTGTTTATTGAGATTATAATATGTATACGAAGCCTCTCCCATTATTCTTACAAGTATATCTTCAAAATTTCAAGTTCTTTAAACTTCCAAAGGTTGGCATCATTAATAAAACCGCCTATATCCACAATGTATGTTCTTTTCCAGCCAAAGAGTAATTTAAAGAACCGATAAAGTTAAAGAAATGAAATCAATCAACAAAGGTTTGAGGACGAGAACGAGGAATCGACGATTCAGAACTTCTGCTCTTCTATTGCTAGTACAAATATATATATATATATATATATATATATATATATATCCACAGGTCGATTCAGACTTCTTGAAATCCATCAAAATTCTCTATCTTTAACCGATTTAGCCAGAGTTGGACTACGTCCACCAAGTTTTCACCCTCCTACAGATATTATTCCTCTATAGATTTATGTCTTACATTTCAATAAGTATCACCAGCTGGAGTATATGATATGTGACATTTTTAAATCTCGTACAGAAACTTGGAAAAATCAAAGAGGGCCCTTTTTCAGAAGATTGATCATTTGATTGAATGTTGAAGTTTTCAGGATATACTAAATGTTGAAGTTTGAACATTAATGAGAAATTTGCTTATTGGTCCAATAATCAACGTACAGTCTCCACATAACACGTGAAATGACATGATTTGTTATGCAATATTATCTAGAAGTGGGTCTGACATGTCTTATTGCATTGATTGATGTACACAACATATCATTGGGTCTTGAATAAGAGAATGAACCGATGTCTAAATATAATACGTACAACATATATTGAATATCTAATTAATACTCTCAAACTGAAGAATTGAAAATTTACTTTCAAGAAGTATTGTTATTTGGAAAACATAATTTCATTATATATATATATATAAAGATGAATTTAGTAATTTGTTCATTTTATGAGACATTCGATCATATGAAATCTCTTATACTTGCCAATATTTGATGTCATTATTTCTACCTTGTAGTAGTTCACCTTCTAATTTTCATATACACATAAGGAGTTGACAGAAGTTCTGGTGGAGGTAAAGGCATCCACATTTCCATCATCACAGTCCAATGATAATAAATAAGACAATGGACACTCTTTTGATAATAAGACAATCTTTTAGGATGATGAGCATGTCTTCTTTATACAGATGTGAAAGTCCAACACCTCATACATTTTCATAAGAATTCCATATAGTGGGAATGTACTCAATCATTTCTGCCATTGTCCCAATAGGCTCTTACCGTTATTATCAAAAAATTTGAATCTAGGACTTTCTCGTAGTGGGGTCTTCATTGGTCACTGATCGATCTTAGAGTGGTGTGAAAAATTTCGGTCATCACTTCATTCACAAACATAGATTTATACCGTAGATTCCTGTAAATAAAAAATCTTGGGAATTATCTCAATCTTCAAAGAGAAGATACCATTATATGAAAATAATTGAAATATACGATTTTTGAGAAGTTCGGACTATATGAAAAACTATACTAAAAGGAAATTGGAGATGTGATAAAGGAAAATAGGTAAGAAGAGAACGAAACAATATAATCTAGAATGACCAATTTTGTCTCATGTTGTAATTAAACCGAAAATGAGCTTTCCACAATATGAAAATATATTTCTGGATACGATGATATACTATGGATTTGACCCACTTTTACTCATGGTATATAGGTATTTTAAGATATAATTATTATGTTTTTGAGTCTATTAGGTATGTTTTCAGGTTCAGGAGTGTTTTAGAATAAAGTGATGATTTTAGAGCATTTTAGAGCATAAAAGAGATTTCACCTAATCTGACCATCGAACCAGACTGGAGGTCGACATTCAGAGTTAATAATCGATCGATGCACACTCTGTGCCATCGATTGATAGCTAAGCGGTCTACGATTAGAGATTATAATCGATCGATGCACATCTTGTGACATCGATCGACGGTGAATCGCGCTGATATACCATGAATTTGACCCAATTTTAGTCATAGTATATAATAGTTTTAGGATATATTTAATCCATTTTGGAGTCTAGATAGCATATTTATAGGTTCATGAGAAATTGGAGGAAAGATGATGTTTTTGGAGCATTTTGGAGCACTTTAGAAATTGCACCGAGATGACCATATCGACCACTCGAGGTTGACACGGAGAGAGACGCGTCGATCGATACACCTTCAGTGATATCGATCAATATTAAACGCACAGAAGCCCAGTTTGGTCACAGCCGACTTGAAGCCCAAGACTCCATATATTTACCAAGATACCCCTGACGAGTTTTAACCTAATTTTTAGTATTTATGTCTTGCCTAAGTGTTTTGGCAAAGAAAACATTTTTTTAGACATAGTTCCTACTTAAAGGTTTTTCATACCATTGTTTTGTGAGAGAGAGAGAGAGAGAGTTACAATTGAGAGCTTTCTTGAACACCTTTATTTTCTATCTATTCTATCTATGCAGTTTTATTTAATTGTTGTGATGTTTTGCTTGGCTATGTCTGAGTAAACACCTTTGTTAGATTTATGATTCAAATAGGTTTTGAGGGATTAGTCCCAAATATGAATACTTGAGCATGTGATATTCATCTTAGAAGATTGTTCTTAATGCTTGTATAGGAGTTGTTAACCTATACATGATGACAGTGGATATTATCCTTGGATCTATCTTCTTTGAGTCAGAATTTGCTAGGCGCAAGCGACAGCATGGTCTAGCAAATCTCTGGTGAACTGTTATCAACCCGCGGTTAAAGCTTACTAGAGGCGCATCGATCGATTCTCCTATAGAGACATCGATCGATTGACGCGAGGCTATGTCGATCAATACGTGCTATAGCAGGTCGATCGATGCCTTCCTGATTATGACCTGCGCTAAGTAGTGAATCATTGGTTCTAGTAATAGATACCCCAGAAAATGACAGTGGTACGGTTATTGTTACCGTTGGGTTCTATAATATCATGCAAGCATCTCACATAGGCATTCATACTATCATAATCCTGATAATCTGAATAGTAATCCTAAGTCTAACGCCTTCATCATATCTTTTAAACACCCCTAATCAATCACTTGAGTAATTATCTTGCTCACCAGTTTAAGCTTACTTGCAATTTACTGCTTTGAAATCTTCAACCTAGCTTAGTTACAATAAGATCTAGTGTGTTCCCTAGCTCCATGTGGATTCGATTCCTAAGTCTAGGTTTTCTTTTACTTTACTACTTGTTACTGATAAAAATTTTCTTTTCTTTTCAGGTGCATGCCCAGCATAACCAGAAGCAAAAAGAACAAGGAACTTTTGTCTACTGATCCAGCTGCTTTGGAACGTTTAATCCCAAACAGATTCGTTCCACATCGATCGATACACCCGCTTGTGCATCGACCGATATTCATCAACAACCGTCTACCGAGTTTCAGACACCATCGACCGATACCAGCTCACCAGCATCGACCGATCTCATTAATCTGACATTGACTGATACTCTTTCATCGACCGATACTTTTCAGTACCCGTCGACCAACGTCTTTCCTCCGACATCGACCGATACCGCAATCCGCATATCGATCGATACTGAGCCAGAACTTGGTCGCAACATTGATCCTCGCGAGGCGGTGAAGGTAACCTACTTGACCAAGAAGGTCACCTGCGTAATGCAGCAGGTCAGAGAATTAATGATCAGGGGCTTCAATCCCTGATTTAGAAGCTGAGGCTGCTGCAGCCGCCAAGCTGCGAAGAAGCCAACCGAAATAGATCACTGGCTGACTACAACCGTCCAGATCAATACTACGCCAACAGATCTGCCATCCGTCCTCCGGACACAGAGGGCTGATTTTGAGGTGAAGCCTCAATACTACACACTTGTAGGACATACACCCTACAGTGGAGCATCCAACGAGCATCCTATGGACCATCTAGAGAGGTACGAGGATCTCATATCTGCTATCAAAGCCAATGGAGTTCCAGCTGACTACCTACTTTGCAAGCTCTTCAAGTACTCTCTTTGGAGAAGCTTTGCAATGGCTTAACAACTACCACCAGGATCTCTTACATCCTGGGATGATATAAAGAATGCTTTCTTGATTAATTTCTTTGATGAGGCACGCGCAGAAGAGTTGAGAAGCAAGATTGCTACATTCATGCAGAAACCTACAGAGCCTTTCAGACATTGTTGGGTTCGTTTCAATTCTTATCAGAGAGATTGTCCACACCACGGATTCAATGAAGTGCAGCTGCTCAACACTTTCTTCAGAGGTTTAGATCTGACCTATCAGACAGCACTAGACAGAGCTAGTGAAGGAAACTTCAACACCATGAATCCAGAAGAGGCTGTGAGACTTATTGAAAACTTGGCAACTATCAATAGTACCAAGAACACTGATTATGAGAGAAGGAAATTGGCCAATGCTCTTGGGAAGGAGCAGTTGGACGATGTAAGAGCCAAATTGGACAGTGTTAACAAGTTTCGAAGGAAGCAGGTTAGCTTTGCAGAAAATGAAGAAGCTATAGAGACTGATGAGGAGAGATATGAAGAAGAATTGAATTACATAGGAGGATTTCAAAGGTTTGGAAATCAGAATGGAAATAGGAACTTCTATGGCAATAGTCAGAGGAGCAACTACAATCAGAATTCACAATATCAGAAACCCACCAGCAACAGCAACTACAGCAACAACAAGAATCTCAACAATTCTTTCTATCAAAATCCACCACCACCTACTCAGGAGAGCAAGATTGAAGCAATACTTGATTCAGTTCTAGAGGTTCAGCAGAGGCTTACTGTGGATTTCAATGGAAAGATAGATGCTGCAGACAATAGCCTGAATGCAAAGTTTGACACCTTGAGCACTCATGTGAAGAAGCTAGAGACACAGATGATTCAAACAGCAGAAGCTATTAAGAGGCAAGAAGCCTTAATAAAAGGAAGAGAGGAAGATCTCATCAGACACCACATCAATGCCATCACAGTAGATGATTTCTGGCAAGTGGATGATCATGAGAAACTTCAAGAGGGAGACTTTAAAGTAGAGAACTCCATGAGTACCGGCATTTCTCACTAGTGTCGACTGACGCCAGACGATAGTCATCGATCGACATGGGAAGATGACTATCGATCGATGTTCGTGTTACCAAATCGATCGACAGAGTCCACGAAGTCTACAACCACGAACAGACCAGTCCGAATTATGACACACGCATAGTTCACAACAAGACACTCAAACCCACTCCACCCTTTCATCGATCGATCTTCAGAAGATGATATCGATCGCCAACATCAACCAGACATCGATCGACATGATACATCAGACATCGATCAACGTACAACCATTAAAAAAAGCGAGTGCAGCTACCAAAGATAGATGTAGCCCAACTCTATGCACTCATATCCCGACCCAAACTTACAGAAAACCCACCAGAAGAAGTTGAGGATACATCAGAGCCTATGGAGATAGAAAAGGAAATTGCAAAGAGAACCCTAAAGAAAAGGAAAGAGAAGGTTCCCAAGCACTATAAAAGAGAGGCTAATGCAAATGAGTTGGAAAAGTTCAAGAAGAGAGTTCTAAAGATTTCAGCAGAGAGACCCTTTGAAGAAGCATACTTCACACACAGATTGTGGATGTTCTTCAGAGAGACAAAAGTAACAGAGGCTGATATTGAGAAGATGTTCAATCAGATCAGAGAGGATATGCAGAAGAAGATCACATTGAAGAAGAAGAGTGATCCCGGAGAGTTCATTATCGCATGCCTGGTACAAGGCATTGAATTCTCACATGCACTATGTGATACAGGAGCATCAGTCAGCATCCTGCCAAAAGTTATGGCAGACCAACTAGGTCTGAAGGTAGAACCTTCCAAGGAATCATTCTACTTTGTAGATTGTTCTACAAGGAACTCATTATGAATCATCAGAGACCTTGAGGTACAGATTGGTAATGCCATAGTTCCAGTTGACTTCCATGTCCTAGACACCAAGTTAAATTGAAATTCTTCTCTACTACTTGGAAGAGCATTCGTAGCTACTGTGGGAGCCGTCGCAACTTGCAAACAAGCCATATGTGTTTGACACTCATCAACCCGAAGATTTACTATGATCCAGTCAAAGTTGTCAAGCCACAAACGTCCTGCAAAAAGCCTCCAGATGAAGCAAAACTCGTAGCAACATGCTATTGTGAAGAAGAGTACGAGACAGAGTACTCGGAATCGATCGACACCCATACCAACACATCGATCGATCCTACTGATCCGACATCGATCGACTAGTCAGTCATCACATCGATCGATACAAGCAACAGTTTTCATTCCACATCAATTGATAGTACACCTATGTACGAAGTTGATCACTTTCGGTGACTACTTAGATGGGAGTTGGGAACCAGACTACTACCAGCCTACATGCGCAGTAGAGACAAGAGATGAAGAGTATGATGAGGACTACAACAGGGGCATACCATATTCATACATCCGCAGTGAAGATGACGTATACCACCCTCCGGTGGAGCAGAGGATGTTGAGTATGATGAAGATTTTGGGAAGAAAGAGAGATTGAGTACTCTTTCATTCACAGAGATGAAGTGCCCACCCGATATGTTTTCCACCCATTCATTCCAACAAGATCGCATTCATCGGCCTACAAGGATGAAACCAGTCTCAATCAGATCCCGAGATCATACAAAAGGAAATCGATCGACACCAGCATCTACACATCGATCGATACCACAGTTTCAAAGATGCGAGATGATTGGCCAGCACACTGCTATCCAATCTTTGCCCTAGGAGCTACTACACCTTCCCAATATATGGAAGAATTCAATGAGAACCGCAAGGAAGAACCAGCTATAGACCACCAAGGAGTTCTCATTAGAGATGGATCCATATCACACGGAACTATGCTACCAGAATCGATCGACGCCGCCAACATCGATCGATACCGGTCCAAGACGAGGACAGGAAAGAAGAATCGATCGACATACATCACGACGTATCGATCGATATGAATCAAACCGACATTTAGAAAAATGGAAATCTCAAAATTGAAAATTTGGTTAATGATTACTACTACAAAGGAGCCACGGGTAGAAGTAGTTTCAAAACCCTAAAAGCAGACAAGATGCATCAGCCACCTTCCAACCCTAAGCCATATGGAGAAGAGCTCAGTTGCAATCTTCCTCATCAGCTACACAACAAAATCGATCGATGAGCATTCTCTGCATCGATCGATACTCAACCCTACCATTCGATTCACATAATGATAATAAGTTCGATTATGAATATCTAACACCTGATGAGTTTGCTATTTTCAGGGATCGAAGGCAATGCAAGAGCTATGGATGGTCGTATTCTACAAGTATCCAAAGAAGACATCGCGAGACATTCTTGCTATGGCCAATGGACCAGACAACCTATTCTTCAAGCAACATGACGATCAGAGTGTCAGAAAATGAAAGCCGACAGACTATGCAATAGCCGCAAGAGAGAGCCTTACTTCAAATACACCTATCAATTAGAAGATGCAAAATCGATTGATGGAAACACCTCATCGATCGATTAGGTACCTCCAGTACCAGGAAGAAAAGGA
Source organism: Brassica nigra (assembly GCA_016432835.1). Lineage (NCBI taxonomy): Eukaryota > Viridiplantae > Streptophyta > Magnoliopsida > Brassicales > Brassicaceae > Brassica > Brassica nigra. The sequence continues at coordinate 21,538,841 of CM028243.1, forward strand.
TAAGTATGGAGTATACAGAGACATGTATGGACATCCACGAAGCATCACAGAAAAGTCATTCCAGTATCCACCATCCACATTAGAGACATCCTGCAAAGAGCTTCGCTATGTAAGCCATCATTCTTATGCTTACCAGAGCATCGGAAGAATTCACTCAAGCTACACCTTCAGATCCAAATCCTTATAGCAGAGCGAGATGGATGAGAGGCTCAATGATATCTACACCGTTCAATACGATTCAATGAATGATTTCAAGTGCAAACTTGATAGTGTCTACCATCCACTCAATGACAAGATTATATGGTTGACCAAGACCATAGAGCACCTTGCGACGGCGTTACCACCTAATGAGGCAGAAAACACAAGGAGTTTCAGCAAGGAAGCTGTGGGAACCGAAATTTGCACCGTCAATTTCGATAAAGATTTGTGGAGAAAACCGAGTTAACCCGATCTTCCTTGAAGGTCCCGGATATCTGCTTGGCCGCACACGAAACAATCAATAAAGATAGAAGTTGCGAAAATAGAAATCGTAAAAGTTGAGCGGAAAAGATCTTATTTCTGAATTCGCGTTTTGGCGTGAACAACAGGTGAAGTAAGCTACAAGAGCTGTCGAAGGTCCGCTTAGTCCGGCCGCCTAGATCTAACCTAGTTGAGTCGCAGCTCGCTAACAAAAACAGAAAAAAAAGCTAAAACGCTCTAAGTGCTAAGTGCTCTGAAAGTTTGTGATCTGGTATGCTTCTTGCTCAAAGCTCTCCTTATATACTCCCCTTAAGACGGCTCTATCTTCCTCGGGCTGAGTCGGGCTTTTTTCCATTTTCGTCCATCTTCGTGTTTATCGGAAACTTGACATTTATCTTCTGGAAACTTGACATTTATCTTCTGGAAACTTGACATTTATGTGGGAACCGAAATTCACACCGTCAATTTTAATGAATAAGATTGCGGAGGAAAGCCAAGTTAACCCGACTTTCCTTGAAGGTCCGGATTCTCTGCGACAGCCAACGACAAGTGACGAATAAATGCGGAAAAAGTTTTGTTAAGATTTGAGACTGGACCTTAAGAAAGGCTGCCTACGTACCCTTTCGAGGATCAAGTCGGACGTAGTTCAGTTTAGAAAGAATTGAACAAGAGATCGAACGTCTGGCGGTTCGATCTAGTATGGCGTTGTCATAGAAACAGGCATGTCGAAGATAATGCCTAGGGTTTCTATGCGGAGCTTGAAGTGAAAGAATTGTCCGATCCTTCCGAGGAGCGGAGATTTTGGCGAGGCGCCAGACGTTCTAGGGCCTGGTTCGCCTAGTATGGCGTTGGTCATAGAAGCGGGCATGTCGAAGATAATGCCTAGGGTTTCTATGTGGGAGCTCTGAGTAAAAGTATAGTTAGATCCTTCCGAGGAACAGGGTCTGCGGAGAAGATAAAACTAGAACAGAGGCCAGACGTTCTAAGTCCTGCCTCGCTGGCCTAACCGCCTAAGTTCTAAGTTCTCTAAGTCTAGATTCTAGGATTTTTGGATCCCTTCTCTTCTGCCCTTGCTCTCCTTATATATCCACTCCAAGGTCGGTTTGCCTTAGGATGATGGACCTCGCCTTTGGGCCCAAGCTTATCTCTTGAAGTATTCCATTTTCGCCGATCTTTGTAATTATCCTCGAGTTTTGGTGACTTGATGTTTATCCGATGTTCGATATCGGACAAACCGTCATAGCCTGATTGGGCCTGAATTCCTAAAATCGTAAGTTAGTCCGTGGACTTGTCTTAAGTCGTTAAACGTTTTATACGATTTCTCGGAAAGACTATCTTTCTCGTAAAATAAACCGTATAACCTAAAGGATCGATGTTCAAGTTAATCGACCTTGTTTTATACGATATCTTCTAGAAATCCAATCCTTCTAGTTTTGTCGTAAAACATCGAGGGCGATTCCAATCGAGTCGTAGGATGTTTATTCCGTAGCCGTGATCGTCCCAAACTCATGATGATTGATCCAAACAAGCCAAGATGGGATCAGACCGAACACGATGGGACCGAGACCAGGGCGAGGGCGTCGAGGCGCCAGGCGGGTGCCGCCGGCGCCAGGCCAGCCCGCGGGTGCGCCCGGCGCAGGCCAGCCAGCGGCGGTGCCGCGGCGCCAGGCCGTGCGGCGTGCCGCCCGGCGCCAGGCCGGCCGGCGTCACGGGTGCCGCCCGGCGCCAGGGCGGGTGCCCGGCGCCAGGCCGGTGCCGCCGGCGCCAGGCCGCCCGTGTCCGCGTTCCGCGGTGCCAGGCGGCCCGCGTCACGGTGCCGCCGGGTCGGTGCCGCCGGCGCCAGGCCGGGTGCCGCCGGCGCCAGGCTGAAGATCTCGGCGAGGGCTTCGATTTGATATCTTGATCGTTTTCTGGTTCCTCACGGTTTGAGAGAGCGACCTCTTGAAGTTTGAGGCAGATTCTTTTGTGTTTAGGGTTTTGTGGTGATCGAATCTTGATGTCCTTGCGGCGGACCGATCTTTCGGGGACTCTCGCGCCGCCCGTAGTCTTCGATCTCACAGAGAGTGGATATTCTAATTTGAGAAAATCTCGATAACTTCTTTTCAAATTATCCGAGACTTTTTGTTTCAAGAAATACTTTCTAGAGACTTTCAGTCATTGATTCCGTCGTGACCGATTTTGACACCAACAGTTAGCCCCCCAGCTCGTTAGAACCTTCGTGATGTTCTTGCGAGCGATAAGACATGTCAGGTAAGATAGGCGGAATTAATGGTTGAAAGGCTCCGTTGAAAGTGGTAAGATTGGGGCTGCGCCTTCGAAGGCTGCCTACGTACCCTTGGTGTAGGGATCAAGCCTTCCGTAGTTCGTTTGGAGTTTAAGACCCTTGTGATCTGTTTTCGGCGAGACTTATATGGTCTGGTTATGTGTCATGAGAGACTTTCGAGCATGATGCTGTTGATGTATTTGTTTTCGATTATTTATGAACTTCAGTTTTTTCGAAGTATGAGAAGAGGGTGTGAGTTGTCGTCTCATTCCTAGTTCCTGATGATCACCGTACCTATTGTTTGCATAAAGCGAGATTTTCTGCGGTTTACCGATTCTGGGAAAGTTAGGTGAAGCGAATAGGCTTAAGTGAAGAGACAAATTTTTGGATCTCGTATACCATACTATGTCTGTGAGATGTCAAGATCCAGCGTGGCTGGGTTTAGGGCAAGACCTAGGTTTACTCTCGGACTGAGGCTTTGCGATGACAAATCGGCTTTCGTTTTGCCTGTTTGCGATTTTAACCTGACTCGTACCGTTTAAAATCCGGAATTGTTGTCGGCTTATATGATTTGTGCGGCGTGAGTCGAGCTACTTCCTTCTGAAGAGCTAGACCAAAATTTTGGATTTCTTGTATAGCGCTATGTTTATCCTTGTCGGATGCAAGAGAGCCTACCCTTGAAGGCTATTTGTCTGTTTAGGGCGTTAGAGTTAGTTTGTTGTGATCAGCAACAACGAAATGATGCCAGTTTAGAGGCATGTTACCGTTTAGAGGTGTGTTTGTATGTTTTGAGTTCTAGAGGCGAGGATTTCGTCTGGAGCGTTTTGAGGAAAAGAATGTCCTTGGCGTTAGCGGCGTCTACATGCTGAAGGTCGAGTTTCCTTGTGCGCATTTCGTGGTTGAAATGTTGCGGGCTTTGGAGATGTTTTGCGAATGTTAGCAGCCAGAAACTGTTGTTTGGTTTAGGCCAGGACCAAGAGGTCGCGTAAGTTCGACCAGGAGAAGCGTCTACATTCACAGTGCCGTGAAGTGTTGGCCTTCGGGATTTGTTTGTATATATTAAGGATGACTTCGTTATAACTCTTGGAGCCTTGTCACGAGTGTTTCTTTTCATGCAGTGTTCGGAGTATAGAACTTAATCGATTGACGATGAGTTTGAATCTTCCGTTAACCATATGGTTGTTAGGACTGAGTTTTGGTATGGAGAGTTTATCGTATGATTTCCGATTCTGGGTTATCGACAAATTGCTTGCGTAATAGTCACTTGGCGTTCTATGAACAAATCGTGGATTGTTGTTTTAGCCGTTAAGTGATTGGGCGGTGGTCTCAGTAGCTTTGGATTGGCATGGAGGCTAGATTCAGCCGTATCGCCAAGGAAGTTGTTTGGTAGCGATCAGACCATGACCCTTATTAAGGTCATGTTAGTTTCTGATTGTCCTTAATGGGGATGCGAATTCAGGTCGGGCTTTACGGAAGGCGTAGTTGGCGAGGGCCAAATAGCGTTGCGAGATAGACATGCCAAGCATAGCGGAGTTTTCTGAATTATTGCTGATGGCTTTTAGAAGCGATCTTCCACTTTAGGTCTCAGTTATCGATGAATGGTTCGTATAAAATTTTTTTGTTGCATGAAAATCGTTTCATTTTATCCGAGGGGACAAAGTTTAAGGGATCGGCGCAGGACCGTCGGGTTCGTCTGCGTGATTATTTCCTGCTCGGGCGTAACCGCGAGGAGTGGCAGGAGCCAGAAACCTTGTGGAGCGAAAACTGTCTATGTCAGTTACCCGTTGGACCCATTATGTTTATTTTCTGAAAGTTGCTTTGTATGAATTGACTCGACCATACAGAGGATTTTTCGTAAAAGTGATGTAAGGGTTTTCGCAAAGGTAACGGGGCGTTTCTCACAAATTACTTGCGATATTAGCGACCACGGATTATGTTTTCCTCATTCACTTTTGCGTACTGCGAAATCGTTTTGCATGAGACCGATCATGTTTTCCCTAGGCTGTTTTGTTTTAAAACGTTCTTGTTATCTGAAAGTAATGGATGACGGTTTCATGGAGATAGAAAATGCAGATTGTTAAAGTAGCGATGTTTCCGCGGATTACGGGAGATGTTTCGCTATGATTTCGACCTTTGGACGAAAGCTGCTTGAACTACTCGTGGAGTTTTACGAAGGTTATTTCGTTATTTTCGTAGTTCACCGTCGTGCTATTAGTCTGGCGTTGGTACACGTTTTTAGTTCGCGAGTTTGCGGCGAGAGGTGACATAGAGTTTTCAGGACTATGTTTGTAGCGGTTGGGCTATGCGCTAAGCGTTTTAAGATGAATCTTATTGCTCGAGAGTTTTCTTTGTCAAAGCGTTGTCTTGATGCTGAAGCAAAAGTTTTGAAGATGGGATTATCACGGATATAGTATCGTACCTACTTCCCTTTTCTTTTAAAGAAAGCGGGTTAGCCGTTCTTCGAAGGCTTGTATGCGTTTTCTTTCTTTTAGGAGGCGGGATGAGTATGCTTTTAGAGCGGCGTGGCGATCGTTTCGGTTTTGAGACTAGATCGGTTTGCATGTTCTGCCTGGACAATCAAGGAGCGATGGAACAAGACTGGAAATTTTGCCTAAGACTTAGCTTGCTAGACTATCCACCTAAATCCTAAGTTCCCTAAATTCTCGGCAGTTTTCAAGGCGTTTTGTTCCTGTCCTACAAAGAATTAAAACCCTTACAAAATTTTTAGAAAATAGTCTTTTGAAGGTTTGGCATTTCGAAGGAATCCCATTTCCTCGTATAGTCGAGGCGATTGGTGTTTAGAATAACCGTGATCGTACCAAACTCACAAAGATTGATCTAAACAAGCCAAGATGGGATCGGACCGAAACGATGGGACGAGACCAGGGCGAGGGCGTCGACCGCGCCAGGCGAGTGCCCGTCGCCATGCCGCCGGCGCCAGGCCAGCCAGCGTCCAGCGTGCCGCCAGCGCCAGCCAGCCAGCGTCCAGCGTGCCGCCAGCGCCAGGCCAGCCAGCGTCCAGCGTGCCGCGGCGCCAGGCGCGTGCCAGCGCCAGGCAGCCAGCGTCAGCGTGCGCCCGGCCAGGCGAGGGCCGCGGCAGGCCAGCCAGCGTCCAGCGTGCCGCCCGGGCGAACGCCGGCGCCAGGCCAGCCAGCGTCCAGCGTGCGCGGCGTAGGCCAGCCAGCGTCCAGCGTGCCGCGGCGCCAGCCAGCGTCCAGCGTGCGCGTATGCCAGCCAGCGTCAGCGTGCCGCCGGCGCCAGGCCAGCCAGCGTCCAGCGTGCCGGGCGCAGGCGAGTGCGCCGCCCAGGCAGTGCCGCCCGGCAGGCCAGCCACGTCCAGCGTGCGCGGAGGCGGGGAGTGCCGAGCGCCAGGCGAGTGCCAGCCAGGCCAGCCGTCAGCGTGCAGCGGCGCCAGGCGAGTGCCGCCGGCGCCAGGCCAGCCAGCGTCCGCGTGCCCGGCGTAGGCGAGTGCGGCGGCCAGGCCAGCCAGCGTCCGCATGCCGCCCGGCCAGGCGAGTGCGCCGGCGCCAGGCCAGCCAGCGTCAGCGTGCCGCCCGGTAGGCCGTCTTGCCGTCTGTGGGTTTTCGTTGTTCGATCTTTCCCTCGTCGTCGTTTGCGGAAATCTTTTGAGTTTTGGGAAGGTCTTTAGCCGTAGATTTGAGATAACCGTTTTGACCCCAACAAGAGCAAAGTGAGGTTTCCACAGGCGAGGTGACCTTGGTGATGGTTGTTCTCGTCCACGCGAGGTGGCGGGAGAGTGATTTTGTTCCCTTCGTAAAATCTCAGCGGAAACTCCGATTGAGGCGAAGCGAAAGCCATTTTGACCTAGACACAAAGGAGAACAAAGTGGGCTCTTACTAAGGCGAACTGGGAAGACTGATCTTACCTTATGGCAAGTCGTCCTAGTAAGATCAAGCTCCGACCTCCTTCGTTTTCCGTTTGTTCCTCGAGAGTTGTTTGTAAGAAGTATGGCAGTGGGAATCGGTGAACCGATTTGCGTGCTTCTGTTCCACGAGTAATATAGGGTTTCCCCAAGGTTTGAGGAGAATAAGTTTTATTTTTCGAGAGGTTCTCGAAAAGCGTTTTTAGTAGAAACCTTGCTCGTTCGATTTCTCTAACTTGGTAACAAGGCGAATTTTGGGGTTTGATAGATTTTATCGTTGCCCTTTCTGTTTAGATAGAAATTGCGAGCTCGTTTTGTGCTCTTCCTGTGGCGGAAAGCGGCTAGGTTTTGATTTGCTTTCGAGCACCGTGGCGTTTGCGTGGCGTTGGCCATAGGAACAGTCGCTGCTGGAGTTGTTTTACCATCGTTGGCGCAAACTGCAACTTTTCTTTCATATTTCTGGACATTGGTTCGATCAAGCTGCGGCCGTATGAGTAAGAGTAATCCGTCCCCCCTCCTTCTAGCCAAACTGTAGGAACCGAAATTCACACCGTCAATTTTAATGAATAAGATTGCGGAGGAAAGCCAAGTTAACCCGACTTTCCTTGAAGGTCGGATTCTGCGACAGCCAAGCGACAAGTGACCGAATAAATGCGGAAAAAGATTTGTTAAGATTTGAGACTGGACCTTAAGAAAGGCTGCCTCGTACCCTTCGAGGATCAAGTCGGACGTAGTTCAGTTAGAAAGAATTGAACAAGAGATCGAACCGTCTGGGCGGGTTCGATCTAGTATGGCGTTGTCATAGAAACAGGCATGTCGAAGATAATGCCTAGGGTTTCTATGTGCGGAGCTTTAAGTAAAAGAATTGTCCGATCCTTCGAGGAGCGGAGATTCTGAGCAGGAGGCGCCAGGCGTTCTAGGGCCTGGTTAGTCTAGTATGGCGTTGGTCATAGAAGCGGGCATGTCGAAGATAATGCCTAGGGTTTCTATGTGCGGAGCTCTGAGTAAAAGTATAGTTAGATCCTTCCGAGAGGAACAGGGTCTGGAGAAGATAAAACTAGAACAAGAGGCGACCAGGCGTTCTAAGTCCTGCCTCGCTGGCCTAACCGCCTAAGTTCTAAGTTCTCTAAGTCTAGATTCTAGGATTTTCGGATCCCTTCTCTTCTGCCCTTGCTCTCCTTATATATCCACTCCAAGGTCGGTTTGCCTTAGGATGATGGACCTGCCTTTGGGCCCAAGCTTATCTCTTCAGGAAGTATTCCATTTTCGTCGATCTTTGTAATTATCCTCGAGTTTTGGTGACTTGATGTTTATCCGATGTTGGGATATCGGACAAACCGTCATAGCCTGATTGGGCCTGAATTCCTAAATTCGTAAGTTAGTCCGTGGACTTGTCTTAAGTCGTTAAGCGTTTTATCGATTTTCGGAAGACTATCTTTCTCGTAAAATAAACCGTATAACCTAAAGGATCGATGTTCAAGTTAATCGACCTTGTTTTATCGATATCTTCTCGAGAAATCCAATCCTTCTAGTTTTGTCGTAAAACATCGAGGGCGATTCAATCGAGTCGTAGGATGTTTATTCGTAGCCGTGATCGTCCCAAACTCATGATGATTGATCCAAACAAGCCAAGATGGGATCAGACCGAAACGATGGGACCGAGACCAGGGCGAGGGCCGTCGACCGGCGCCAGGCGAGTGCCGCGCCAGGCCAGCCAGCGGCGGGTGCGCCCGGCAGGCGGTGCCGGCGGCGCCAGGCCAGCCAGCAGTGCCGCGGGCCAGGCCAGCCCGTGCGGCGGCCGCCCGGCGCCAGGCGGCCAGCGTCCGCAACCCGGCCAGGCGGTGCCGCCGGCGTAGGCGGCCGTATCGCAGTGCGCTGGCATCAGGCGGTGCGCGTAGGCGGCCAGCGTCCGCGAGTGCGGCGGCAGGTCCGCCGGCGCCGGTCGAGTGCCGCCGGCGCCAGTCCAGCCCGCGTGACGGGTGCCGCCGGCGCCAGGCCGGGTGCCGCCTGCGCCAGGCTGAAGATCTCGGCGAGGGCTTCGATTTGATATCTTGATCGTTTTCTGGTTCCTCACGGTTTGAGAGAGCGACCTCTTGAAGTTTGAGGCAGATTCTTTTGTGTTTAGGGTTTTGTGGTGATCGAATCTTGATGTCCTTGGCGGCGGACCGATCTTTCGGGGACTCTCGTCGCGCCGCCCGTAGTCTTCGATCTCACAGAGAGTGGATATTCTAATTTGAAAATCTCGTATAACTTCTTTTCAAATTATCCGAGACTTTTGTTTCAGAAATACTTTCTAGAGACTTTCAGTCATTCATTCCGTCGTGACCGATTTTGACACCAACAATTTATCTCTTATGTGAGGATAAAGATAAACCGTCAGAGTTATCCTTCTTTTTGGAAAATCGTAAGTGGGCGTTTTGGCCACGTTAGGCGTTAGGCGTTTTTGTTTTGAAGGGCGGTCTTTGAAGGCTTTGGTGTTTCGAAGGAACCTCAATTCCTTGTTTAGTCGAGAAAGTGGCGTTCTAGAATAACCGTGATCGTACCAAACTTGCATAGATTGATCCGAACAAGCTAAGATGGGATCGAACGCGCGATAGGACCGAGACCGGGGCGAGGCGCGGACCGACGCCAGGCCGACCAGCGCGGCAGTGCCGGCCAGGCGGCCAGTGAAGTGCCGCCGGCTCAGGCAGGTGCCGCGAGGCCAGGCCGGCCAGCGTCCAGCAGCGCCCCGCCAGAGGCCAGCCGCGTCGTGCGCGGCAGGCGAGTGCCGCCGGCGGGCGAGTGCCGCCCGGCCCAGGCGAGTGCAGCGCCAGGCGAGTGCCGCCGGCGCCAGGCGGCCTGTGTCCAGCGTGCGCGGCGTAGGCGGCCCGTGTCCAGCGTACGCCGGCGGGCGAGGTGCGCCGGTGCCAGGCGAGTGCCGCGGTGCCAGGCGAGTGCCGCCGGCGCCAGGCCAGCCAGCGTCAGCGTGCCTCGGCGCCAGGCGAGTGCGCCCGGCCAGGCGGCCAGCGTGGCGGGCGCCCGGTGCCAGGCCATCTTGCCGTCTGTGGGTTTTTCGTTGTTCGATCTTTCCCCGTCGGTCGTTTGCGGAAATCTTTTGAGTTTGGGAAGGTCTTTAGCCGTAGATTTTGAGATAATCGTTTCTAATCCAGCGAGATTCCTCAGTATCGGGATTTGAGATGGACTTGGATTTGTAGATTTTCCGTCGTCGAGGATCACGAGCAATGTGGCCGAGCTTTAGATATGTTAAAAGATGAATCTTTTAAACAATCGGGAAGGCTTTGCGGAAGAACCATCGTAGATCTCGGACGATCCGGACATGGGTTTTAAGGAACCAAGATGCTGCCATTGCCCGAGATTATGAGATGATTGCACGGATGGGCGCCAGGACCCTTGCCGCTGGTGCCAGGCGGACGAGCCTTCCCGTGAGTTTTATCGAGCGACGACCCGTTTCTTGGCTCTGATCGTCGCTTGGTTTTCTTCGAGGATTTTTGGGTGACAATTTCGTCATTGACCGATTTTGACCCCAACAGTTAGCCCCCCAGCAAGCTAGGAACCGTAGTGCCTGTCGGATCCTAGCTTGCGGTATATCGTATGGGAAGGTGTTGAGGCGTGTCGTTTGCAGAAAGTCGGGGTAAATAGTGATTTTACCTCCTTTATATGGATGGAGTAAGAAATCTCATTCTTACTTCATCACAAGAATTTTACTCTCTCTCTCAAGAATCCTTTCTCTCTCTTTAAGAACAATGTCTTCAAGATCCTCAAAGAGAAACTCTTCTACCCATTCATCCTCGGATGACTCTCCGCCATGTGGCGGTGAAGCGGGAGGAGTTGGTCGAGGAGGAAAAGAAGAATGCGTATAACCGAGTCCTTGTAGGTTCGCCCCCAACACTGCCAGAGATCCCTGTTCCGAGGAGGCCTCTGAGGCAGCCCGGTGCTCCTTTTGCGCCGAGCTCGGTTTCTCGTAAATATCTCAAGGTTCTTCGAGATTTTTACCAGGTTCCTGAAGGAGTCAAATTCAGTTCCGTTGGTAACGAGAGTGCAAGGAATCCTCCGCAGGTTTCTTTACATGTTCGAAGCTTTCTTTACGTACTGTCGTATGTGGTTCCCGATCCCTGGTGCCATTGTTAGATGCGCTTCACGCTTGAACTTCGATCAACCAACTCAGCGTTCCTGCCTTGAGAGTTGGCTCGGTACTGATCGCTAGCTCTGAACTCGGGATTGATCTTGGTCGATGATTTGAAGGTCTTTGGGGCACTCGGCCGGGAGTGTGGTTACTACTCCATGCTGCCTAAGAAGGATATGGCGTGATTCAGGGGACTACTTGAATCCCAAATCGTGGCAGGGCGTTTCTTCTTCGTCCAAATAGATGGCGAGTCTGTCGAGGAGAGCTGCCTCCATCTATTTCGCGAGCATGGAACTTCAGCGAGGTAATCTGACGAAAACCCTGTTGTCTATTTCACCTTTTGAAGTCGCGAGTTTTAGTGAAAAGTTTGGCTTTGTAGGGAACAACCCTACTGCGCATTTGCCTGGTGGCGTCTTTGTCAGAGATCTTCTTCGTCAAAGGCCGTTTTCTGAAATCCTTCACCCTCGAGCGGATTGAGGCGGTTAGATTTTATCGGTCGAGATTCTGTCCGTCGTATGATGCCAAACCTGTCACGCGCTTCTACTCGGGCAGACAGAGGTCTCGTAAGGGGGAAATCGATGATGGGAAGGCTCGGAAAGTCCTTCACCGTTGGGAAAAACCTAGTTTTACTCCAACGGAAAAGGCGAACCAGCGGTTTTCCACCTAAAATTTCTTTGATGGCCTTCCTCCGGAGTTTACTACTGATGAGTGCTGGAGGATGAGGAGAAACAACGGGTTTTACGAGGGCTCCCAGCGTGTCAGCGAGGTTTGGCCCTTCGAACTTCTTAACCTTATGTTCGATTCTGTATATAAGCATACTTGCTGATCTTGAGTTTATGCAGGGACTAAGAGTGTTTAGCGAGCGCTCGAGTTTCCATAAATCCAGGATTGCTAACTTCAAGACCACAGAAGCGGAGCGAGCTTTTCGGTTCGACAAGAGGTAAAGGCAGAACGAAGCAAGCTGAGCTTCACGCTCAGTTCTCGTTCGGTGGAAAGGAGAGGAAGAAGGATGGTCACAGGAGGTGGCAAGGCGGGCAGAATCGTTTGCTGCTGAGTTTCAATGTTTTAAAAAGCTCAGGAGTTTGTTGGCGATTTCGAGTGCGGGTTCGGTCATAAACCTTCACAAGTCTCAAACCGGTTTCTCCTTCGATTCGAGATTGCTGAAATGAAGGATTTCATGGCGAATGCGCTCATGCTGAGTCCTTGGTTCCTCGGTAGAAGAAAGAGTCCGGAGACTATGGGAACCTATCGAGGTTTCGAGGATCTGGTGGAGGCGGAGCCGATGGAGCCGAGGGTGGTGGGAGCGCTCAAGGCGTGAATGAGAAAGTGGACCAGCCTGCTAGTTCATTTGGGATTTCCGCATCAGTTTCTCAATGTTGACTTTTTGTGAATCGTATCTTTTGGCCGTGTGTGGCGTTTTAGTAATTTTATTCTCGACCGTTGGAGGTTGCATTCTTATGTTTTGGGACTGGCGTTGGTGGCTTTGAATCCTGCCGTCTTTTGCGGCTTTTATGAATATGAAAATTTGCGAGATTTCGTCTTTTGTTTTGATTTATACTTTCGTCAAGTGTAGAGGGAAGGATCGAGTAGTCGCCATTATCCTAACTCTTTTTTGTCGCTGGTCCGTATGCTACTTTTAGCGGCGTTTTAGGTGTAGCGATAAGAGACATGTTTTGGGATCTCGTATCACGATACTATGTCTGTGAGATGTCAAGATCCAGCAAGACTGGGTTTAGGGCAAGACCTAGGCTTACTCTCAGCTTTAAGGCTGTCGCGATGACTGATCGGCTTCGTTTTGCCTGTTAGTGATTTCTTCCTGATTCTTTTCGTTTAAAGTCGACTAATTAGCCGGCTTATATGACTTGTGTTAAAAGAATCGAGCTATCTTCGGAGTTTATCCGAGACGCTAAACCAAAATTTTGGGTTTCTTGTATAGCGCTATGATATCCTTGTCGGATGTAAGAGGACCTTGTAGGTCTGACTACGAGTTTGTATTGAGTGAAACGTTTCTTGTGTCGTCCGTCGGGCCAATCGTCGGGCGTGAGTTATTTTAAGTCGCAGGTGGACTGTCTTTTGCGGATGATACGAGTTTTGTTATCTTTTTAAGAAGTTGCGACGTCTCGCGTTTCTTTTGAAGATATGATTTTCGTTTTTCGAGCGTTGATCGTTTAGTGAGCATAAAGATAGAAAGAATTTTATTAAAATTTCGGAAAGTTCGAGTACATATGCGGATTTTTCGCGTTTTGTGGGAGTATAGAGTATCGCGCAGTCCCCCTTTTGGTGGGGATAGCTGAACTTCGCCGGGTTTGACGAGCTGCCTCGTACCTCTTCGAGGATCAAGCCATCTCGTAGTTCTGATAGTTGCGCAGGCGTTTTACTCCCGTGCGTCGCCGTTCGGTCGTGCTGGTCGGATCAGTGGTTTGTCGCGGGTCGAGCTGTCTCTTCACGGTGGACTCGAGGCTTTGTCGCCGTCTTGAATCGTTGCCTGTTGGATGATTCTGGATCATCTTTCTTGAGTCTTCGGGAATGTTGTGTGATTCCTTTGCTCGTTTGGGTTGGCGCGGGGCGTTCGATCTTTTAGTTTGAACTTCGGCTAGGTAGCGAGTCTCGATTGTTTCTGACTACCCCGGATGGCTGCGGTTCGGTCGAGTCGGAAACTTGATACGAGGTGATATGTGGATGGTACTGCCTTCATGGAGTTGATCAAGGGGTTCCCATGATGGCGTTGTAGATGGCGGGTTGTCGACTACTGCAAACTCGGCGATCTTTGTAACTTCCTTTGCCATGACGGGAGTTTATTCTTCGAGGTCATGGTAGTGGCGAAAACCCGTCAAAGGTTTTGGCTCGGGGACGACTTCCCAAGTGGGATCTTCATCCTGTAGAGGGTGTCGCGGAAGATGGCGTTGACCGTGCTTCCTGTATCGATGAGAATGCGGCCGACTTGAGATCCTGGATGACCAGGTCGATTACCAAAGAATCGCAGTGAGGTTTGTCGATTCCGGCGGTCTCCTGTTCTTCAGCGATCGTGTGGTTAGGAACATCGCTGTCAGGGAACCAGTTGGAACTTGTCTCGGCTTTTAGCCCGTAGGCTTTAATCGCGAGACAGAGTCTTGGTAGAACTGTGATCCTCCGATGATCATGTTTACCCTCTGGCGACTGCTGTTGTTCCTTGGTCGTCCTGTCTTCTTCGCGTTTTCCCGATTGATTTTGGTTCGCGGTCCTCGGAGGTAGTTTTGGTCTTTGGGCGGTCGAAGTCCAGGAGCAGGTCCTTTATACTCTTGACCTTTGATAGTTAGCGGTGAGGAGTTTTGCGGCGAGGGCGCCTTGCAGTTCGCGGTGGAGTGACCTCTGGTTTCGTGGAACTTCGCGGTAGGAGTTATCCTTGTACTGGTTCCTGGTCCAGGTGTTTCGGAGGTTCTGCCTCTGAGTTGATGGCGTAGTTATGCTTTGGCGTCTTCCTTTGTGATGGGCGTTTTGTCGTTCGAGAGGTTTTCTTTTGAGGGCGTTTTCTGTGGTCCGTGCTTCTGCGAAGCTTCATCTCTTCTTCCATGATGATGAAGTCCGTTGCCTTGTGGAAGTATCCTGGATTGTCGCGGCTTTTCCAGTAGTATCCACTTTCGGAACCGACTTGTACGAGAGTTTTCCTCGCGTCGATTGCGACATTGTCGCTGATGCCCGTTACTCTGGCCATCACCAGCGAACCTTCGCATGAAGTCGCGGAGTGACTCGTCTTCCTTCGAGCTAGACTCCATAGATCCCGTCGGACGTTTCTCTGTCCATGAACATGGAGTACTGTTTGAAAGCGCCGAGGCCAGTTAAGCTTCGATGGAGTTCCTTTTGAGCGGGAGAACCATTGGCGCAGCACCTTTGAGGTGCTTTCGAAGAAGACAATGACCTGCGTCTCGTTCGCTCCGAGTTTGCACCTACCCATTGCGATCTGGAAAGACTGCAGGTGCGACTTAGGATCCGTCGTACCGTCATAGACGGGATTTTGATCTTCCACGGGTCTGAGATCGTGTTTCCGTGATCCGGCGGTGAATGGCGTTTTCGTGCTTCCTCGAAGTCTATCGATCTCGGGGCGGAACTGGCCTGATGGATTTGCGATTTCACCGCTTTCCGCCACGGTCTTTTGAGAGGCGGAGATCATGGATCTCGCTATTGCTGCCGGCGTTCCTCGAACCTGTCGGGCTGGTCGCGATAGATCGAGTTTGATCTTCCGCGAGTTCTTCCATCCAGTAGAGTTCTTCTTCCTCTTCTGTCATGGGCCTATCGAAGGATATCGTCTGCCGGCGGACTGGCCGGGTTCTCTGGGGTGGATGTCAGCGTCTTCATCGGAAGGATCCGATTGGTCGCTGATATCTAGATTGATCGCTCGGCGTCGCTTTCCTTGTTTCCGTCGCCGGGAGTGGAAGGTTCTGCGAGGTCATCTGCTGTCCTTCGAGCCGTTTCCCGTGAGTGGGCTCTTTCGGGGCATCTTTTCTCGTGCCGGAGATCGAAGTCGAGTCTTCTGGCGTGCCTTGGTGGATCGCGGCAACTTGCTCCTCGCAGTTAAGGTGTCGACCTGTTTTGCGGCGAGGTTATCAGCTTGTCCTATTGTTCGCCAGCCTGGGCGGTAAACAGTTCCTTCATCTGCCTGGCCTCAGTGTTTGCATCAGCGGTGACTGCGGGCGCATCTCAGCTGGAGTCTTCTCAGCGTTGGCGTCGGCGGGTGTTCCGTCTAGCTGGCTGATCTTTGGTGGCGTCGGTAGACATGATCGGGCGTGTGCAGCTGCGAGATAGATAGATCCGTAACCCCCTCCTTCTAAGCCAAACTGTGGGAACCGAAATTCGCACCGTCAATTTCCGATAAAGTTTTGTGGAGGAAAACCGTGTTAACCGATCTTCCTTGAAGGTCTGGATATCTGCTGGGCGCTGCGAAACAATCAATAAAGATAGAAGTTGCGAAAATAGAAATCGTAAAAGTTGGCGGAAAAGATCTTATTTCTGAATTCGTTTTGAGCTTGAACAACAGGTGAGAAGTAAGCTACAGGAGCTGTCGAAGGTCCGCTAGTCCGCCGCCTAGATCTAACCTAGTTGAGTCGCAGCTCGCTAACAAAACAGAAAAAGCTAAAACGCTCTAAGTGCTAAGTGCTCTGAAAGTTTGTGATCTGGTTTGCTTCTTGCTCAAAGCTCTCCTTATATACTCCCTTAAGGCGGTCTATCTTCTCGGGCTGAGTCGGGCTTTTTCCATTTTCGTCCATCTTCGTGTTTATCGGAAACTTGACATTTATCTTCTGGAAACTTGACATTTATCTTCTGGAAACTTGACATTTATCTCTTATGTGACGATAAAGATAAACCGTCGAGTTATCCTTCTTTTGAAAATCGTAAGTGGGCGTTTGGCCACGTTGGGCGTTTAGGCGTTTTACGGTTTTGAAAGGACGGTCTTTGAAGGTTTGGTGTTTCGAAGGAACCTCAATTCCTTGTTTAGTCGAGAAAGTGGCGTTCTAGAATAACCGTGATCGTACCAAACTTGCGTAGATTGATCCGAACAAGCTAAGATGGGATCGAACCGGACACGATAGGACCGAGACCAGGACGAGGGCCGCGGACCGACAAGGCTGACCAGCGACAGGTGCCGCGGCGCCAGGCCGGCCAGCGTTGGTGCCGCGCGCCAGGCCAGCCTGCGTCCAGCGTGCGCCGGCCGGCGAAGTGCGCCGGCGCCAGGCCAGCCAGCGTCCGCATGCCGCCGGCAGGGCGAGTGCCGCCGGCGCCAGGCCGGGGTGCCGCCGGCGCCAGGCCGGCCCGCGTGATGGGTGCCGCTGGTGCCAGGCCATCTTGCCGTCTGTGGGTTTTTCGTTGTTCGATCTTTCCCCGTCGTCGTTTTGGAAATCTTTTGAGTTTGGGAAGGTCTTTAGCCGTAGATTTCGAGATAATCGTTTCTAATCCAACGAGATTCCTCGAGTATCGGGATTTGAGATGGACTTGGATTTGTAGATTTTCCGTCGTCGAGGATGCGAGCAATGTGGCTTCGAGCTTTAGATATGTTAAAAGATGAATCTTTTAAACAATCGGGAAGGCTTTGCGGAAGAACCATCGTAGATCTCGGACGATCTGGACATGGGTTTTAAGGAACCAAGATGCTACCATTGCCCGAGATTATGAGATGATTGCACGGATGGGCGCCAGGACCCTTGCCGCTGGTGCCAGGTGGGAGCGGACGAGCCTTCCCGTGAGTTTTATCGAGCGACGACCCGTTTCTTGGCTTTGATCGTCGCTTGGTTTTTCTTTCGAGGATTTTCGGGTGACGATTTCGTCATTGACCGATTTTGACCCCAACAGAAGCCCTGGAAACCTTCGGCATCCAACGAGTTTCCACACCACACATCGACCGACAGATTGATACCATCGACCGATGCAGCTTACCCAGGATCGATCGATACCAACTTCAAGCAATCGATCGATAGACGCTTTACAAGACTGGAAGAGAAGTTATGTTCTTTTTGAAGAAAGATTTGGTAGTTCCTACTACCCCATGAGTGATGATATGAATGCACTCAAAACACAAACGGATGCTTTGCAGCAAGTGATGGACACGATTCAGAACCGACTTGATTTTCACCTGAAGACATCTCCGTCGATCGATGTGACCACTCGCACATCGATCGATCCTCAGCAGGTACCAGCAGAGAACCAACAGCAATCGATCGACAGCAACAAATGCGCATCGATCTACACCAGCATTCCAGCACAATATAATTCTATGAAAGAGGAGATACTCAACACCATCAAGACAGATAACAAATGAGAAGAACAAGCCTTAAAGGAGAAACTTGATGTGTTCTACTGCAGCCTCAACAGCAACATCAACTGGGTAGCCAAGAGAGATGAATTACTGCAAAAGTATTGGATTTGCTCCACAACAAGCAGAAGCAGTCACCATCGATCGACACAGACGACACTACATCGATTGATATGGAGACAAGCGAGCACAATGGATGGAATACAAAATTCCATTACAAACCAAAGTATGGAGTTAGAGCTTATGATACTTATCAGAGAAAGAAGAGAAGCTGGACAGACACAACAGAATGAATACTACAAGAAGTTTGATGACATATATTTTCCCTTCGACAGCAGCATTGAAACTCTGCATACACGGACAGAGGGGATAGACAAGGAGATCAAGGCTATTCAGAGACAACTTGCAACTCGCCCTTCACCCTACACATCGACCGATATGCCAACACGTGCATCGATCGGCGAGGGCACTACGACATCGATCGACATGGAAGCAACAACATCGATCAATACTGATACACCATCAGTCCGACAGGAAACCATCACAGACGGACTGCGTGTGCTACTTTCAATACATGAGGAACTGTCAGAGCCATCAGCGTATGCCTGTAATAAGCTTGGAAAGCATCAGTTCAACATTGAGAACTTTGAGAGGAGGCTACAATTGCTGACAGATGAGTTAGCCGATATGAAAAAGAGATGGACCAGATCAGATGATGCCACAAGAAGCTTCACTGCAACTCAGTCCACATAACAAGAGGATGTTTGCACACCAGCAAACAACTTCTTTCACACCAACTAAGCCATTCAACCTCCAAAGTCAATCTAAATGACTATAACAAAGCGCTGAGTGGGAGGCAACCCACTATTAGGTAATATCATTTATTTTATTCATTAATAGTATTTATTTTCGTTTTTACACTTTTGCAGGTCAAAAAAAGAACGGAGTAGACGTTTGCCATCTCTATCGACCGACGCGACCAAGTCGACATTGATCGACGACACTACATCCGCCACGATCGACACACTTTCTTCTACATCGATCGATATGGTATCGGTCAGGTATAACGTTCTTACTTGTTCAATTTCGCATTTATATTATGGTTTTTATAAACTCAGACTGTTTTAAACTGGAGACAGTGTAATTTAAGTCTGGGGAGATTTATTTTGAGTCTTATTTAATTTGTTTTTATGGAGTCAAGAAAGAGACAATGATCTTATCTAGATTAATTACTTGTCATTTAACCACTTTCTAGACTAGTCTTAGATTCACTGATTACAGAAGTACTAGAGATACTTAAGTGGATCAACCTGTCTACTATGTTTGCACATACTGAGAGTGTTTGAAGGAACCAAAGCTGACCTCCAACCTAATACTGACATTACCTGCTTGTCTTGGGGCTTGGTATACATTGGATCGGGTTCCTCCTGCAAATCTGGAAGGTAAAAGTCTTTGTGTTTCTGGTTTCCTTCTCTCTCTCTCCTCAAGCACCCTAGATATAAAAGATTGAGATGATTTCCTGGAAGATGCAGAGGGGTAGGAGTGTCTCCTATGACCCCAATATTCTAATTCAGAAAGGAACGATCACACATTGTGGAAACAAGGGGTAGGAGTGGCTCCAGTGAACACATTGACATAAGTTCTGTGGGGGTAAAGGCATCATCAAAGTCTAATCATAATATATAAGACTATGGACAGGCTTGATAATAAGAACATGGACAATCTTTTAGGACGATGAGCAAGTCTGATTTTCTCTGTGGAATATAAACTGAAACTTAAAATGTGAGAGGCTAACACCTCGTACATTATCATAAGCGCTCCATATAGTGGGAATGTACTGAATCATTTTTGCCGTTAATTGTCCCAATAGGCTCTTGGCGTTATCATCAAAACTTTGAATCTAGGACTTTCTCGTAATTGGGTCTTCAATGATCACCGGTCGTTCTTAGAGCGGTGTGAACATTTTTATTCATCACTTCATTCAGAACCATTGCTTTATACCTTAGATTCGGGATGATCAAAGTTTGTTTGGGAATTATCTCAATATTAGAAGAAAAGTTAGGATCAGATGTAAATATTTGAAATATACGATTTTAGAGAAACTCATATGTTAGATTGGCTGATGGACATGATTCAGTGAGAATAAATATAATGGAGATTTGATAAACAGAAAATAAGTAAGAAGAGAATGAAACAGTATAATCTAGAATGATTAATTTTGTGTACGGTTATAGTTACAAAACAATGAGCTTTCCACACAAATATGATAAGAGATTTTTGGTAACGAAAAATCAAACCCTTTAATACAATCCAAAAAGCCAGAAAATTATGTTGAACCCCAAATCTCGATAATTCAATGTTTAATCAAGTTTTAAGATATTAGGAACTAGCTTTTGCGTCTATAGAAATGTGGGAGCCAATTTTTCTTTATGTATGTCACATATTAGTCTTGAAATGAAAATGAAACTTTATATTTTATTTGATATTACAATTATGGTCAAATACATAAATATTTTAAAGAGAACACATAAACATATTTTCTAGTTTTATTTTTGATATTATGGATTTTTTTGGTCCACCTTCTTTGTTTTAACAGTTATCATAACAAGGACATTCTTCTTTATGTCCATACATTCCTGGTGGTCACAAATACTAATAAAACAATAGTTACAAAAGAATATGCATGGCTCCTTGTGAGATGTTGCTGAGCATCAGAAATCTCATGGTCACCGATCGATCTTAGAGAGGTGTTAAAAATTTCAGTCATCACTTCATTCACAACCATAGATTTATACCACAGATTCATGTAGATAAAAAAATCTTGGAGATTATCTCAATCTTAGAAGAGAAGATAGCATTATATAAAAATACTTGAAATGTACAATTTTAGAGAAGTTAGGATTATAAGAAAAGACTAGAATAAAAAATTAGAAATGTGATAAAGGAAAATAGGTAAGAAGAGATAGAAACAATATAGTCTTGAATGATTAATTTTGTCTCATGTTGAAATTAAAACGGCAATGAGCTTTCCACAAAAATATGAAAATATATTTTTTGGAAATGGAAAAACCGAAACCTCTAATACCCACCAAAAATCCAAAAGAATATGTTGAACCACATAATTTTGAATCTCAAAATTTAATGTTTAATCAGTTTTTATGATATTATGGAACTAGGTTTTGAGTTTATAGGAATATGGGAGACTGATTTTCATTATGTATGTCACAAATTTTGTCTTGCAATGAACATATTTTATTTGATAATACAACTATGGTCAAACACATAAACATTTTAAAGAGAAAGCCTTAACATATTTTCCAGTTTTATTTTTGATATTATGGACATTTTGGTCCACCTTCTTTGGTTTTTATCTTATCATAACAAGGACATTCTTGTCTATTTCCATACGTTCCGGATGGCACGCACAAACACTTTTTACAACAATAGTTACAAAAGAATATGCATGGCTCTTTGTGAGATGTTGCTGAGCATCGGAAATCGCATGTTCGACATTCTACATACAAATACAAACACCATTAAATAAATCACTGTGTAGTCATTAATTATGTAAAAGAAAGATTAAACTTTTTAAAACAACATTACGTTCTGGTTTAAGTGAACCTTCTCCTCCACCCTGAAATGTTTTAGGTGCACACGTTAGTTTGTTGATGACAAAATTGAATACATTATTTTACAAATACATATAATTATGATCTATAAAGATATATACCACATGTATAGGAGAGGCTTCAGATGGACTCTCTAGATTATCGGCCTGTAGAAAAATAAACAGAAATATAAAACTGATTTTTACTGAAATTATAAACCTAAAGAAGATAAAAGGAATTTGATTATTACATTGGAAAACTGAGTAACAAAAAACAAACTGAATACAGTGAGAACAACAATGAGTTTCATCATTCTTATTTTTCTTTTCTTTCTGTACTTTTGTTTTTAACCTTTTATGTATTTCACCGTCGATGGTTATCTATTTATAGCCAAAAATTGGTTTACTATAAAATATTTTAATTAGCAATGGAATTACTAAATAGGTCAAAACATATATTATTATTCCAAATTTGCTAAATACATAATGGTCAAAACATATATTATCATTCTAAAATTGTTAAATAAATAATGGTCAAAACATATAGTATCATTCCAAAATTGCTATACATAATGGTCAAAAAATATATTATCATTCCACGAAAACTTGTTCCATCATAGTTAAATATTAAAAGTTAACAGAAAAATAAATCTCTGAATATATTTTTTGAAAATTTATCTTTGATAACATGAAACTTTAATCACTCTTTTGATAAATATATACTTACACATAATAGATACACATTATCATCTTACTATATCTAACGTTACATACATTCACATTACACAAAAACTAAATCGCATATATACATAAAATAAACTATATTATATACCTTTTAGAATTAACAACTTATGTACACGTTTGGGTAAATTTATATTCACCTCACTTGTAGTATTAATTTGAAAGATATACATTTTTATTTGGGGTTTAATTCCGTTACACATACATGTGGACATAATAGGTGTTATATATGTACATACATGAATGTTTTAAAATTAATTTTTCGGCACAAAAAAGTATTTTTGTTATGATAAATATTGTCATATATAAAAAATTTAATATTTAACTTATTATTTAATATTTAAATGCATGAATTTTTCAAAATTTATTTTATGCAATAAAAGTATTTCTATTATGACGAAAAACTTTGTCTTCATGTTCAATTTATCTTTAAATATTTAGGACGAATGAACAAAATTGTCTTTAAATTTATAGAGCATCTATTTATCAATATTTATTAAAATATTATGCTCGTAGCTGTGGACAAAACACCTAGTTGAATTTTTAATGAAATTTACAAGATTACACTAATGGTGTACATTTATACGTTCTGAATGCAAGTGGCGTCTCCTTTGTTTTGTTGTTATAGCATCCTAGGAGAAGCTTTAAAATCTTGTTTATTGAGATTATAATATGTATACAGAAGCCTCTCTCATTATTCTTACAAGTATATCTTCAAAACTTTCGCAAGTTCTTTAAACGTCCAAAGGTTGGCATCATTAATAAAACCGCCTATATCCATAATGTATGTTCTTTTCCAGCCAAAGAGTAATTTAAAGAACCGATAAAGTTAAAGAAATGAAATCAATCAACAAAGGTTTGAAGACAAGAACGAGGAATCGACGATTCAGAACTTCTGCTCTTCTATTGCTAGTACAAATATATATATATATATATCCACAGGTCGATTCAGACTTCTTGAAATCCATCAAAATTCTCTATCTTTAACCGATTTAGCCAGAGTTGGACTACGTCCACCAAGTTTTCACCCTCCTACAGATATTATTCCTCTATAGATTTATGTCTTACATTTCAATAAGTATCACCAGCTGGAGTATATGATATGTGACATTTTTAAATCTCGTACAGAAACTTGGAAAAATCAAAGAGGACCCTTTTTCAGAAGATTGATCATTTGATTGAATGTTGAAGTTTTCAGGATATACTAAATGTTGAAGTTTGAACATTAATGAGAAATTTGCTTATTGGTCCAATAATCAACGTACAATCTCCACATAACACGTGAAATGACATGATTTGTTATGCAATATTATCTAGAAGTGGGTGTGACATGTCTTATTGCATTGATTGATGTACACAACATATGATTGGGTCTTGAGTAAGAGAATGGACCGATGTCTAAATATAATACGTACAACATATATTGAATATCTAATTAATACTCTCAAACTGAAGAATTGAAAATTTACTTTCAAGAAGTATTGTTATTTGGAAAATATAATTTCATTATATATATATATAAAGATGAATTTAGTAATTTGTTCATTTTATGAGACATTCGATCATATGAAATCTCTTATACTTGCCACTATTTGATGTCATTATTTCTATCTTGTAGTAGTTCACCTTCTAATTTTAATATACACATAAGGAGTTGACAGAAGTTCTGGTGGAGGTAAAGGCATCCACATTTCCATCATCACAGTCAAATGATAATAAATAAGACAATGGACACTCTTTTGATAATAAGACAATCTTTTAGGATGATGAGCATGTCTTCTTTATACAGATGTGAAAGTCCAACACCTCATACGTTTTCATAAGAATTCCATATAGTGGGAATGTACTCAATCATTTCTGCCATTGTCCCAATAGGCTCTTACCGTTATTATAAAAAAATTTGAATCTAGGACTTTCTCGTAGTGGGGTCTTCATTGGTCACTGATCGATCTTAGAGTGGTGTGAAAAATTTCGGTCATCACTTCATTCACAAACATAGATTAATACCGTAGATTCCTGTAAATAAAAAATCTTGGGAATTATCTCAATCTCCAAAGAGAAGATACCATTATATGAAAATAATTGAAATATACGATTTTTGAGAAGTTCGGACTATATGAAAAACTATAATAAAAGGAAATTGGAGATGTGATAAAGGAAGATAGGTAAGAAGAGAACGAAACAATATAATCTAGAATGACCAATTTTGTCTCATGTTGTAATTAAACCGAAAATGAGCTTTCCACAAAATATGAAAATATATTTTTGGATACGATGATATACCATGGATTTGACCCACTTTTACTCATGGTATATAGGTATTTTAAGATATAATTATTATGTTTTTGAGTCTATTAGGTATGTTTTCAGGTTCAGGAGTGTTTTAGAATAAAGTGATGATTTTAGAGCATAAAAGAGATTTCACCTAATCTGACCATCGAACCAGACCGGAGGTCGACATTCAGAGTTAATAATCGATCGATGCACACTCTGTGCCATCGATTGATAGCTAAGCGGTCTACGATTAGAGATTATAATCGATCGATGCACATCCTGTGACATCGATCGACGGTGAATCGCGCTGATATACCATGAATTTGACCCAATTTTAGTCATGGTATATAATAGTTTTAGGATATATTTAATCTATTTTGGAGTCTAGATAACATATTTATAGGTTCATGAGCAATTGGAGGAAATATGATGTTTTTGGAGCATTTTGGAGCACTTTAGAAATTTCACCGAGATGACCATATCGACCACTCGAGGTTGACATGGAGAGAGACGCGTCGATCGATACACCTTCAGTGATATCGATCAATATTAAATGCACAGAAGCACAGTTTGGTCACAGCCGACTTGAAGCCCAAGACTCCATATATTTACCAAGATACCCCTGACGAGTTTTAACCTAAATTTTAGTATTTATGTCTTGCCTAAGTGTTTTGGCAAAGAAAACGTTTTTTTTAGACATAGTTCCTACTTAAAGGTTTTTCATACCATTGTTTTGTGAGAGAGAGAGAGAGAGAGTTACAATTGAGAGCTTTCTTGAACACCTTTATTTTCTATCTATTCTATCTATGCAGTTTTATTTAATTGTTATGATGTTTTACTTGGCTATGTCTGAGTAAACACCTTTGTTAGATTTATGATTCAAATAGGTTTTGAGGGATTAGTCCCAAATATGAATACTTGAGCATGTGATATTCATCTTAGAAGAGTGTTCTTAATGCTTGTATAGGAATAGTTAACCTATACATGATGACAGTGGATATTATCCTTGGATCTATCTTCTTTGAGTCAGAATTTGCTAGGCGCAAGCGACAGCATGGTCTAGCAAATCTCTGGTGAACTGTTATCAACCCGCCCTTAAAGCTTACTAGAGGCGCATCGACCGATTCTCCTATAGAGACATCGATCGATTGACGCGAGGCTATGTCGATCAATACGTGCTATAGCAGGTCGATCGATGCCTTCATGATTATGACCTGCGCTAAGTAGTGAATCATTGGTTCTAGTAATAGATACCCCAGAAAATGACAGTGGTACGGTTATTGTTACCGTTGGGTTCTATAAGTACTACAACTTGACCTCTTTTGATGAGAGTAAGGTTGCTCTAGGGTAATTTGAGCACATATCAAATTTGGCGCCGTTGCCGGGGAGCTTTGATCGCTATTAGATTTTATTTAAGTCTAGGTTTTCTTTTACTTTACTACTTGTTACTGATAAAAATTTTCTTTTCTTTTCAGGTGCATGCCCAGCATAACCAGAAGCAAAAAGAACAAGGAACTTTTGTCTACTGATCCAGCTGCTTTGGAACGTTTAATCCGCAAACAGATTCGTTCCACATCGATCGATACACCCGCTTGTGCATCGACCGATATTCATCAACAACCGTCTACCGAGTTTCAGACACCATCGACCGATACCAGCTCACCAGCATCGACCGATCTCATTAATCTGACATTGACTGATACTCTTTCATCGACCGATACTTTTCAGTACCCGTCGACCAACATCTTTCATCCGACATCGACCGATACAACAATCCGCATATCGATCGATACTGAGCCACAGAACATGGTCACAACATTGATACTCAAGCGAGACGACGAAGGTAACCTACTTGACCAAGAAGGTCACCTGCGTAATGCAGCAGGTCAGAGAATTAATGATCAAGGGGCTGCAATCCCTGATTTAGAAGCTGAGGCTGCTGCAGCCGCTGCAGAAGAAGCCAACCGAAATAGATCACTGGCTGACTACAACCGTCCAGATCAATACTACGCCAACAGATCTGCCATCCGTCCTCCAGACATACAGAGGGCTGATTTTGAGGTGAAGCCTCAATACTACACACTTGTAGGACATACACCCTACAGTGGAGCATCCAACGAGCATCCTATGGACCATCTAGAGAGGTACGAGGATCTCATATCTGCTATCAAAGCCAATGGAGTTCCAGCTGACTACCTACTTTGCAAGCTCTTCAAGTACTCTCTTACTGGAGAAGCTTTGCAATGGCTTAAGCAACTACCACCAGGATCTCTTACATCCTGGGATGATATCAAGAATGCTTTCTTGATTAATTTCTTTGATGAGGCACGCGCAGAAGAGTTGAGAAGCAAGATTGCTACATTCATGCAGAAACCTACAGAGCCTTTCAGACATTGTTGGGTTCGTTTCAATTCTTATCAGAGAGATTGTCCACACCACGGATTCAATGAAGTGCAGCTGCTCAACAATTTCTTCAGAGGTTTAGATCTGACCTATCAGACAGCACTAGACACAGCTAGTGAAGGAAACTTCAACACCATGAATCCAGAAGAGGCTGTGAGACTTATTGAAAACTTGGCAACTAGCAATAGTACCAAGAACACTGATTATGAGAGAAGGAAATTGGCCAATGCTCTTGGGAAGGAGCAGTTGGACGATATAAGAGCCAAATTGGACAGTGTTAACAAGTTTCGAAGGAAGCAGGTTAGCTTTGCAGAAAATGAAGAAGCTATAGAGACTGATGAGGAGAGATATGAAGAAGAAGTGAATTATATAGGAGGATTTCAAAGGTTTGGAAATCAGAATGGAAATAGGAACTTCTATGGCAATAGTCAGAGGAGCAACTACAATCAGAATTCACAATATCAGAAACCCACCAGCAACAGCAACTACAGCAGCAACAAGAATCTCAACAATTCTTTCTATCAAAATCCACCACCACCTACTCAGGAGAGCAAGATTGAAGCAATACTTGATTCAGTTCTAGAGGGTCAGCAGAGGCTTACTGTGGATTTCAATGGAAAGATAGATGCTGCAGACAATAGCCTGAATGCAAAGTTTGACACCTTGAGCACTCATGTGAAGAAGCTAGAGACACAGGTGATTCAAACAGCAGAAGCTATTAAGAGGCAAGAAGCCTTAATAAAAGGAAGAGAGGAAGATCTCATCAGACACCACATCAATTCCATCACAGTAGATGATTTCTGGCAAGTGGATGATCATGAGAAACTTCAAGAGGGAGACTTTGAAGTAGAGAGCTCCATGAGTACCGGCATTTCTCACTAGTGTCGACCAACGCCAGACGATAGTCATCGATCGACATGGGAAGATGACTATCGATCGATGTTCGTGTTACCAAATCGATCGACAGAGTCCACGAAGTCTACAGCCACGAACAGACCAGTCCGAATTATGACACACGCATAGTTCACAACAAGACACTCAAACCCACTCCACCCTTTCATCGATCGATCTTCAGAAGATGATATCGATCGCCAACATCAACCAGACATCGATCGACATGATACATCAGACATCGATCAACGTACAACCATTAAAAAAAGCGAGTGCAGCTGCCAAAGATAGATGTAGCCCAACTCTATGCACTCATATCCCGACCCAAACTTACAGAAAACCCACCAGAAGAAGTTGAGGATACATCAGAGCCTATGGATATAGAAAAGGAAAGTGCGAAGAGAACCCT
Source organism: Brassica nigra (assembly GCA_016432835.1). Taxonomy (NCBI): domain Eukaryota; kingdom Viridiplantae; phylum Streptophyta; class Magnoliopsida; order Brassicales; family Brassicaceae; genus Brassica; species Brassica nigra. The sequence continues at coordinate 21,566,675 of CM028243.1, forward strand.
AAAGAAAAGGAAAGAGAAGGTTCCCAAGCACTATAAAAGAGAGGCTAATGCAAAGGAGTTGGAAAAGTTCAAGAAGAGAGTTCTAAAGATTTCAGCAGAGAGACCCTTTGAAGAAGCATACTTCACACACAGATTGTGGATGTTTTTCAGAGAGACAAGAGTAACAGAGGCTGATATTGAGAAGATGTTCAATCAGATCAGAGAGGATGTGAAGAAGAAGATCACATTGAAGAAGAAGAGTGATCCCGGAGAGTTCATTATCGCATGCCTGGTACAAGGCATTGAATTCTCACATGCACTATGTGATACAGGAGCATCAGTCAGCATCCTGCCAAAAGTTATGGCAGACCAACTAGGTCTGAAGGTAGAACCTTCCAAGGAATCATTCTACTTTGTAGATTGTTCTACAAGGAACTCATTATGAATCATCAGAGACCTTGAGGTACAGATTGGTAATGCCATAGTTCCAGTTGACTTCCATGTCCTAGACACCAAGTTAAATTGGAATTCTTCTCTACTACTTGGAAGAGCATTCCTAGCTACTGTGGGAGCCGTCTGCAACTTGCAAACAAGCCATATGTGTTTGACACTCATCAACCCGAAGATTTACTATGATCCAGTCAAAGTTGTCAAGCCACAAACGTCCTGCAAAAAGCCTCCAGATGAAGCAAAACTCGTAGCAACATGCTATTGTGAAGAAGAGTACGAGACAGAGTACTCGGAATCGATCGACACCCATACCAACACATCGATCGATCCTACTGATCCGACATCGATCGACTAGTCAGTCATCACATCGATCGATACAAGCAACAGTTTTCATTCCACATCAATTGATAGTACACCTATGTACGAAGTTGATCACTTTCCAGGTGACTACTTAGATGGGAGTTGGGAACCAGACTACTACCAGCCTACATGCGCAATAGAGACAAGAGATGAAGAGTATGATGAGGACTACAACAGGAGCATACCATATTCATACATCCGCAGTGAAGATGACGTTTACCACCCTCCAGTGGAGACAGAGGATGTTGAGTATGATGAAGATTTTTGGGAAGAAAGAGAGATTGAGTACTCTTTCATTCACAGAGATGAAGTGCCCACCCGATATGTTTTCCACCCATTCATTCCAACAAGATCGCATTCATCGGCCTACAAGGATGAAACCAGTCTCAATCAGATCCCGAGATCATACAAAAGGAAATCGATCGACACCAGCATCTACACATCGATCGATACCACAGTTTCAAAGATGCGAGATGATTGGCCAGCACACTGCTATCCAATCTTTGCCCTAGGAGCTACTACACCTTCCCAATATATGGAAGAATTCAATGAGAACCGCAAGGAAGAACCAGCTATAGACCACCAAGGAGTTCTCATTAGAGATGGATCCATATCACACGGAACCATGCTACCAGAATCGATCGACGCAACCCCGTCAACATCGATCGATACCGGTCCAAGACGAGGACAGAACAAAGAAGAATCGATCGACATACATCACGACGTATCGATCGATATGAATCAAACCGACATTGAGAAAAATGGAAATCTCAAAATTGAAAATTTGGTTAATGAGTACTACTACAAAAGGAGCCACGGGGTAGAAGTAGTTTCAAAAACCCTAAAAGCAGACAAGATGCATCAGCCACCTTCCAACCCTAAGCCATATGGAGAAGAGCTCAGTTGCAATCTTCCTCATCAGCTACACAACACGAAATCGATCGATGAGCATTCTACTGCATCGATCGATACTCAACCCTTACCATTCGATTCACATAATGATAATAAGTTCGATTATGAATATCTAACACCTGATGAGTTTGCTATTTTCAGGGATCCAGAAGGCAATGCAAGAGCTATGGATGGCCGTATCCTACAAGTATCCAAAGAAGACATCGCAGACATTCTTGCTATGGCCAATGGACCAGACAACCTGTTCTTCAAGCAACATGACGATCCAGAGTATCAGAAAATGAAAGCCGACGCAGACTATGCAATAGCCCGCAAGAGAGAGCCTTACTTCAAATACACCTATCAATTAGAAGATGCAAAATCGATTGATGGAAACACCTCCGCATCGATCGATTAGGTACCTCCCGAGTACCAGGAAGAAAAGGATAAGTATGGAGTATACAGAGACATGTATGGACATCCACGAAGCATCACAGGAAAAGTCATTCCAGTATCCACCATCCACAATAGAGACATCCTGCAAAGAGCTTCGCTATGTAAGCCATCATTCTTATGCTTACCAGAGCATCGGGGAGAATTCACTCAAGCTACACCTTCAGATCCAAATCCTTATAGCAGAGCAGAGATGGATGAGAGGCTCAATGATATCTACACCGTTCAATACGATTCAATGAATGATTTCAAGTGAAAACTTGATAGTGTCTACCATCCACTCAATGACAAGATTATATGGTTGACCAAGACCATAGAGCACCTTGCAGACGACGTTACCACCCTAATGAGGCAGAAAACACAAGGAGTTTCAGCAAGGAAGCCCTGGAAACCTTCGGCATCCAACGAGTTTCCACACCACACATCGACCGATGACAGATTGATACCATCGACCGATGCAGCTTACCCAAGATCGATCGATACCAACTTCAAGCAATCGATCGATAGACGCTTTACAAGACTGGAAGAGAAGTTATGTTCTTTTTGAAGAAAGATTTGGTAGTTCCTACTACCCCATGAGTGATGATATGAATGCACTCAAAACACGAATGGATGCTTTGCAGCAAGTGATGGACACGATTCAGAACCGACTTGATTTTTACCTGAAGACATCTCCGTCGATCGATGTGACCACTCGCACATCGATCGATCCTCAGCAAGTACCAGCAGAGAACCAACAACAATCGATCGACAGGAACAAATGCGATCGATCTACACCAGCATTCCAGCACAATATAATTCTATGAAAGAGGAGATACTCAACACCATCAAGACAGATAACAAATGAGAAGAACAAGCCTTAAAGGAGAAACTTGATGTGTTCTACTGCAGCCTCAACAGCAACATCAACTGGGTAGTCAAGAGAGATGAATTACTGCAAAAGTATTGGATTTGCTCCACAACAAGCAGAAGCAGTCACCATCGATCGACACAGACGACACTACATCGATTGATATGGAGACAAGCGAGCACAATGGATGGAATACAAAATTCCATTACAAACCAAAGTATGGAGTTAGAGCTTATGATACTTATCAGAGAAAGAAGAGAAGCTGGACAGACACAACAGAGGATGAATACTACAAGAAGTTTGATGACATATATTTTCCCTTCGACAGCAGCATTGAAACTCTGCATACACGGACAGAGGGGATAGACAAGGAGATCAAGGCTATTCAGAGACAACTTGCAACTCGCCCTTCACCCTACACATCGACCGATATGCCAACACGTGCATCGATCGGCGAGGGCACTACGACATCGATCGACATTGAAGCAACAACATCGATCAATACTGATACACCATCAGTCCGACAGGAAACCATCACAGACGGACTGGGTGTGCTACTTTCAATACATGAGGAACTGTCAGAGCCATCAGCGTATGCCTATAATAAGCTTGGAAAGCATCAGTTCAACATTGAGAACTTTGAGAGGAGGCTACAATTGCTGACAGATGAGTTAGCCGATATGAAAAAGAGATGGACCAGATCAGATGATGCCACAAGAAGCTTCACTGCAACTCAGTCCACAGAACAAGAGGATGTTTGCACACCAGCAAACAACTTCTTTCACCCCAACTAAGCCATTCAACCTCCAAAGCCAATCTAAATGACTATAACAAAGCGCTGAGTGGGAGGCAACCCACTATTAGGTAATATCATTTATTTTATTCATTAATAGTATTTATTTTCGTTTTTACACTTTTGCAGGTCAAAAAAAAGAACGGAGTAGACGTTTTCCATCTCTATCGACCGACGCGACCAAGTCGACATTGATCGACGACACTACATCCGCCACAATCGACACACTTTCTTCTACATCGATCGATATGGTATCGGTCAGGTATAACGTTCTTACTTGTTCAATTTCGCATTTATATTATGGTTTTTATAAACTCAGACTGTTTTAAACTGGAGACAGTGTAATTTAAGTCTGAGAGATTTATTTTGAGCCTTATTTAATTTATTTTTATTGAGTCAAGAAGGGGACAATGATCTTATCTAGATTAATTACTTGTCATTTAACCACTTTCTAGACCAGTCTTAGATTCACTGATTACAGAAGTACTAGAGATACTTAAGTGGATCAACCTGTCTACTATGTTTGCACATACTGAGAGTGTTTGAAGGAACCAAAGCTGACCTCCAACCTAATACTGACATTACCTGCTTGTCTTGGGGCTTGGTATACATTGGATCGGGTTCCTCCTGCAAATCTGGAAGGTAAAAGTCTTTGTGTTTCTGGTTCCCTTCTCTCTCTCTCCTCAAGCACCCTAGATATAAAAGATTGAGATGATTTCCTGGAAGATGCAGAGGGGTAGGAGTGTCTCCTATGACCCCAATATTCTAATTCAGAAAGGAACGATCACACATTGTGGAAACAAGGGTAGGAGTGGCTCCAGTGAACACATTGACATAAGTTCTGTGGAGGTAAAGGCATCATCAAAGTCCAATCATAATATATAAGACTATGGACAGGCTTGATAATAAGAACATGGACAATCTTTTAGGACGATGAGCATGTCTGACTTTCTCTGTGGAATATAAACTGAAACTTAAAATGTGAGAGGCTAACACCTCGTACATTATCATAAGCGCTCCATATAGTGGGAATGTACTGAATCATTTTTTCCGTTAATTGTCCCAATAGGCTCTTGGCGTTATCATCAAAACTTTGAATCTAGGACTTTCTCGTAATTGGGTCTTCAATGGTCACCGGTCGTTCTTAGAGCGGTGTGAACATTTTTATTCCTCACTTCATTCAGAACCATTGCTTTATACCTTAGATTCGGGATGATCAAAGTTTGTTTGGGAATTATCTCAATATTAGAAGAAAAGTTAGGATCAGATGTAATTATTAGAAATATACGATTTTAGAGAAACTCATATGTTAGATTGGCTTGATGGACATGATTCAGTGAGAATAAATAAAATGGAGATTTGATAAAAAGAAAATAAGTAAGAAGAGAATGAAACAGTATAATCTAGAATGATTAATTTTGTGTACGGTTGTAGTTACAAAACAATGAGCTTTCCACACAAATATGATAAGAGATTTTTGGTAACGAAAAATCAAACCCTTTAATACAATCCAAAAAGCCAGAAAATTATGTTGAACCCCAAATCTCGATAATTCAATGTTTAATCAAGTTTTAAGATATTAGGAACTAGCTTTTGCGTCTATAGAAATGTGGGAGCCAATTTTTCTTTATGTATGTCACATATTTAGTCTTGCAATGAAAATGAAACTTTATATTTTATTTGATATTACAATTACGGTCAAATACATAAATATTTTAAAGAGAACACATAAACATATTTTCTAGTTTTATTTTTGATATTATGGATATTTTGGTCCACCTTCTTTGTTTTAACAGTTATCATAACAAGGACATTCTTCTTTATGTCCATACATTCGTGGTACGCACAAATACTAATAAAACAATAGTTACAAAAGAATATGCCTGGCTCCTTGTGAGATGTTGCTGAGCATCAGAAATCGCATGGTCACCGATCGATCTTAGAGAGGTGTTAAAAATTTCAGTCATCACTTCATTCACAACCATAGATTTATACCACAGATTCATGTAGATAAAAAAATCTTGGAGATTATCTCAATCTTAGAAGAGAAGATAGCATTATATAAAAATACTTGAAATGTACGATTTTAGAGAAGTTAGGATTATAAGAAAAGACTAGAATAAAAAATTAGAAATGTGATAAAGGAAAATAGGTAAGAAGAGATAGAAACAATATAGTCTTGAATGATTAATTTTGTCTCATGTTGAAATTAAAACGGCAATGAGCTTTCCACAAAAATATGAAAATATATTTTTTGGAAATGGAAAAACCGAAACCTCTAATACCCACCAAAAAGCCAAAAGAAAATGTTGAACCACATAATTTTGAATCTCAAAAATTTAATGTTTAATCAATTTTTATGATATTATGGAACTAGGTTTTGAGTTTATAGGAATATGGGAGACTGTTTTTCATTATGTATGTCACAAATTTTGTCTTGCAATGAACATATTTTATTTGATAATACAACTATGGTCAAATACATAAACATTTTAAAGAGAAAGCCTTAACATATTTTCCAGTTTTATTTTTGATATTATGGACATTTTGGTCCACCTTCTTTGGTTTTTATCTTATCATAACAAGGACATTCTTGTCTATTTCCATACGTTCCGGATGGCACGCACAAACACTTTTTACAACAATAGTTACAAAAGAATATGCATGGCTCTTTGTGAGATGTTGCTGAGCATCGAAATCGCATGCGTTCGACATTCTACATACAAATACAAACACCATTAAATAAATCACTGTGTAGTCATTAATTATGTAAAAGAAAGATTAAACTTTTTAAAACAACATTACGTTCTGGTTTAAGTGAACCTTCTCCTCCACCCTGAAATGTTTTAGGTGCACACGTTAGTTTGTTGATGACAAAATTGAATACATTATTTTACAAATACATATAATTATGATCTATAAAGATATATACCACATGTATAGGAGAGGCTTCAGATGGACTCTCTAGATTACCGCCTGTAGAAAAATAAACAGAAATATAAAACTGATTTTTACTGAAATTATAAACCTAAAGAAGATAAAAGGAATTTGATTATTACATTGGAAAACTGAGTAACAAAAAACAAACTGAATACAGTGAGAACAACAATGAGTTTCATCATTCTTATTTTTCTTTTCTTTCTTGTACTTTTGTTTTAACCTTTTATGTATTTCACCGTCGATGGTTATCTATTTATAGCCAAAAATTGGTTTACTATAAAATATTTTAATTAGCAATGGAATTACTAAATAGGTCAAAACATATATTATTATTCCAAATTTGCTAAATACATAATGGTCAAAACATATATTATCATTCTAAAATTGTTAAATAAATAATGGTCAAAACATATAGTATCATTCCAAAATTGCTATACATAATGGTCAAAAAATATATTATCATTCCACGAAAACTTGTTCCATCATAGTTAAATATTAAAAGTTAACAGAAAAATAAATCTCTGAATATATTTTTTGAAAATTTATCTTTGATAACATGAAACTTTAATCACTCTTTTGATAAATATATACTTACACATAATAGATACACATTATCATCTTACTATATCTAACGTTACATACATTCACATTACACAAAACTAAATCGCATATATACATAAAATAAACTATATTATATACCTTTTAGAATTAACAACTTATGTACACGTTTGGGTAAATTTATATTCACCTCACTTGTAGTATTAATTTGAAAGATATACATTTTTATTTGGGGTTTAATTCCCGTTACACATACATGTGGACATAATAGGTGTTATATATGTACATACATGAATGTTTTAAAATTAATTTTTCGGCACAAAAAAGTATTTTTGTTATGATAAATATTGTCATATATAAAAAATTTAATATTTAACTTATTATTTAATATTTAAATGCATGAATTTTTCAAAATTTATTTTATGCAATAAAAGTATTTCTATTATGACGAAAAACTTTGTCTTCATGTTCAATTTATCTTTAAATATTTAGGACGCATGAACAAAATTGTCTTTAAATTTATAGAGCATCTATTTATCAATATTTATTAAGATATTATGCTCGTAACTGCGGACAAAACACCTAGTTAAATTTTTAATGAAATTTACAAGATTACACTAATGATGTACATTTATACGTTCTGAATCGCAAGTGGCGTCTCCTTTGTTTTGTTGTTATAGCATCCTAGGAGAAGCTTTAAAATCTTGTTTATTGAGATTATAATATGTATACAGAAGCCTCTCCCATTATTCTTACAAGTATATCTTCAAAAATTTCGCAAGTTCTTTAAACTTCCAAAGGTTGGCATCATTAATAAAACCGCCTATATCCACAATGTATGTTCTTTTCCAGCCAAAGAGTAATTTAAAGAACCGATAAAGTTAAAGAAATGAAATCAATCAACAAAGGTTTGAAGACGAGAACGAGGAATCGACGATTCAGAACTTCTGCTCTTCTATTGCTAGTACAAATATATATATATATCCACAGGTCGATTCAGACTTCTTGAAATCCATCAAAATTCTCTATCTTTAACCGATTTAGCCAGAGTTGGACTACGTCCACCAAGTTTTCACCCTCCTACAGATATTATTCCTCTATAGATTTATGTCTTACATTTCAATAAGTATCACCAGCTGGAGTATATGATATGTGACATTTTTAAATCTCGTACAGAAACTTGGAAAAATCAAAGAGGACCCTTTTTCAGAAGATTGATCATTTGATTGAATGTTGAAGTTTTCAGGATATACTAAATGTTGAAGTTTGAACATTAATGAGAAATTTGCTTATTGGTCCAATAATCAACGTACAATCTCCACATAACACGTGAAATGACATGATTTGTTATGCAATATTATCTAGAAGTGGGTGTGACATGTCTTATTGCATTGATTGATGTACACAACATATGATTGGGTCTTGAGTAAGAGAATGGACCGATGTCTAAATATAATACGTACAACATATATTGAATATCTAATTAATACTCTCAAACTGAAGAATTGAAAATTTACTTTCAAGAAGTATTGTTATTTGGAAAATATAATTTCATTATATATATATATATATAAAGATGAATTTAGTAATTTGTTCATTTTATGAGACATTCGATCATATGAAATCTCTTATACTTGCCACTATTTGATGTCATTATTTCTATCTTGTAGTAGTTCACCTTCTAATTTTAATATACACATAAGGAGTTGACAGAAGTTCTGGTGGAGGTAAAGGCATCCACATTTCCATCATCACAGTCCAATGACAATAAATAAGACAATGGACACTTTTGATAATAAGACAATCTTTTAGGATGATGAGCATGTCTTCTTTATACAGTTGTGAAAGTCCAACACCTCATACGTTTTCATAAGAATTCCATATAGTGGGAATGTACTCAATCATTTCTGCCATTGTCCCAATAGGCTCTTACCGTTATTATAAAAAAATTTGAATCTAGGACTTTCTCGTAGTGGGGTCTTCATTGGTCACTGATCGATCTTAGAGTGGTGTGAAAAATTTCGGTCATCACTTCATTCACAAACATAGATTAATACCGTAGATTCCTGTAAATAAAAAATCTTGGGAATTATCTCAATCTCCAAAGAGAAGATACCATTATATGAAAATAATTGAAATATACAATTTTTGAGAAGTTCGGACTATATGAAAAACTATAATAAAAGGAAATTGGAGATGTGATAAAGGAAAATAGGTAAGAAGAGAACGAAACAATATAATCTAGAATGACCAATTTTGTCTCAATGTTGTAATTAAACCGAAAATGAGCTTTCCACAAAATATGAAAATATATTTTTGGATACGATGATATACCATGGATTTGACCCACTTTTACTCATGGTATATAGGTATTTTAAGATATAATTATTATGTTTTTGAGTCTATTAGGTATGTTTTCAGGTTCAGGAGTGTTTTAGAATAAAGTGATGATTTTAGAGCATAAAAGAGATTTCACCTAATCTGACCATCGAACCAGACCGGAGGTCGACATTCAGAGTTAATAATCGATCGATGCACACTCTGTGCCATCGATTGATAGCTAAGCGGTCTACGATTAGAGATTATAATCGATCGATGCACATCCTGTGACATCGATCGACGGTGAATCGCGCTGATATACCATGAATTTGACCCAATTTTAGTCATGGTATATAATAGTTTTAGGATATATTTAATCTATTTTGGAGTCTAGATAACATATTTATAGGTTCATGAGCAATTGGAGGAAATATGATGTTTTTGGAGCATTTTGGAGCACTTTAGAAATTTCACCGAGATGACCATATCGACCACTCGAGGTTGACACGGAGAGAGCGTCGATCGATACACCTTCAGTGATATCGATCAATATTAAATGCACAGAAGCACAGTTTGGTCACAGCCGACTTGAAGCCCAAGACTCCATATATTTACCAAGATACCCCTGACGAGTTTTAACCTAAATTTTAGTATTTATGTCTTGCCTAAGTGTTTTGGCAAAGAAAACGTTTTTTTAGACATAGTTCCTACTTAAAGGTTTTTCATACCATTGTTTTGTGAGAGAGAGAGAGAGTTACAATTGAGAGCTTTCTTGAACACCTTTATTTTCTATCTATTCTATCTATGCAGTCTTATTTAATTGTTATGATGTTTTGCTTGGCTATGTTTGAGTAAACACCTTTGTTAGATTTATGATTCAAATAGGTTTTGAGGGATTAGTCCCAAATATGAATACTTGAGCATGTGATATTCATCTTAGAAGATTGTTCTTAATGCTTGTATAGGATTAGTTAACCTATACATGATGACAGTGGATATTATCCTTGGATCTATCTTCTTTGAGTCAGAATTTGCTAGGCGCAAGCGACAGCATGGTCTAGCAAATCTCTGGTGAACTGTTATCAACCCGCCCTTAAAGCTTACTAGAGGCGCATCGACCGATTCTCCTATAGAGACATCGATCGATTGACGCGAGGCTATGTCGATCAATACGTGCTATAGCAGGTCGATCGATGCCTTCATGATTATGACCTGCGCTAAGTAGTGAATCATTGGTTCTAGTAATAGATACCCCAGAAAATGACAGTGGTACGGTTATTGTTACCGTTGGGTTCTATAATATCATGCAAGCATCTCACATAGGCATTCATACTATCATAATCCTGATAATCTGAATAATAATCCTAAGTCTAACGCCTTCATCATATCTTTTAAACACCCCTAATCAATCACTTGAGTAATTGTCTTGCTCACCAGTTTTAAGCTTACTTGCAATTTACTGCTTTGAAATCTTCAACCTAGCTTAGTTACAATAAGATCTAATGTGTTCCCTAGCTCCATGTGGATTCGATTCCTAAGTACTACAACTTGACCTCTTTTGATGAGAGTAAGGTTGCTCTAGGGTAACTTGAGCACATATCAAATATGGCGCCGTTGCCGGGGAGCTTTGATCGCTATTAGATTTTATTTAAGTCTAGGTTTTCTTTTACTTTACTACTTGTTACTGATAAAAATTTTCTTTTCTTTTCAGGTGCATGCCCAGCATAACCAGAAGCAAAAAGAACAAGGAACTTTTGTCTACTGATCCAGCTGCTTTGGAACGTTTAATCCGCAAACAGATTCGTTCCACATCGATCGATACACCCGCTTGTGCATCGACCGATATTCATCAACAACCGTCTACCGAGTTTCAGACACCATCGACCGATACCAGCTCACCAGCATCGACCGATCTCATTAATCTGACATTGACTGATACTCTTTCATCGACCGATACTTTTCAGTACCCGTCGACCAACGTCTTTCCTCCGACATCGACCGATACCGCAATCCGCATATCGATCGATACTGAGCCACAGAACTTGGTCGCAACATTGATCCTCAAGCGAGACGGTGAAGGTAACCTACTTGACCAAGAAGGTCACCTGCGTAATGCAGCAGGTCAGAGAATTAATGATCAAGGGGCTGCAATCCCTCATTTAGAAGCTGAGGCTGCTGCAGCCGCTGCAGAAGAAGCCAACCGAAATAGATCACTGGCTGACTACAACCGTCCAGATCAATACTACGCCAACAGATCTGCCATCCGTCCTCCAGACATACAGAGGGCTGATTTTGAGGTGAAGCCTCAATACTACACACTTGTAGGACATACACCCTACAGTGGAGCATCCAACGAGCATCCTATGGACCATCTAGAGAGGTACGAGGATCTCATATCTGCTATCAAAGCCAATGGAGTTCCAGCTGACTACCTACTTTGCAAGCTCTTCAAGTACTCTCTTACTAGAGAAGCTTTGCAATGGCTTAAGCAACTACCACCAGGATCTCTTACATCCTGGGATGATATCAAGAATGCTTTCTTGATTAATTTCTTTGTGTTTCTGGTTCCCTTCTCTCTCTCTCCTCAAGCACCCTAGATATAAAAGATTGAGATGATTTCCTGGAAGATGCAGAGGGGTAGGAGTGTCTCCTATGACCCCAATATTCTAATTCAGAAAGGAACGATCACACATTGTGGTAACAAGGGGTAGGAGTGGCTCCAGTGAACACATTGACATAAGTTCTGTGGAGGTAAAGGCATCATCAAAGTCCAATCATAATATATAGGACTATGGACAGGCTTGATAATAAGAACATGGACAATCTTTTAGGACGATGAGCATGTCTGATTTTCTCTGTGGAATATAAACTGAAACTTAAAATGTGAGAGGCTAACACCTCGTACATTATCATAAGCGCTCCATATAGTGGGAATGTACTGAATCATTTTGCCGTTAATTGTCCCAATAGGCTCTTGGCGTTATCATCAAAACTTTGAATCTAGGACTTTCTCGTAATTGGGTCTTCAATGGTCACCGGTCGTTCTTAGAGCGGTGTGAACATTTTTATTCATCACTTCATTCAGAACCATTGCTTTATACCTTAGATTCGGGATGATCAAAGTTTGTTTGGGAATTATCTCAATATTAGAAGAAAAGTTAGGATCAGATGTAATTATTTGAAATATACGATTTTAGAAACTCATATGTTAGATTGGCTTGATGGACATGATTCAGTGAGAATAAATAAAATGGAGATTTGATAAAAGAAAATAAGTAAGAAGAGAATGAAACAGTATAATCTAGAATGATTAATTTTGTGTATGGTTGTAGTTACAAAACAATGAGCTTTCCACACAAATATGATAAGAGATTTTTGGTAACGAAAAATCAAACCCTTTAATACAATCCAAAAAGCCAGAAAATTATGTTGAACCCCAAATCTCGATAATTCAATGTTTAATCAAGTTTTAAGATATTAGGAACTAGCTTTTGCGTCTATAGAAATGTGGGAGCCAATTTTTCTTTATTATGTCACATATTTAGTCTTGCAATGAAAATGAAACTTTATATTTTATTTGATATTACAATTACGGTCAAATACATAAATATTTTTAAAGAGAACACATAAACATATTTTCTAGTTTTATTTTTGATATTATGGATATTTTGGTCCACCTTCTTTGTTTTAACAGTTATCATAACAAGGACATTCTTCTTTATGTCCATACATTCGTGGTAATGCACAAATACTAATAAAACAATAGTTACAAAAGAATATGCCTGGCTCCTTGTGAGATGTTGCTGAGCATCAGAAATCGCATGGTCACCGATCGATCTTAGAGAGGTGTTAAAAATTTCAGTCATCACTTCATTCACAACCATAGATTTATACCACAGATTCATGTAGATAAAAAAATCTTGGAGATTATCTCAATCTTAGAAGAGAAGATAGCATTATATAAAAATACTTGAAATGTACGATTTTAGAGAAGTTAGGATTATAAGAAAAGACTAGAATAAAAAATTAGAAATGTGATAAAGGAAAATAGGTAAGAAGAGATAGAAACAATATAGTCTTGAATGATTAATTTTGTCTCATGTTGAAATTAAACGAAATGAGCTTTCCACAAAAATATGAAAATATATTTTTGGAAATGGAAAACCAAACCTCTAATACCCACCAAAAGCCAAAAGAAAATGTTGAACCACATAATTTTGAATCTCAAAAATTTAATGTTAATCAATTTTTATGATATTATGGAACTAGGTTTTGAGTTTATAGGAATATGGGAGACTGTTTTTCATTATGTATGTCACAAATTTTGTCTTGCAATGAACATATTTTATTTGATAATACAACTATGGTCAAATACATAAACATTTTAAAGAGAAAGCCTTAACATATTTTCCAGTTTTATTTTTGATATTATGGACATTTTGGTCCACCTTCTTTGGTTTTTATCTTATCATAACAAGGACATTCTTGTCTATTTCCATACGTTCCGGATGGCACGCACAAACACTTTTTACAACAATAGTTACAAAAGAATATGCATGGCTCTTTGTGAGATGTTGCTGAGCATCGGAAATCGCATGCGTTCGGACATTCTACATACAAATACAAACACCATTAAATAAATCACTGTGTAGTCATTAATTATGTAAAAGAAAGATTAAACTTTTTAAAACAACATTACGTTCTGGTTTAAGTGAACCTTCTCCTCCACCCTGAAATGTTTTAGGTGCACACGTTAGTTTGTTGATGACAAAATTGAATACATTATTTTACAAATACATATAATTATGATCTATAAAGATATATACCACATGTATAGGAGAGGCTTCAGATGGACTCTCTAGATTATCGGCCTGTAGAAAAAATAAACAGAAATATAAAAACTGATTTTTTACTGAAATTATAAACCTAAAGAAGATAAAAAGGAATTTGATTATTACATTGGAAAACTGAGTAACAAAAAACAAACTGAATACAGTGAGAACAACAATGAGTTTCATCATTCTTATTTTTCTTTTCTTTCTTGTACTTTTGTTTTTAACCTTTTATGTATTTCACCGTCGATGGTTATCTATTTATAGCCAAAAAATTGGTTTACAATAAAATATTTTTAATTAGCAATGGAATTACTAGATAGGTCAAAACATATATTATTATTCCAAATTTGCTAAATACATAATGGTCAAAACATATATTATCATTCTAAAATTGTTAAATAAATAATGGTCAAAACATATAGTATCATTCCAAAATTGCTATACATAATGGTCAAAAAATATATTATCATTCCACGAAAACTTGTTCCATCATAGTTAAATATTAAAAGTTAACAGAAAAATAAATCTCTGAATATATTTTTTGAAAATTTATCTTTGATAACATGAAACTTTAATCACTCTTTTGATAAATATATACTTACACATAATAGATACACATTATCATCTTACTATATCTAACGTTACATACATTCACATTACACAAAAACTAAATCGCATATATACATAAAATAAACTATATTATATACCTTTTTAGAATTAACAACTTATGTACACGTTTGGGTAAATTTATATTCACCTCACTTGTAGTATTAATTTGAAAGATATACATTTTTTATTTGGGGTTTAATTCCCGTTACACATACATGTGGACATAATAGGTGTTATATATGTACATACATGAATGTTTTAAAATTTATTTTTCGGCACAAAAAAGTATTTTTGTTATGATAAATATTGTCATATATAAAAAATTTAATATTTAACTTATTATTTAATATTTAAATGCATGAATTTTTCAAAATTTATTTTATGCAATAAAAGTATTTCTATTATGACGAAAAACTTTGTCTTCATGTTCAATTTATCTTTAAATATTTAGGACGAATGAACAAAATTGTCTTTAAATTTATAGAGCATGTATTTATCAATATTTATTAAAATATTATGCTCGTAGCTGTGGACAAAACACCTAGTTAAATTTTTAATGAAATTTACAAGATTACACTAATGATGTACATTTATACGCTCTGAATGCAAGTGGCGTCTCCTTTGTTTTGTTGTTATAGCATCCTAGGAGAAGCTTTAAAATCTTGTTTATTGAGATTATAATATGTATACAGAAGCCTCTCTCATTATTCTTACAAGTATATCTTCAAAACTTTCGCAAGTTCTTTAAACGTCCAAAGGTTGGCATCATTAATAAAACCGCCTATATCCACAATGTATGTTCTTTTCCAGCCAAAGAGTAATTTAAAGAACCGATAAAGTTAAAGAAATGAAATCAATCAACAAAGGTTTGAAGAGCGAGCGAGGAATCGCCGGACGCGATCTGACCGAGACGGACGAGGGCGCGGACCGACGCCAGGCCGACCAGCGCGCAGGTGCGCGTAGGGCGGCCAGCGTGGTGCTGCCGCCAGGCGGTGCCGCCGGCACCAGGCCAGCCAGTCCCGCGTGCCGGCGCCAGGCGACCTCGTCCAGCGTGCCGCCCGGCCAGGCCAGCCAGCGTCCAGCGTGCGCCCGGCGTTAGGCCAGCCAGCGTCCGTGCGCCCGGCGTTAGGCCAGCCAGCGTCGCGTGTCGGCGCCGGGCTGCCGCCGCTTGCCGCTATTGGCCAGCCGGCGCCGGCGAGCGCATGCCGGGATAGGCCAGCCAGCTCCAGTGCGCGGCGCCAGGCGATGCCGCTGGCCAGCCAGCCAGCGTCCGCATGCGCCGGCGCCAGGCGAGTGCCACGGCGCCAGGCCAGCCAGCGTCCATGCCGCGGCGCCAGGCGGTGCCGGCGCCAGGCCAGCCAGCGTCCAGCGTGCCGGCCGCCGGCCGTCTTGCCGTCTGTGGGTTTTCGTTGTTCGATCTTTCCCTCGTCGGTCGTTTATGGAAATCTTTTGAGTTTCGGAAGGTCCTTAGCCGTAGATTTCGAGATAACCGTTTTTGACCCCAACAGTTAGCCCCCCAGCCCGTAAGGTCGGAGACGATTTTGCGGGCGAGTGATCTGAATTTTTTGAAAATCGAAATCTTTGGCTAAGGATTTTTCCGCAGAGAACCTGTGTCTTCTCCTCCTTTTTTCTTATAAGTAGCCAACCCTCCCTTCTCATTCTTCACATCTTTCCAAATTCTCTCTTCTTCTCTCTCAAGAAAGAAAATGTCTTCATCCCAAGTTGAAAAGAGTGGTTCTGATGTTGAGATGGGCGAGGCCGGCCAAGCTCCGTCGGTTCCGGCCAGTCAAGCTCCCGCCGTTCAGGCCGTTCAAGAGGCTATTCCGTCCCTGACTGATGGGTTTGATTCTTTCAAGGCTAAGCTATCCCGGCGTAGTGCTGCGAAAGGCTCAAAGCGGGCGAGGACTGAGACGCCGATGTTCCTTCCGCGGCTCCAACTCCTTTGCCTGCTCCTTTGGTTCCTAGCTCCGAAGTCCCATCCGATGCCCTCCCGTCTACAGAAGGGGTTATTGTTCCTGAACAGACTCTCGATGTTCAGATCCATCCATCGGGTTCTTCGACTGCCCCGATCGTGATCTCCGGAAGAGATGACGCGATAGAATCTGCACCTCTTCCCCCGGCGAAGAGGGAACTCGTCTTGGGACTGCCAGCGGCTGGTGCCGCGCCGCTGCCCAAAGGAAGGGAAAGAGCTGGCGCGGCGTCGGGCGAAAAGCGGGTGCGAAGAGCGAGGAAGCGACCTCTCGAGCCGTTGGCGTCATCGTTCAAGGTTCGATTTTGTCCGTAATTCTTGCACCGTTTTTTTTTGCGATGATACTTACTCTTTCCTTTTGCGGACAGTTTGTGTCTCTGATCGACGGAATGCTTGGCGAGTGCGGGTCGGAAGTCATTCGTCTATCGAAGGAACTGGAGTCGTCGAGGAAGCTGAAGCGTACTAAGGCCGCATTGCAGACTGTCGAGGACACCCATGCCGCCAGACGTCCCAGCGAGGTTCAGTATCAGCGATCTTGAGCGACCTTGGGAAGACCGCGAGTTCGTTGCTCAAGGTGAAGAAAGAGAGAGAGTAAATCCTCGAAGTCCGCCGTCTTCGGAGAAGGTTCAGGCTCACGAGGAGATGAGCGCCGTAGATCCTCGGAGGTTGCCGATGCCAGCGGCGACTTCTATGGTCGTCGGCGAGGATGGCCATCCTGTTTGAGTCCTTGATAGCTGTCCATAAGAGGGACTTGGCTTTAGGGGATCGAGGGAGTCTGAATGAGCTCGAGTTGCTCGAGGTAATGAGGTCCCGTCTTTGGACTTGGAGGAAGCCAGATTATCGTCTGTAAAGGAGAGTGGGCGACCACCGAGGGAGATTCGATTCGATCCTCGCCGGTCTGCAAGCCGAATGCACCCTAGCTCCGACCTCGAAAACTCAGAAGATCGGGGCGCGGGAGAAGATTGCGAGGGTGGCGCGGGCGAAGCGGGTAGTGGCGATCGTGAGGGAGGCGATGGCGAGGCTGTCCCTGTCGCAAGTGAGGATGAAGATGGCGCTCTGGGGCGTCTAGGTTTATCAATCCCTTCTGGGATTTCGTTTTTCTATGTGTTTGGCCGTTCAAGAGGCCATGATGTATTACGGGACTGGCGTTGGTGGCTTGAATCCCTGCCCCTTTTGGGGTTTTGTTTGAATTTTGGCGGTCTTAATCTATGAAATGTTTCGATTTATTTACTGAACTTCAGTTTTGAAGTATGAGAAAGAGGTGTGAGTTGTCGTCTCATTCCTAGTTCCTGATGATCACCGTACCTATTGTTTGCATAAAGCGAGATTTTCCAGCGGTTTACCGATTCTGCGGAAAGTTCGTGAAACGAATAGGCTTAAGTGAAGAGACAAATTTTGGATCTCGTATACCATACTATGTCGTGAGATGTCAAGATCCAGCGTGGCTGGGTTTAGGGCAAGACCTAGGTTTACTCTCGGACTGAGGCTTTGTGATGACAAATCGGCTTCGTTTTGCCTGTTTGCGATTTTAACCTGACTCGTACCGTTTAAAACCCGCGAATTGTTGTCGGCTTATATGATTTGTTTGGCGTGAGTCGAGCTACTTCCTTCTGAAGAGCTAGACCAAAATTTTGGATTTCTTGTATAGCGCGCTATGTTTATCCTTGTCGGATGTAAGAGAGCCTACCCCTTGAAGGGCGGCTATTTGTCTGTTTAGGACGTTAGAGTTCGTTTGTTGTGATCAGCAACAACGAAATGATACCGTTTTGAGGTGCGTTTGTATGTTCAGAGACGAAGATTTCGTCTGCAATGTTTTGCGGAAAAATGTCCTTCAAGCGTTAGCGACGTCTCGCAGTGTCGAAGGTTGATTTTTCCTTATGCCGCATCTCGTGTTGAAACGTTTGCGGGCTTTGGGGATGTTTTTTGAGAATGTTCGCAGCCAATGAACTGTCGTTTCCGTTTTGGACGCGGGACCAAGGGGTCGCGTAAGTTTGACCCAGGGAGAAGCGTCCACATTCACAATGCTTCGTGAAGTGTTGGCCATCCGGGATTTGTTTTTGGATGTGATAATCGCTTAGTGGACACTAGATCCGCTGTTGTGGCCGTTTCGGCTGATTTTGAAAAAGTCGTGAAAAAGTTTCGAAAATTTTTAGAGTCTTCGAAATTTGTGGGAGTATACGAGTATACGTACCCACTCCCCCCTTTTTTAAATTGGGGGGATAGCTGAATCCGCCGATTGGCGAGTTGCCTACGTACCCTTGTCTAGGGATCAAGCCATCTCGTAGTTCTTTTGTACCACGTTTTATCGTTTAGTGGTAGTATTTTTTGAGGTGCATCGCATTCCAAGTTCTCGGGATTTTGACGTCTTGCATGTTTGCGATTTGGTATGAGCCTGGTCGGACTACTTTTATGATTTTGTACGGTCCTTCCCAGTTTGCTCCCAGTTTTCCTGCGTTTCGTTCGGCAGTGTTTTGGAAGACTTTGCGTAAGACTAAGTCGCCTTCTTTGAACCTGCGATGGCGTACGTTTGAGTTGTAGTACCTTGCGGCAGCGTGCTGGTAATTCTGGATTCGAATGAGTGCCTGGTCGCGGCGCTCATTGACGAGATCGAGATTGTCCAGCATCATAGCGTCGTTTAACTCCTCTCTTTCGGGGAGGAATTGTGGGAACCGAAATTCACACCGTCAATTTTAATGAATAAGATTGCGGAGGAAAGCCAAGTTAACCCGACTTTCCTTGAAGGTCCGGATTCTCTCGACAGCCAGCGACAAGTGACCGAATAAATGCGGAAAAAGATTTGTTTAAGATTTGAGACTGGACCTTAAGAAAGGCTGCCTACGTACCCCTTTCGAGGATCAAGTCGGACGTAGTTCAGTTAGAAAGAATTGAACAAGAGATCGAACCGTCTGGGCGGGTTCGTCTAGTATGAGCGTTTGTCATAGAAACAGGCATGTCGAAGATAACGCCTAGGGTTTCTATGTGCGGAGCTCTTAAGTAAAAGAATTGTCCGATCCTTCCGAGAGGAGCGGAGATTTGCGAGCAGGAGGCGGCCAGACGTTCTAGGGCCTGGTTCGTCTAATATGAGCGTTGGTCATAGAAGCGGGTATGTCGAAGATAATGCCTAGGGTTTCTATGTGCGGAGCTCTGAGTAAAAGTATAGTTAGATCCTTCCGAGAGGAACGTGGGTCTGCGGAGAAGATAAAACTAGAACAAGAGGCCAGCGTTCGAGTCCTGCCTCGCTGGCCTAACCGCCTAAGTTCTAAGTTCTCTAAGCTAGCAGGATGCTCTAAGTCTCCAATCTAGGATTTTCCGGATCTTTTTTGGATACTCTTCTCCTCTGCTCTTGCTCTTCTTATATACTCACTCCTAGGTCGGTTTGCCTTAGGATGATGGACCTCGCCTTTGGGCCCAAGTTTATCTCTTCAGGAAATATTCCATTTCCGTCGATCTTTGTAATTATCCTCGAGTTTTCCCCTATTTCTCGGTGGCTTAATGTTTATCCGATGTTCGGGAAATTGGATAAACCATCGTAGTCTGATTGGGCCTGAATTCTTAAAATCGTAAGTAAGTCCGTGGACTTGTCTTAAGTCGTTGAACGTTTTATACGATTTCTCGAAAAGACTATCTTTCTCGTAAAATAAACTGTATAGCCTAAAGGATCGATGTTCAAGTTAATCGATCTTTGTTTTATCGATATCTTCTACGAAATCCAATCCTTCTAGTTTTGTCGTAAAACATCGTGGGACGATTCCAATCGAGTCGAAGGATGTTTATTCCGTAGCCGTGATCGTCCCAAACTCATGATGATTGATCCAAACAAGCCAAGATGGGATCAGACCGAACAAGATGGGACCGAGACCAGGACGAGGCCGTCGACCGGCGCCAGGCGAGTGCGCCGGCGCCAGGCCAACGGGGCGTGTGCGCGTATGAGCCCAGCGTGGCGCGATGCCGCGGCGCCAGGCGGGTGCCGCCCGGCGCCAGGCGGCTTCAGCGTGGCGCGATGCGCGGCGCGAGTGCCGCCGCCAGCACCAGACCAGTGCCGCGCCAGGCGGCTCGTGTGGCGCGTCCGGGCCAGGCAGTGCCGCC